>CM022676.1:8075735-8092436 GCA_012295275.1 Chrysomallon squamiferum
CGTGTATATGTATTTGTATATGTGTATGGGTGTGTGTTTGTGTGTGTATATTATTAGTATGTATGTAAGAATGGATATGTATGTATATTTACAAGTGTATGTATACAAGTGTGTATGTTTTTCTATGTATATCTGTATATGTCTGTGTGTGTGTGTGTGTGTGTCTGTGTGTGCATGTGTATTACAAAGAAAATTACCCGTATTTCATTTGCATGGAAAGCTCTAAATAACAGATTATTCATTACATCAGCTGTGTTTCCTTGGTGAACACTGTTACTAGGTGATCTTTTCCATGATATCAGCAGTTTCCAGGTTACAGAAATCAGAACAACGAGAATGATGATCAAACTCCAAACTAAAATACATATATTAATTACCAACAAAACATAGATAAAATGTTTATTTAAGTAGGGATGTGTTTGTGTGTGTGTGACTGTGTGAGCGTGTGCTTGTATGTATATGTGTTTGTGAATGTAAGTGTGAGCTTGTTTTTGTGTAAGTGTGTATGTGCACGCGCACGCTTATGTCCATGGATGTGATAGTCTGTGTTTGTGTGTGAATGTAAGTGTGAGCATGTGAGTTTGTGTGTGAGTGTCTGTGTATGCATGTATGTGTGTCAGTGTATGAAGGTAAATTGAGAAATAAAGGATATTAACTAAGAATGTACCTAAATAAAATATAACAAAATCACATCTCTCTCTCTCTCTCTCTCTCTCTCTCTCTCTCTCTCTCTCTCTCTCTCTCTCTCTCTCTCTCTCTCTCTCTCTCTCTCTCTCTCTCTCTCTCTCTCTCATTATAATATAAAATGCTAAGCAACTCACACGTGTAAGTAGTTTGGTACTTGAGATAGTCATAGTTTGCATTGATTTTATACTTGTTCAGCTGAGTGATGTCCTCAAATCTACGAGCTCGCAATTCGAGACTTCCTACCCAGGAAGACGTGTTCTGTTCGAACTTTGAAATCCAATTTGTCGTATTAGTCTCGATAAACTGAATCTTATCCATTGTCTTATTCGTGCTATTCGCTAGGTCTGTAACAGCGGCGTCTAATTTCTGTGTTGTAGTTTCAAGGGTTTCCAGTTTCAAATCCGACCGTTTCATTTTCGTTTCAAATTTTTTCATTTCAATTTCAGTAATCAAAATTTTTCCTTCATTTTCTTTCCTTTTGGTTTCAAAATCTTGCAATTTATTTTCAGTGTTTAGCACTTTTCTTTCAATTTCTTGCGTTTTGTTTTCAAAATCTTTCATTTTATTTTCAGTTTTTTCCATTTTACTTTCAATTTCTTTCGATTTAGTTTCAAAATCTTGCATTTTATTATCAGTGTTTTCCATTTTACTTTTAATATCTTGCGTTTTAGTTTCAAAGTCTTGGAATTTGTTTTTACTGATTTCCATTTTACTTTCAATTTCTTTCATTTTAGTTTCAAAATCTTGCAATTTATTTTCAGTTTTTTCCATTTTACTTTCAATTTCTTGCGTTTTGTTTTCAAAATCTTTCATTTTATTTTCAGTTTTTTCCATTTTACTTTCAATTTCTTTCGATTTAGTTTCAAAATCTTGCATTTTATTATGAGTGTTTTCCATTTTACTTTCAATATCTTGCGTTTTAGTTTCAAAATCTTTCAGTATATTTTCAGTGTTTTCCATTTTACTTTCAATATCTTGCGTTTTAGTTTCAAAGTCTTGGAATTTGTTTACACTGATTTCCATTTTACTTTCAATTTCTTTCGTTTTAGTTTCAAAATCTTGCAATTTATTTTCAGTGTTTAGCACTTTTCTTTCAATTTCTTGCGTTTTGTTTTCAAAATCTTGCATTTTATTTTCAGTTTTTTCCATTTTACTTTCAATTTCTTGTGTTTTAGTTTCAAAACATTTTCGCAATTTATTTTCAGTGTTTTCCAGTTTACTTTCAATTTCTTGAATCTTATTATCAGGGATTTTCAGATTTCTTTCTATTTCTTGAGTCTTACCTTTTCATTAAAAAAAGAAAAAGAAATAATAATTAAAAAGAAATAATAATTAAAAAGATAAAAAGGAAAATCTTTAACATCATTAAAATGAAAGTAACAAAAATAGTAACAATAATAATAAAAACGGTATTATCAGTTGTAATAATATTAATGTTAAGTATAATAATAATATTAATATTAATAAAATATGAAGAGCAACAACGATACATATAACAAATAAAAATAATAATAAAATAAAACCAACAAATCCCCATAAAATATAAAAAAATAACAAAAAAAATAATATCAAACAGGAAAAAGAAAGCATATAAAATAATAACGAAAAATCAAGAAAATAAAAGAATAAAAAGATCTAGAATAATAATAATAACGATCGTTATATTAACAATGATAACAGTAATAGTAGTATAGTAATAACAACAACAGAAGCAAGAGTATTATTATTTCTGTAATTCTAATATATATATAAACTCCTGTAATATTAGTAATTATGTTGACAAACTGCTGTAATATTAGTAATTATAGAACTCTAAGCAGTATATTATTGATTTATTATTTGACAAAACCAGACACTAATCAAGTCAAAATAATGTCATTTAAGCACTACCATAGAGACACATTTAAATAACAAGAAATGACAATTATGTTTAAATTTATAAAAATACATCTAAATAAATAAATAAATAAATAAATAAAACGAATTAAATAAATGAATAACTAAAACGAATTAGATAGATAAATAAAGTAATCAATAAATAAAATAGTTACATTGCTTCAACAAGTTTATCAAACAGTCTCGAATGTATTCTCGTTTTCCTTGGCCACATAAATCTGTCACTGCGTCTGTAATTCCGTCCATCTCTCGTATTGTCAAGTAATCTAGTGCCACAACGGAACAATCACGTATCATTGAAAAAACTATCCTGCAAATAGTCAAGTGAAAACAATATCACGAGCGGAATCTAAAGTGTAGCATTTGTGTGTATGTGTGTATATGTGTGTGTATATGTACGTGTGTGTGTGTGTCTGTGTGTGTTCAGGTTTTAATACTTTTTCGCAACAATTGTGTTACTCACAGCGTGTAAAATACACTGTACTTTATCTTCCTGTATGAGTTTTCTCCCTTGAACTGTAACTCTTCCTTCGTCATCGTGGTTCCCTTTAGTTGAAAATCTTCGTCGGTTTCGGCTGCTTGTTAGACTGCTTAGTGATATCTGTTTACATATATATATATATACGTCTTTATAATACACAACGCTATATTATAAAACAGATAATCAGGACTCTAGATTTAACATCAAGTCATCTGAACTAACTAAATGTTTCAAACCTTACCTACTAGTGACACAGTTAACCTTGATCGCGAACTGATATGTGGGGATTTCCCCGTATTCAATAGTCCATAATGGTTGTTCTAGGAAACCTGTTAAGATAAGGACAATAAATGCTAATAAATTTGTAAAATCAATAAATATTCAGGCATTTATGTTAAAACTTTAGGTTATAAAAAGAAACTATGATTATAGACATTTAATAATAATAATAATAATAATAATAAATCCAAAAAAAAATTACAAAAAAAAAACAATACGAAAATAACAAAATCGGGAACTCCCCATGACTCATAATGTGAGTTTCGGTGACCTACGTGATCAGGTGACAGAGTTGATCTGTATCCATACTCCAGCGTAGTAATACATTCCAGTAGAAAACAATACTAACAAATAGTTCGTCGTAGTCGCGACACTTCCCCACACACACACCCACACACACAGATATATATATACACTCACATACACACACACTCAGACACACACACACAGGCAGATATATATATATACATTCACATACACACACACTCACACACACGCTACTCTTATATATACTACACAGTAACAAGAAGAAGAAAACTTACCTAGAAAGCGACAGCTCATACGTTCGATATAAACATGACAACATTGATTCGTGATAATGTAACTGAACTCAACGATTGTAAAGCGTGTTTTGATATGAAATAGTCATTAAAAAAAGTCTCTGTCTTACGTACGTTTGATTAGACTCTGCACATAGACAATACTCGGGAACGCACTGGTGCAAGACACACAAACCTGTCAGATACCGCTGGTTTTATGAAACGTATATGTGTATTTGTGTCTGTATATATATATACATACAAATATGTGTGGGGTATGTAAACAAAAAGTAAATGGAATAAAATTTAAATAAATAAAATTAAAATGAATCCAACATACACATTCAGATAGTCAACGAACACAAAATGTTTTTTGTTACAAATAAATAAAATAATAATAATAATAATAATAATAATAATAGATATAATAAAATTAATAGTGGTAGTAGTAGCAGCAGCAGAAGCAGCAGTAGTAATAATATTAATAACAATAGCAATAACAATAATTAATAAATAAATAAATAGTTATAAATAAAATACTTAAATTTAAAACAATGCAGGTTGCTTCCCGGATCTGTAGTTTCGTGTTCTTATTTAATTTTATACCTAAGAATACGTTTCGGGTAACACCCGTTATTGTTACATTTTGTGTAAACACTAGTGTGTATTTCTTACCTACAATCCAAATATATATCATTATATACGTACAAACGTAAGATTCCATATAAAAGACCATCTCGGTTTATCTACAAGGTACTTGCTTCCTTTTTGTTTTTCATATGTGTGTGTGTGTGAGTCTCTCTCTCTCTCTCTCTCTCTCTCTCTCTCTCTCTCTCTCTCTCTCTCTCTCTCTCTCTCTCTCTCTCTCTCTCTATATATATATATATATATATATATATATATATATATCTCTTTATATGACTATTTTTCCTAAACATATTATTATTGCTCGTATTGTTGCTGCTGCTGTTGTCGTTGTGCTGCAGCTACTGTTGTTGATACTGTTCTTGTTGTTATTGTTATTCTTTTTTTGTGTTACTGTTATTATTATTATTAATAAATTTCTTTTTGCTGCTGCCCAAGATATTCTCGTTCATTTTCTTGTTGTTGTTATTGTTGCTATTATTATTATTATTATTATTATTATTGTTGTTGTTGTTGTTGTTGTTGTTGTCATTATTGTTGTTATTATTATCAATATTAGGTGTACAAAACGTCGAATCAGGAGGTTTACTTATCACGATCTTTACAGATCCTTCAAGCAGGAGCATCAATCTCACCTGCTGGAACGGGCAAAAACACCCAGGCGTATTGTTGTCGTGGAAATGGAGGTTGATGAACGAAACATGGGCAGGGAACAGCCCGTCTGATTTGTGTAGTATTTCTAACACAAGTCTCGCATCGACTGCAGACTCCACCGACGCAGCGGTTCTTTACTGTGGTCTTGGTGCTGACGTGTTTACGGATATGACGTCATTGATGTTCTCCATGGAAACGGTTACAGGATGGCGTTTTATTCACTTTCAGTGTTACGACAAATTAAACGAAACAATTCATAAGGATGTATACCTTGTGAATGCAAGTATGTATATATATATATATATATATATATATATATATAGGTATGTATATGTATGTATGTATGTAATATGTATGTTTAAATGTATGTGTTCATGTATGTGTGTGTATATACGCACGTATGCATGCATGCATGTATGTTTGTATGTATGTATGTCTATATGTATCTATGTATGTATGTATGCATGTATGAATGTATGTATGTATGTATCTCATGTGTAAGTATGTATGTATGAATGTATGTGTGTGTCTGATTAGACTGTGTCTATATGTAATGTATGCATGTATGAATGTATGTATGTATGTATCTCATGTATGTATATGTACATGTGTGTTTGCCTGTATTTAGGAATATTATGAATGATTAGACTGAATGTATATATGTATGTATGTACAGAGATGTATGAATGCATGAATGTATGTACCTATATATGTATATGTCCAGATGTATGAATGTACGTACGTATGTGTGCGCATGTAGATATGCATGGAAGAATGTATTTATATATGTATTATATATATATGAGTTTGTATATGTATACAAATATCTGAATGTGAATACATACATACATACATAAATACATGCATACACACAAACGCACACACACACACACATACGAATGTTTTTATCTACGTGTTTCTTTGTATGTACGTGTGTCTGTCTGTCTCTCTGCATATCTGTTTACTAACATTATACTGGTCAGTGTTCTGTTTCGGAGCGTGACCCTTACTCGTTGTTACCTGTGTACCTCACTGTGATACTGACTATTGTTCCTCTGCTTTTCTACCTCACTACCTGTGCCTTTCTGTTGTCAGGTATGATCAATATATATTGTCATTATAGCTCTTATTATTGTTGTTGTCGTTGTCGTCGTTGTTATTATTATTATTTTATTATTATTATTATTGTTGTTGTTGTTCTTCTTATTATTATTATTTTTGTTATTGTTATTATTATTGTTGTTGTTCTTGTTGTTGCTGATGTTGCTGTTGTTATTGTAGCTGTGCTGTTATTATTATTGTTGCTGTTTTGTCGTCGTCGTTGCTGCTATTATCTTCACTACTATTGTTATTTGATATTATTTAAACTTTTGTATTAAAAATGTACTGAAATGCTAAAAACAACAGAATACAAATCAGCTGACTTACAATAATACTATATGGACAAAAGTCGATTAGTCTGAATTTTATTTTCTGACCTAAGACCAAAACTAATCTAGCAGTAAGTCACTGTCAAAATAAATAATCAGCCTATTTTACAGATACATGTCACAGGTAATCTGTTATCTGCACGTGTGTATTAGTAATACCTATACCACAATAAAGCATAGCTCTGTCCAGACAAGCTGAGGACTGTATCAGCAGACACGTTGTTGTCGTAATCTCGTGGCTGTTGTTATTATCACTGATATTATTATTATTATTATTATTATCATCATCATCAAAAAGTAATGAGTATGCACGACAGTGAAATTGCTTAGAAAGCACTGTTCTCTTGTTCTTATCAAATCTTTTTCACGTTCAGCGTCATATTTAAAACAGGCGGTGAATACTGAGATGTATCATACAATAGGTATATGTTGATGTTTGTATATTTTCCTTAAAAGATAATGTTATATAATTATTCAGTAAATGTCGGCAGAAGATGTCAAACATGCAGCTATATACCTTGGTTTATCATTTACCATCAAAGTCCTTGATAGAGCTTTCCTTAGAACGGGAAATAAAAAAAAAACCGACGATACGAAATATTTTATTGTAACAGTAAAATAAACAAATAAATAAATAAATAAATAAATATAAATAATAATAATAATAATAATAATAATAATAATAATAATAATAATAATAATAATAATAATAAACAAATAAATAATATGTTGTTATGTCTTATTTTGTTCTTCTGAAATTTTATTATTTTAGTTATAATTCGAAGAAGGAGATCACAGAAGAAAACATCTGAAACACAAACGAATGGTATATTATAATATATTTCATTTCATTTTATTTTATATTATTTTATTTTATTTATGAATTTATTTATTTATTTATTTATTTGCTTGTTTGTTTGTGTCTCGGCGTTTTTTTCTTTCTTTCTGTCCCTCTCTCTTTCTTTTAATCTTTAATAAATATTCATCAACTTTTATTTTATCTTACTCAGAAACAGAAGAAACTGAACCAAAAATGAATCCTAGAAAACCCAGAAATAATGTTCATTTTGATAAAGGTGATATATCAGTATTAAAACTCTCTCTCTCTCTCTCTTGCTTTTTGTTTTTCATCTCTCTCTCTCTCTCCTCTCTCTCTCTCTCTCTCTCTCTCTCTCTCTCTCTCTCTCTCTCTCTCTCTCTCTCTCTCTCTATCTATATATCTTTTTCATATTTTAGCAATAAATGTTCACTGATTAATGGAAACAAAGCGACATATATTTTGCTGTAGTGTTGGCAAATATGTATAATGATGATGATAATAATGACTTCTGTTGTGCTGAAGGCATGAACTTTGTTTTGTTCATCTTAACAGTAATATATACAGTATTCCCTCGCTATTCGCGGGGGTTACGTTCTTTACCCCCCCGCGAATAGCGAAAAACCGCGAATATTGGATGCAGTTTTAAAACGTCTATTATGAGATTATATACGGTACTAGATGCTTCCCAAACACTTTCTAAAGACACTCTTACTCATTAATACAGTAATAATGTAGTAATATTGCATGCAGTTATGTATTTCACTAATGTAGTAATGATAATGTAAACGCATTTTAATTTTGTACTGAAACAATATTTAAATCAGAAAGAAACGTAAGTACATGAGGACAGTAACACCGCATAGCATAGTTACCCATACAGTATTACTGTACCGTCAAGTCATTTTCTATGCGTACAACATATGTATTAGAACTGACAGAAAGTGGAACAAATTTAAAGGCAAACAGACAGATAAATACAGTACGCACAGTTCAGGTAATAATATGCAATTAAAAACATTATTAATACACGGTCACAAAAAATATGCACTGTACATACAGTGTATGCATTTATAAAAAAATACGTACTGTATTGCAATAATAATTGAAAAAATTTGATATTGTTTGTGCGGTTTACCGAGCATTTGTTTTTATGACGTTATGACGCTCGCCTGGTATACCAGCATACGATGCGATAGGGTTAAGAGCCTAACCCGCGAATATGCGGGGCCGCGAATGGGGAACCGCGAACAGGTGAGGGTATACTGTATATATATAATATGAATGCTGACGATGTTGATTATACGAATGAAACGACAGTGTTGTCAGTTTCAGCAACGACCATGGATAGATTGTTAGAAAAAAGACATTCCACTGTCACAGACACGCTTGTTTTCTTTCAATTGCAGTTTCAGAATGGCTGACCGATTTCTGCAAGTCTCGTCGAGCTGACGATATAGGCTAATAAAAAATTAATAATTACGTAATGAGCCAATACGTTCTGACGTCACACTTCATATTGTATTCCACAAAGTGACTTTAATAGTATTAGTATTTTCTTAATAATAATAATAATAATAATCATGGGAGCTAAGATTTGAGGTAATTTTTCAGATGAATACGACGGTTTGTACGCCAATGCGGAGACAATTTCGGCGTATGCCTACATGGAGCATGAAATAAACGACTGATTTACTAGAAATCTGTGTTATTGTTTGCTTGCACACAAACGCGCGCGCACACATCCACATACACACAAACGCGCGCGCACACATCCACATACACACAAACGCGCGCGCACACATCCACATACACACAAACACAGATATTCACACAGACACACAGAGACACACAACATGTGTATATTCTGTATTTCGATATGTGTGTATGTGTATACATATATACACACACACACACACACACAAAAATGCATACGTACGTACGTGCAGACATATATAGATACAGTGTCGTTTATACATAACAAACCAGTGTATGATTAGAAAGTTCATAAATATATTTATTGAATAATAATAATAATAATAATAATAATAATAATAACAATAACAACAACAATATCAACAATAATAATAAATACAAGCAAATTTTCTAAATGTTTACACACTTTCAATTTCCAGGTTGTACCATTATGCTCCAATCCCAGGTATGAAAACTGAAATACCTTTATAAGAAATTAAAAATATAAATTTAAAATGAATTGAAATTTCACTATCAGACAACCAAAATTAAGTAATATATATTTTTTTTAATATAGTTTAAAACAAAAGTAATAATACATAAAATAAAGATAAATTGAAATTACATAAAATAAAGATAAACTGAATTGTTTCACACTGTGTCGAATCATCGAAATCAGATTATATCATATCATATAGTGAATAGTATCGAATCGGATCAAACCGTATTGCATCGTATCGAGCCGAATCAGATCAAATCAAAGTATATCATATTACAACATATCATACCCTGTGTGGTCGAACCGAACTGAATCAAATTAAATCAAATACAACCTAGTCATATCACATCGTATCGTATCGTATCGTATCCTATCCTATCCTATCCTATCCTATCATACAGATTGAAATCAAATCATATCATAGTGTATCCTATCGTTTCGTATTGAATCTATAGAAACGCAATCAAGTCATATGGAATCGAATTGAATCGAATCTAACCCAGTCCTGTTTAAATCAATCTAATCTAATCAAATCAAATCAAATCGAAACAAATCAAATCAAATCAAATCAAACAGAATCAAATCGAATGGAATCGAATCGAATGAAATGACAACCAATCGAATCAATTACAACGGAATTGATTCAAATCAAAGCATTATCATCAAAACAAAAACAACAAAATATATATAAAAAAAATACAACAACAAACAAACAAACAAATAAATAAATAAATAAATAAAGGATTGTAAATAAAGATCATTCACAATTACGAAGATTTGGATTAACGGCAAAGCCGTCATAAGAACACCGCAATTTATTCTTTCTCGAAAGATAGTACAGAACCGAGGCTAGTACAATAATGACGAAACAAGCAAAATACGTGACCACAATGACGATAGTAAAAATGCCGACTACGCCGGTAGCATAGGGATTAAAATATTCCTGGAAGTAGAGCGATACCGGGAAATTCTCTTCATCGTGGATGACGTTAATCGCTGGATCACAGACCTGAATGAGAAACTCGAGTATCGGCTTATCGAACTCCGCCTTCGTCCTTCTCGTCCGTTCGTTGGCGGGGTCCGTGTCGCCGCAGTAGTTCTTGCACAAGAGAAATCGGTTTTCGGAGCCCAGAAGGCCAAGTCTACCAAGAACAGATTTCTGAGTAGCTTTGACTTTCTCGTCGTCTGACGAACTAACTTTGTCACTTTTTGTCATCACACAGAAGACAGGAATTGCTGAAAAAGTGTCAAACCCGCTTTGAAAGAACAACAACAACAACAATAACAAAAACAGCAGAACTACAACAACAATAATAATATTAGTAGTAACAGCAACAACAACAACAATAAGAAGAAGAAGAAGAAGAAGAAGAAGAAGCAGATGAAGATTTCAGCAAGTTAGGTAACTCTCACTGCTTTAAATTAATTAACTCCCCTGAACACTTACTTCTTCGACAAGCACTGGAAACCGGTCTAGCAGCTCGCATCACAGCATCAATTAAAGCAATTGGTGCTTCTTCATTAGCGGAACAAACAAATATGACACGGTCTACTTTCAGACTGTCATCTTTCAGTAAATACCTTGGTAGTCGAATCTGTTCTCGTTTCAGGTAATCGTACGCAAATTTAAGATCTTCATTTTCTGGGATTCTCCCGTAAAAGAGAAGCTAGAAAAGAAAACAAAGAATGGAAAGATTTCCAAATATTTTAGCTTGTTAGAAAACGTTTCAAGAACCCTGACGCTAACGCAAAGACGGGCCCTAGAACTGTTTTTAAGTATGAAACAAACATCCCAAGTGAACCTAAATATGGACGCCCAGTAATTAGGAAGTCTCGTACAAACATAAAAACAATCGAAGATACACAAACACACTACTTTAATGTTGATGGATCCTAATCTCTATTTAATATTATGTGATAGTTTCTCCGCTACATGCTTTCATTTTAGGATCAAGACTATTTTATCTTCTTTCTTTTTTTTTATTATTATTATTTTTTTTTATAGTCAAGGTTATATCATATTAATAAAATAAAATAAAATCAAAAGTAAAATACTGATACTCAAAAGTAAATACAAATCTGCATCTCATTCACTCTCTCTCTGTCTTTCGTTTTCTGTCTCACACACTCTCTCTCTCTCTCTCTCTCTCTCTCTCTCTCTCTCTCTCTCTCTCTCTCTCTCTCTCTCTCTCTCTCTCTCTCTCTCTCTCTCTCATTAGTGTAGATAAAATAGATGAAAATCAATATCGCCCATTGACAAACTGAAATCGCTCAGCATCTATTGTCTGGTGGATTATAATTGCTTTAAACGCAACAAGCTCTGTAACATACTTGCAGAATTTTTTCCCAAGTTTTATCAATGGTGTCTGGAAATCCAGGCGTGTCTATCAAAGTGGGAAGTTTATCTGCAAACAGACCTGATGGCTGACAGCATCTTGGAAACCTGGAGAGCAATAATCATGAACAATCAGGTAAGTAAATAATTTAAAACAACGCACGCCATTCTTTGAGAAGCAACGTCATAAAACTATCGTTTGATTTGGTGTTTTAGACTTTTCCAGATTTAATGTGTGTATGTATTTAATACATATATAGATGCATATATGTATATGCATTCATATATATATATATATATATATATATATATATATGAATGCATGTATGCGTATATGCATCTATATATGTATGAATGAATATATGTATGTATGTATGTGTGTATATATGTATGTCTTCAAGTATGTATTTTAAGATTTGAATATGTACGTCTGATTAGACTCCACGTAGACAATATTTATGTGTGTGTGTGTGTGTGTCTACTATGTATGTATATATACGTATGTATGTACAAAGATCTACATGGGTATATATTTATGTATTAGAATGAAGGCACTTAGGTTTTTGCCTCATGGTAAAATTGGTCATCGGTTCTCCGTCGTTTTCTCTCAAACCGGAATAAGCGTGTTCCCGCCATTTGTCTTGCGAGACGGCTGCTGCTATTGTATTAATAAAAGCTGACTTTCCTACGCCCACACAGCCGATCAGAATCACGTTCAGCGGCTTTTGCTGCAGCATGGAACAAATCGTACTTCTCAGCTCTAAAACTGTATGCACACACGTTCCCATCTCTATTCCCTCCATTACGAGTTTATATAATTTTCAATGCAGGCACGAAACGCATGCAGAAGCCTTGAAACTATAGACTCATTAATATTACGGCAGAACGGCAGACTTACAAGAAGGCATGTCCGATAATAACAGTGACGTCATTCTTTTATAGCGTTATGACGTACGTTTGTGCCGGTTTCATACATTTTGTTCGTTACATTCAAACACACACACACATCCATACATAACATATATATATACATACATATACATACATATATATATATATATATGTTCGTTACACACACACACACACACACACACACACACATGCACTATATACATAACCACACACGTGGACATAGTCATACACATATTTTTTATGTATTTATTTACGTATATGTGCAACTTTGTATTTATCTATGTATATTTGCAAGTTTGTATTTGTGTATATATGAATGTATCTCTCTTGCTATTTAAATATACAATCTCTACACAAACATAAAAAAACCCAATAGAGTGACAGCCAAATATTAAAAATAATTCTCCGTTTTTCTGTCAGTTATTGAGCTTGTTGCTCATCCTTTCATGATGAATGTAATTATAGTACTTAGTATTAGAGTACTCAGCAATATTAATAATAATAATAATAATAATAATAATAATAATAATAACAACAGTACTAACAATAACAATAACAATAATAATAATAATAATAAAGATATTTTAATTAAATTTATTTTTATTCACTCAATGAATAATCATCACATTTTAAATCTTAATATTAAGAATATCCAAAATGATTAATATGAATTAAACATGCATTTAAAGATGTGTTATTCCTACAGATGGAGGTGAGGGTGGGTTTGAGTGTGTCTGTGAGAAGGTATGAAGAAAGGTATGCACACACCACACATCTATATATATACACGTGTGTATATATATATATACACGTGTGTATATATATATATATATATATATATATATATATATATATATATATATATGTCTGTATGTATATATATATCTTTTGTTTTGTGAGGGATTGAAAGCACCAAGCATAATCTAAAGATACATAAACAGTATTAACATGTCTGAGGTTTATTTCTCCTTGTTTAGACGTAAAGTACTTGGGATATTAATATATGGTGAAATACTGTCACTGGTGCTTGCTTAAGGAACCCAGGTCTGCCAGTATTGATCAGTGGTGTGAGATGTTATCAGTGTGACTGCAATGAAAGAGATTTCAAGAGAGAAGAGAGAGTATCTGGCAATTCCACGCCATATAACTACAATATTACTATCTATAATGTTATATTATAATTGTCTATCATGTCGTACAATCAAGCAGAGAAATTAAAGATATAATCCAAATCAAACTAGGTTTTGTGTGAGAACAATCAAGAACAAGTTGTAAATATAGTCATTCAGATTTTATACAGAATTACTATTTTATGATTTTCTTCATCAAGCTTTTAAATATTCTTACGGATAATCTCTCTCATTTTCTCTTTCTGTGGATTGGAAAACTCTTTGAAAATAGTGAACATTCGCCCTCTAGAGCTCAAGTCCAATAACTCTGGGTGCTCCTTGATAGAAATCAGTTTTTCATTAAACAGTTTATCTGGTGGTAGATTCTTTGAGCCCTTATCTCGTGCATACACAAGGATGACGTCACCTAAAACATACATGTATCTACATTAGATCTGTATTTAATTATTTATTTATATATTTAGAGAGAGAGAGAGAGAGAGAGAGAGAGAGAGAGAGAGAGAGAGAGAGAGAGAGAGAGAGATGACAATATATACAAAATATACACTCTTTACACATATAAGAGTATCTTCAAAGACCTAGGTAATGACTGTTATTTTTAAAATATTGTTATTATTATTATTATTATCATTAATATTATTATTTATTTTTGTTATTGTTATTATTATTTTTGCTGTTTTGTTATTATTCTTATTCCTATTGTTAGTATTATTATTTTTATTAATTAATTATTATTATTATTGATGTTGTTATTTTAATTATTACTGATAGTTTTATTATTATTGTTATTATTAGTTATTATTTTTAGCATTATTATTCTATATTATTAGTAGTATTAATTTTAATTATTATTATTATTATTGATGTTGTTGCTTATTATAATTACTGTTTTATTGTTATTTTTATTACTATTAGTAGTATTACAATTATTTTAGTATTATTTTCTAATTTTGTTATTACTATTATTACTAGTAGTGGTAGTAGTTATTTTTATTATTGTTGTTATTATTATTATTATTATTATTGTTATTATAATTATTACTGATATTTTTATTATTATTGTTATTTTTATTAGTGGTATATACTATTATTACAATTACTATTATTATTATGATCATTATTAATTTATTGCTTAATTTATTGTCTCTATGTGTTACTGAAATCTAACTCACCACCCATTCATACATACAAGAATATCTTATTATTATTATTATTATTATTATTATTATTACATTATTATTACAATTATTATTATTATTATTATTATTATTATTATTATTACTACTACTACAACTAGTACTGTTATTACTATTATTATAGTGTTATTACTGTTACTATTGGTATTATCACTATTATAATTGACATTACAAATTTATTTCAAATCACATTACTCTGAGGTCCTGTCAAACAATCTTTACGTGTTACTGGACTATGACTCACCACCCATTTTACGTAACGCCTGAACAGTTGTCAGTCTCATGTTCCCAGGTCCCTTTGCTGGGTCTTCAAGAATCACATTCCTCTCGTTGTAATCTACATAGACTATGTAGACCTTAGAGCGAGGTACTCGCAGAATATCCTCAAACCGGTTCAACAACATATCAACAGTTTTTATTGCTGGATCACTGACAAGAACCTCTGATGTCTGCTTGACGTGTTGTTTAGACATTTCACTGTGGAAAGTGATTGTGCAGACTTCTCCATTAAGCTTCTCTCTGTGAACCTTGCTAAGAGTGTTTTCATCACCCTGTTGTGTTAAATTTAATATAAATCTCTGATTATATATATATAAACAGATATATGCATTCACTCATTCATATATGTATATGTATAACCTTTGTATGTGTGTGTATGTGTATATGTGTGTGTGTGTATTTATTTGTATATAAGTATGGATGTGTGTATGTGTGTGTATATGTTGTACACATGTGTGTAACAATGGATATGTATGGGAATATGTATTTATAATTTGCATGTGTATGTATATGAGTCAGTATATGTGTATCTATGAATATATGTGTGTGTGTGTGTGTGTGTGTGTGTGTGTGTGTTATAAAGAAAATTACCCGTATTTCATTTCGAGAGGAGGCTCTAGATAATGTATTATTATCCATTACGTCAGCTGTGTCTTTTTGGTAAACAGCTTGATTATGTGGTCTGATCCGTGACGTAAGAAGTTTGCCCATTACAGCAAACAGAATGATTTCACCCAGGCCAATCAGAACGATAATGAAACTCCAAACTAAAATACATTAATTAAATACCAACAAAATATAAATGTAAGTCGGGTTAATGTAAGTGTGTGTAAGTGTGTGTAGTTGTGTGTGTGTGTGTAGTTGTGTGTGTGTGTGTGTGTGTGTGTGTGTGTGTGTGTGTGTGTGAAATAAATGATATTAACACAAAATGAAAACTACCAAAATCAGACTCTCTCTCTCTCACTCACTCACTCACTCATACATATGAACATAAATACAAATATATATGTACATAAATACAAACACCTATGCACACACGCACGCACACACACACACACACATATAAGTATATATACACATACATAGACATATACAGACATACACAAAAACTAAATATAATTTCACTCACCGTTTGTCAGGAATATGAATATAATGTAGATATCTGACCCTGTACTGCGTGTTGCTTGTACAAAATGGTGTCTGAAGTAGTTGCTGTAGTTTCGATGT
>CM022676.1:8092636-8137636 GCA_012295275.1 Chrysomallon squamiferum
TTATTATCCATTACGTCAGCTGTGTCTTTTTGGTAAACAGCTTGATTATGTGGTCTGATCCGTGACGTAAGAAGTTTGCCCATTACAGCAAACAGAATGATTTCACCCAGGCCAATCAGAACGATAATGAAACTCCAAACTAAAATACATTAATTAAATACCAACAAAATATAAATGTAAGTCGGTTAATGTAAGTGTGTGTAAGTGTGTGTAGTTGTGTGTGTGTGTGTAGTTGTGTGTGTGTGTGTGTGTGTGTGTGTGTGTGTGTGTGTGTGTGAAATAAATGATATTAACACAAAATGAAAACTACCAAAATCAGACTCTCTCTCTCACTCACTCACTCACTCACTCATACATATGAACATAAATACAAATATATATGTACATAAATACAAACACCTATGCACACACGCACGCACGCACACACACACACATATAAGTATATATACACATACATAGACATATACAGACATACACAAAAACTAAATATAATTTCACTCACCGTTTGTCAGGAAATATGAATATAACGCAGATATCTGACCCTGTACTGCGTGTTGCTTGTAAAAAATGGTGTCTGCGAAGTTGCTGTAGTTTCTTTCGATGTCCGCTCTGGTAGCGTTCAGCTCTTTCTTCCATGACTTTTCGTTCTCATCTATTAATTTAAGCGTCTCATTTCTCTCTATCTGACAAATATCCCTAAGCTTTTGTTCAGAGAGCGGAGTGATGGTTGGTGTGGCATTCGTGTTTACATTGCTGTTAACTTTTTCCAAAAGTGACTGAAGAATTCTCTCCTCTTGGCCAGTTTGGTACCAGGTGTTAAACAGACCAGAAAAAAGAGATCCCAGAAAAAAACTGGTAACAACCCTGAAAATAAATGAAGTTATTAGATAACGACGACGACGACGACGACGACGACGACGAAGATGATGATGATGATGATGATAATAATAATAATAATAATAACATTTTAGTTGATTTATTTTTTGTCTCAATAATCACCACATTCTATCATGATAGTTAATAATAATAATAATAATAATAATAATAATAATAATAATAATAATCTTACGTTGTCGCCGTGTATGCCATAAAGAAGTGAACATCTGTTTTCCAAACAGTTAGGAAAAAATTACACGTGCGCTGTTTAAGTCCTTCTGAGGGCCCCTCACCACACGTATTACTTTTCTGTTCAAGTACAGATCCTTCAGAGAGCCCAGCGTTGTTTGTTGGTTTATTTGTGTTATCACTGTTTTCTACCGGTAGCGAACACTGAATACTTTTATTACTTGTCGATGCTGATAAAGATTCCTTTTTAAATTTTACGTCCTGATCACCTTTTATTTCATTAGATCCGTCTACATCACCGTTATTCGTCTCAACTTTATTTTCACAGTTTTCGTTATTCTTTTCAGACGTTTCATTACCGATCGTTGTTTGGGGATATTTATCTTTCTTCAGGGTGTTTTCTGCAGTATTTGCAGTCGCTAACTCTATATTGTTAGAGTCGTTCGAATTTTCATATTTACCATCTTTTGTCCTTGATTCAGTCTTTACGTCACATGAATTGGACATCAGGGCAAATGTGTGTTCAAAATATGAATACGTATATTCACGTTTACTGACCGAATACACTTCCTTGTTTTAACTCGTATATCGAACGGGGAAATCGCAACTAGCCTAATCACAATGATTCTTCACACGCACACCGAAATAGTTTCATATAAATTTTCTGTTAATTTACCGTAATTATAAATTAAATCTGTTTTTAAACTTTTATTTTTATTTACTTACTTTCCAACAAGAAGTTTATCACGCTTTTTTATTTTTAGTTTCTAATCGTTTCTTTTACCTCAGCCGCTATTTAAGTGAGTATCCAGTAATCGACAGGCAAATGCGACGATAAAGTTCTTAGTGTGACAACGAACTGAGGTAGGTTTCTAAAATTAGATTTACACACATATATATATATATATATAGATAGATATATAGATAGATAGATAGATAGATAGATAGATATTTAGGCCTCTGCATGTCTGTGTATGTATTCATATTTAGGTATTTAGGTATCAATATTCTCTGGCATACGTACGTATGATTAGAGTTGGATGTCGTTGACGAGACTCGAAACCTATGGAACCCGTTTCCCGCTTTAATGTGAATGTGTGTGTGTGTGTGTGTGTGTACGTACGTACGTAGGAACGTATGAGGTGTTAGTGTAATCAAACTGAAACCATTCGAGGTTGCTTCCGTCAGAACACGTCAGTGTTTGTTTTTATTTTGTTTTTACTGCGAAATTGATGGCGAAATGGGACAAACTACAACATAACCACTGCGTTAACGACTATTAGCCAAAAGTGTCGTTTTCTTCTCGTTACGATGTGGTTCATTTTGTCCCCTAAATTTGGTATTAGAGTATTAAATTGGAATTTATGCATATGTATTTTATTGAATATATTATACTTTACAGCAGAAAAAAAAAAAAAAATGCAATATTTTTTCATGTTACAGCTAAGTGCATCATTTGCTTGTTAACCTTTCTAGTATGTTGTGCTTGAATAAGATGAATTTGAATAAACATTTTCTATATGTTGGTATTACGATATTAACCTTGTAATGATAATAATAATAACTCCCTCTGCTAAAAAAATTAAAATGTTTTAAACAGAAGATATTCGTGATATTTTCACGAATGCTATACTCAGTTGCCGCGTATAGAAGAGAACAGTGATTTTCAATCGCCGTGCCGTGACAAATCGTCAGGTGACAGGCCAGAGGGCGTGTCTATGCAGTGTAGTGCTCTTCCATGACCAAATTTTCATTGTAACTGTCATTTTGTAACACTTTTGGTTGGTGGTGTGACGCAGGCTTTTTTTTTTTTTTTTTTACATACATACATTTATTGCCTGCACGCTTTAAAATATCATTAAATAATGTACTCTCATCTAGAGACGTGTTCCCATTATCCAGGCAGCAAACATAACTCCGCCCCCAGAAGGGAGGTAACCCAATTATTGTTAGGTTATGCAAGCTTAAAGCAATGGCGGCCGGGTCACATAGATAAAAGGCTAAATTGTCCGACCTGCCGGTTTCAAGTAGTTCAGTGAAGATTACATTCACGATGTTAACATGTTTTGGAATGAAGACGGCACTCATTTTACGTCACCTAGTCGACCAAATAAGAGAATGTAATTGTTAGTTTGTTTGTTGTTGTTTGTTTTTTTAAATATAAAATATAATGATCCAGTGGTGAACCAAGTTTTGTACTCTTGGAAATAATTACGGCTGTGATTGTATTTTAAGAAGAAAAAAAAAAAAATAAAAATAAAAATAATGACCACAACAAAAATACTGAGTTAACAACATCAAGTGGGTGATTTGTATATATTTCCATGAGAAAATATCTGTCACTAACCTGATAAGTTCTGTCCAAGACAGGGAAAATGTTAATTCTGATTAATTTTACAATATCAATTTTCTATTACATATTTTTAAAAAGTTCTTATAGTTAGCAGTAATACGAAGTTAGTCGAAAGAAAAATTACGTTTAAAAAATTGCATTATGAATTTATTATCTGTGATGTGAAAGCTTTGAATTTCAAAGAAGTACATAAAGTTAAGCTAATCTTCACCATTAGGTGCGTTATTTTGTATTACATTTATTTATTTGTTTATTTATTTCTTTGTGTTTATTCTTATCATTTTTGTTTTTATTTTCATTTACTTAACAGAATAACACTGTGAAAGCTTTAAACATGGAAGAAGGATTGCTAAACTTATGTTACAATATATGTTTTATTTTTATTTTTTTAAATCTTTTTTCATATTTAACTTCTGGTTTGTCTTTCAGTTACACACAAACACAAAATTTTAATCTGCATATTTCCTAGATTCTAAAATTATTGTTATTAAACAGGGAAAGAGAAAAATATTTTAGAGCAAAATTTACATCTTTATTTTAAAAATAGTTCTTTATAGTGTTTCTTTAAAATGTCCCTTTGAAGGTACTTAAAATGTTACTGTCACTCCAGTTTTCTATACTCCAGTTTTTATTATTATTGTTGTTGTTGTTATTATTATTTTTATTATTATTATTATTACACAGCCTGCATGCATCATTAAGAGATTATTATTTTTTCTTGTCATACTTTATGATTGTTAAAATTCATTTCGTATATAATGATGCTGGTTTAAAAATGCAGTGCTTTTATTGTGTTTAGACAATTTTATTAAATGGTACTTTCATCTGTGAAGAGATGAATTGTTCTTTTTTTTAACATTATTAAAGAAACACTTTAAGACAGAAACAGTTGGTGCTAAAGTTGTGTGTAGTTAATGAGTTTTGTCATGTTCAATATATAGAAGTAAAACAATTTCTGCTTATAGTTGGCCATCACATTCCAGATTCTGCCTTTTTTGTTTTTCTTTGGGTTTTGTTTTCAGCAGTTTTTTTTTTTTTTTTTTTTCTAGTTATTAATCTTGTATAAATGTTTGCATATGATAAAATTTAATGTTGAAATAATTACATTAGGTCTTTGACAGAAGCAGTTTCTGTTTTCATTGTGTGGATATTATTTATTTATTTTTTGGTTTGTTTTTAAAGTTGTTATCCTTTTTAATAACATTATTATTATTTAATTTCATGTCTTTTTTAGTTTTTTCAAAATGTTATTGTAATGAAATTTTGTAGATTTCTTGTTTATTTCTTTAAACTAAAGTAAATAGATAAAATAATAATGTTTGTTCATTTAATCTAGCGTTAATATTTTTAAAATTTTGTTTATTCATAGTGATCAAATACAAAATAAAAGTTATAATAATCAATATTTATTAATATAAAGTAATGATGTTTCCTCCCTGTACATTAATCAGTTTCAACAAGTCAAGTGCAGATTTTGATTTCAATGAGATATTTATTGTAAACACACACCACAGATATAATAACTAAGTGATATATTTTGTTCATTTAGCAACTGAATTAATACATCTCCACACTTACTGAATAAAGTTTTAAAACTTAAAATTTCCACAATGATAAACATGTTAATACTGTATGAATTACTGAACATTTTTTTTTTTTTATTTTATTATTATTATTATTATTATTATTATTATTTTTATTATTATTCGAACAAATGAAGTCATAACTTTTATTTTAATTAAATTTTAACACATAAAAAAAATATATATAAAAGTTAATATTTTATTACATCTGTTAAATTTTAATACTGCACACTTTGTTGTCTAAAATTAAAACACTTTTTTGTCTAAAATTAAAAACAATATATATTTTATGTCAGTTTATATGTATTGTTTTTTCAAGTTTGTTCAAGTTTTTATTTTACAGTGAATTGTATCTTAAGTGACATCTTGTTATGCTGCTGGAATCAGTTTTGTATCAGATGATTTATAGTGTCTTCAAATATCAAAACTGGACATTTATGTTTACCATGTGGTTTGTGTTACTAATAAAATGTCAGTACTAGTGGTCATTGTGTATGATGGAGGGGTCAGTTGGTCATTCAAATTTATGAGGACAATTTCACGTTGATATGTAAGTGTGTTTTGTTTTACGTTTGCTAGACTGTCAGATATCCCACTCTATAGCACTTTGAATTTGAAATTATTTGAAATAGTAGTACTTACTGTTTTTTGTATTATCATCATCACCACTGTTGTTGTTAGTGTTATTGTTATTATTATTATGATTATTATTATTATTATTATTATTATTATTATTATTATTATTATTATTATTATTACAGTTCTAGCAAATTGTGAGAGTGAACACAGGAGATATGAGGTCAAAGCAGTCAAAGGTTACCTCAGCAAAAGATGAATCTGACATGCAGCAAAAGAAAAATGAGCTGATTGATCAAATTGTGGCCCACACTGGGAAAGAGCCTCAGCAGAGGCCGTTCAATGTGGCCATTATCGGTACACACACACACACACACACACACTCAGAGACAAGCACATACACACATGCACACTACATGCAAACTCACAAACAGACACAAAGTGTAGGAGAGGAAGGGCATGGAGGGTCAAATGAAGTACAGTGGTACCTTGACTTACAAGTTTAATTTGTTCCATGACCGAGCTTGTAGCTCAGTTTGCGCGCATATATCAAATCAGTTTTCCCAATTGAAATTAATTGAAATACCATTAAACTTTTTTTTAAATAAGAAAAATGTATTTATAAATGACAAATAGTGAAAAAAAAAAAAAAAAAAGAGAATGTAAGGAAATAAATTGGTTTTGTAAGGTGTATTTATCTTGGAGATGAGACAAATTTTTTAACATCTTTGGCTGGAGTAACAGCCTTCATCGACTCCTTCTGCTTCAGTATGGTACATATCATAGAAGTACTATACTGGTACTGCCTAGCCAAGTCGACTGCATGGACACCTCGCTCATATTTTCTATGAATTCAAGGTTTAATTCAATGGACATCATCCGCTTCTTCTACTCAGCACTGTCCTTTGCACTCACTTTCTTAGGATGAATAGCCAAAAATTTGAAATTTGCCAAAATACTGCACAAAACGCGAACACAACACAACAGAGATGCTTCTGTGGTGAGGTAACCATGTGAAGCAAACGAGTGAGACGCGGGATGCTGGCCAGATGTTACGTTGTCCGTTGTGCCAATTAGCGGCCATGTATCTTAAACTCGCTCGTAACTCAGATTTTGGCTCACAACTCAAAGCAAAAAAATCAACCAGGCGACTGCTTGTAACGTGAAAAACTTGTAAGTTGGGGCACTTGTAAGTTGAGGTAGATGACTGTAGAGCTCTATTATTTTATTAGGGCCAATGGGTGTTGGCAAGTCGTCACTGGTTAACACTATAGCTACCTCACTGTCAGGAGAACACTGGAGAGAATATGCATATTCAGGATCGCACTGTTCTGATGGATCACAGGTCACTGTTTACACTGAAAGGTTAGATAAGTGAATTTTTCATTCATTGCAAATATATTTCAATTCTTTTCTTAATGTTCTTATAGGTAAATATTTCAGTCCATTGTTACCTTTATATATGTACCTGTTTCAGTCTGTTGATAGAGTTATTATATTTACGTATTTCAGTCCACTGTTAGCATTTGTACATTTATGTATTTCAGTTCGTTGTTAGTTACCATTTGAAGTCTACTGACATTGTTGCAATGAATGACATAACTGACTTCAAAGACATCATTTTTTGCCCATTTTCAAAAACAGTCTAGTTATGGCCATGTTATTGTTTTATTATTTAATTATTATTGCTGTTATAATTACTATTTGTCTATTTATTATTTTACTGTTGTTGTTATTATTATTATTATTATTATTATTAATTTGTTTATTAATCAGCCTAATTATTATATTCCATGTTGAAACTGCATAAATTATTTAAAGCTGTGCATTAATATACATAATTCATAATTTATAAATTTTATTTATTGATTGATCTATCTTTTTCTCGTATACTTTTTATTTTTTATTTTTTTATTTTCTTTGTTCAGTTTTCCCAAATGTTGTCTAGACCAGAATGAAAGGTTCAGTGATGTTGCCTTGCCAACGCTTATCGACATTGCTGGGTTCAATGATGAATGCAATGATAAGTGGGTGGAGATTCTCCGAATAATCTTTTATGGTCGCCTGCCCGAAGGGGAATCAATCAGTGAAGCGGAGGCACATTACAAGTGATGATTACATACTTACTTGTTTGTGTATAACATACACACACACATACAAATATATATACACACATGTACATAGATATATACATACATATAGATATATATACATAGATACATACATACATACATAGATATATACAGAGACACATGATATATACATACACACATACATATATACATACATAAAGATATATAAGAGTCATACACACATTTTGACAACATATACACATATATATATATCATGAACCAAAATAGATACTCAGATATTCATGCTTAGGGTTGTCTTAATGGCTGACGGATTGTCAGGGAATGGATGATCGGTGTACATAAGACAATGAAAATCAGTCCTTAAATACATAGATATACTTATATACATACATGCATACATACATAGCATGCAACTATTTATTTATATATATATATATACACTGGGCACATAAAGATATATAAAAGATAGATTTTTGACAACATTCTATCATGAATCCAAAATGTACAAAATCAGACTGATGTTCCGTAGTGTTAGTGCAATTCGTGTGTTGTGTCTGTGTGTGTATACTCACTCACTAATCCATTTACTTACTATTACAGTAAATGTGGGGTGGATGGCTTGATTAAAAAATACAACAAAAACAGCGAGAGGCTGAAGGTGGACAGAATAATATTTGTGTCAGCAGCAACATCGCCAACACCAACAAATTTAATTAAAGCCGTTTTACAGGCAGCTCGTCCAACAGATAGTGAGGACAACAAAATGAGAAGAAGTGAGATCAAACTTTAGTAGTAGTAGTACTTGAAGGTGCAGTAGCAGTAGTTTGCAGCAGTTGTAGTAGTAGTAGTAGTAGTTTCTGATGCAGTAGTGGTAGTGGTAATAGTAGTAGTAATGGATATACAAGTTCTGCTTCTACTATTATTTCATCGCCACCACAATTACTACCCCTACTACTCCTACTACAACACTTGATATTATTACCACTGCTACTAGGACAACTCATATTATTAGTTCCACTATACTACTACAGTTAAACTTAAAGTTAAGCTACAATTAAAAATCCAACTGCAACAATACAAGCAATCATAACATTAAAACAATCAAGAATCTCCTACAATAAAATTACAGTACAATCACCATTTGATATACACATTGCCCAGAATTAGACGTACAAGTAGACTACAGAATAAACACTATTGCTATATTGACAAAAAATAATAATTATAATAACAATAATTTAAAATAAGTAAATAAATAAATAAAAAAATAAATAAATATGTTGATTCTTTAGGTATGAATAGTGTCAACAATGATTATGCCATGTGTTTCAGATGTTTAATCAATATTGATTTTATTTTATTTTATTTTTTGTTTATGTTTTTTTTTTTTTTTTTTTTTTTGTTTATTTATTTATTTATTTTTTTTTTTTTTTTTAGCTATTCCAATATTTGGTGTCATGACAAAGGCAGACCAAACTGGAAATGATAACCTTTCTCAATCGGAATTTGAAGAAAGACAGGACAAGTTCATTAGTGCCCTTGGTCTTAAAGGTTCCAAAACTCGTTACCTCCTTTGCCAAAATTACTGCGATGACATTGATCCTGATTAGAAGAGAGTTGAAGCCTCGCTTCCAGAGCTTGACCTTCCTGTGCTAAAGTTCATGGTACAAGTGTGTGACAGGGCCATCAGAGTGATTAATCCCTGTGAGACCTACAAGGAACCTGAAGAACCTAATACACAACCTGCTGAAACTTCTGCTACTGCTGAGTTAAGAACTGTACTCAGTGGTCTGGGTCTGACACAGAAAGATGTTATGATCGGGTTAATAATTGCTGAATCTATCATCATGGCATTAATCCTACAATTTCTCTTTCAACCATCGGAGGACTTGGGAAAATTAAAACACACGTGCAGATCGGTGAAAGAAGAAAGAAATATGTCACCCTTTGAGAAAGATCTGTGCGACTCCATTCAAAATATGAGTAGTCCTCACAGTTTAATCACTTTTCTAACTGTGGCTATACTGAAGATTGGACTGAACTTTCTTATTATGAAAATTAAACAACTAACTGAGGAACAGTGAACGCTGAAGATTCAATTATGACTTATGATGGAATTTCCTCTTTGACATTCACCTTCTCTTCCAGTTTCACTTTCAGCATCCTTTAGGACTTTCAGTCACATTTCCACTGTGATTCAGTGACTGAATCTGTTAATAAGGAGTTATCTCCCTTCCCTCTCTTACCTACAAGTTTCCTTCTTTCATCTCTTACCCACATTATTCTCATTAAATTTCATACCACAGCTCACGCTCACTCGCTCACTCGCTCTCTCTCGCTCTCTCTCTCTCTCTGCTTCATTTTATTCTTTCTCATATTTGTTCTAAGCCTTTTCCAAGTGTCTAATTCTTTTTTAAACATGTATTTGTGACTACTAATCGTTATTTATATATTTACTTAATATAGCTTCTTAAGCATATTGTATTGCATGTTACTGATTGCAGTTAATTGTTTAATATGAAACATTGAAATACATTTCACAATAAAACAAATACCTGACTCAGATCCCAATTAGACTTTACCAGCTTTCCATGAAGCTTCCTGGATAATCTGTCTGGGAGAATGCCATTTTAAGATTTCACTAAACAGTTGAATAAGTTGTATAAATACATAAGTTTACTAATGACTGCTTTCTTCCCCGCTTTGTTTTGCTGTCTGCCATACTGTTGTGCAGTTTTTATTTTATTATAATTTTTGTTTCAATATTATAAATAATTCAAATCAACAAACTGTATTTTGTTAGTGTAATAAGAAAAATACCAATAAAATAATATGAATTTAATTATTTCAGCTTATATATTTATATAATATATATATATGTATATATATGTGTATGTATGTGTGTGTGTATGTATGCATGTATGTATGTCCCTCTCTTTTACAAACCCACACATACACAATTGTTTGATATCTGTCAGATATAGATATACATACACACACACATACACATGCATATATCTACACACACATACTAACATAAACACACACACACACAAATCTACCAAGACAAACAATGTCAAATCCACCAGTGATAAACAATGTCAAATCCACCAGTGATAAACAATGTCAAATCCACCAGTGATAAACAATGTCAAATCTACCAATGATAAACAATGTCAAATCTACCAATGATAAACAATGTAACCTACCAATGATAAAAAATGTAAAATCTAACAATAAGAAATGTCCAATCTACTAGTGACAAAAAATGTCAAATTTACCAATAACAAAGTTAAAACATGAGTGTGATTAATTATAATAATAATTATAATTACAATTATAACAAGAACGAGGATGATGACGATGATAGCAAATAATAATAGTAATGATAATAATAATAATAATAATAATAATAATAATAACAACAATAGTAATAATAATAATAGTAACAAGAACAACAACAACAATAATATAGTTGTTTCAGTTGAAGTTATTTTGACAGACTCAATAAATAATCATCACATTTTAAATCTTAATATTAAGAATATCTACAATGATTAAAATGTATTTAGAAAAAAAGGTTGCTATGGGTGGAGGGGTGGGTGGGTTTGAGTGTGCCCATGACAAGGTATGAATAAAGTTATACAAACATATGTATGTAATATATATAATATATGTATATATACGTGTGTGTGTGTGTGTGTGTGTGTGTGTGTGTGTGTGTGTGTGTGTGTGTGTGTGTGTGTGTGTGATGGACTGAACTAAAAGCATCAAACTACATAAACACCATTGCCTAAGGTAGGTTTATTCTTCCATGTTTAGATGTAAAGTACCTGGGAAATTCTTCTAAAACACTTGGGACATTAATATAGTGTAAACACGGTCACTGTTGCTATCTTAAGGAACCCAGGACAGAAATGGTCCACCAGAATTGGTCAGGGCTGTGTGAAAGATAGTTCAAGAGAGAAGAGAGAATATTTGGCGAAGGAGAAAGACACTTAGGCCAATTCTATGCACTATAACTACGATATTACTATCTATAATGTTATACTATAATTGTCAGTGAGTTTGTACAATCAGGCAGAGAAATTAAAGATAAAATCGAAATCAAACGTGTACTTTTTGTGTGAGAACAATTAAGAACAAGTTCTAAATAAAATGATTCAGATTTCATACAGAATTACTATTTTATAATTTGCTTCATCAAGTTTTTAAAATTCTTAAGGATAATGTCTCTAATTTTCTCTTTCTGTGGATTGGAAAACTCTTTTTGAAAATAGTGAACATTCGCCCTCTAGAGCTCAAGTTCAATAACCCTGGGTGCTGCTTGATAGAAATCAGTTTTTCATTATACAGTTTATCAATCCCTTATCTCGTGCATACACAAGGATGACGTCACCTAAAACATACATGTATCTACATTAGATCTGTACTACTACTACTACTATTATTATTATTATTATACTGTTATTACTGTTACTATTGCTATTATTACCATTATTATTGAAATTACTAATTTATTTTAAATCACATTACTCTGAGGTCCTGTCAAACAATCTTTACGTGTTACTGGAATCTAACTCACCACCCATTTTACATAACGCCTGAACAGTTGTCAGTCTCATGTTCTCAGGTCCCTTTGCTGGGTCTTCAAGAATCACATTCCTCTCATTGTAATCTACATAGACAATGTAGACTTTAGAGCGAGGTTCTCGCAGAATATCCTCAAACCGGTTCAACATCATATTAACAGTTTTTATTGCTGGATCACTAACAAGAACCTCTGATGTCTGCTTGACGTGTTGTTCAGACATTTCACTGTGGAAAGTGATTGTGCAGACTTCTCCATTAAGCTTCTCTCTGTGAACCTTGCTAAAAACGTTGTCATCACCCTGTTGTGTTAAATTTAATATAAATTTCTGATTATATATATAAACAGATGTATGCATTCACTCATTCATGTATGTATTTGTATATCTTAGTATGTATGTGAATGTGTGTGTATGTATTTGTATATCTGCATGGGTGTGTGTATGTTTGTGTATATTATACATGTATGTGTGTAAGAATGGATATGTATGTATATCTGTATATTTCTGTGTGTGTGTGTGTGTGTGTGTGTGTGTGTCTGTGTGAAACATGTTTGTGTGCTTGTACGTGTGTGTTTGCGAGTGAGTGTGAGCATGCGTGCATGAAAGTTTACTGTGAAATAAGGGATATACTCAAAATGTATCTAATGCCAAATACCAAGTCTCAATAAATAAATAAATACATTAGATAGATAGATAGATAAACAGACAGATAAAGCAGTTACCTTGTTTCAACAAGTCTCTTAAACATTCTCAAATGTATTCTCGTTTTCCTTGGACACATAAATCTGTCACTGCGTCTGTAATTCCGTCCATCTCTCGTATTGTCAAGTAATCTACTGACACAACGGAACAATCACGTATCATTGAGAAAACTATCCTGCAAATAGTCAAGTGAAAACAATATCACGAGCAGAATCTAATGTGTAGCATGTGTCTGTATGTGTGTGTGTATATATGTGTGTGTGTATATGTATGAGTGTGTGTATATGTATGAGTGTGTGTGTGTGTCTGTGTGTGTTCAGGTTTTAATACTTTTTCACAACAATTGTGTTACTCACAGCGTGTAAAATACACTGTACTTTATCTTCCTGTATGAGTTTTCTCCCTTGAACTGTTAACTCTTCCTTCGTCATGGTGGTTCCATTTAGTTGAAAATCTTCGTCGGTTTCGGCTGCTTGTTAGACTGCTTAGTGATATCTGTTTACATATATATATATATATATATATCTTTATAATACACAAACGCTATATTATAAAATAAATAAGACTCTAGATTTAACATCAAGTCATCTGAACTAACTAAATGTTTCAAACCTTACCTACAAGTGACACAGTTAACCGTTATCGCGAAACTGATATGAGGGGATTTCCCCGTATTTAATAGTCCATAACGGTTGTTCTTGGAAACCTGTTAACCTTGGGACAACAAATGCTAATAAATTTGTAAAATCAATAAATATTCAGGCATTTAAGTTAAAACTTTAGGTTATAAAAAGTAACTATGATTATAGACATTTAACAATAATAAAAATAATAATAATAAATAAATAAAATAAAATAAAAAATATGAAAATAACAAAATCGGGAACTCCCCATGACTCGGTGACCTTCGTGATCAAGTGACAGAGCTGATCTGTATCCATACTCCAGCGGAGTAATACATTCCAGTAGAAAACAATACTAGCAAAACAGTACGTCGTAGTCACGACACCCCCCACACACACACAGGCAGATATATATATATATATATACTCACACACACACACACACAGAGGCAGATATATATATACTTACATACCCACACACACACACATACACAGGCAGATATATATATACTTACATACCCACACACACACACAGATATATATATACTTACACACACACACGCACGCAGATATATATATACTTACACACAGTCAGATATATATATATTCACATACACACACTCACACACACACTACTCTTATATATACTACACAGTAACAAGAAGAAAAAACTTACATAGAAAGCGGCAGCTCACATGTTCGATATAAACATGACAACATTGATTCGTGATAATGTAACCGAACTCAACAATTGTAAAGCGTGTTTTGACATGAAATAGTCATAAAATCAAAAAGCGTCAGTATGTATGTCTATGTGTGTGTTCATGTCTGTTTGTATGTATGTATCAATGTACTCATGCATGTTTGTATATATTAAAGCATATATAGAGATGTACTCTATATATTAAATGTGTTTCTATGAATGTCAGTATATATGTATGTGTATATATGTGTGTAATATGTAGATTAGGATTTTGAATATTCTCTGTCTTATGTACAATTCAAGGGCCTTCAGCTCCAAAACTTCTGATCCAATTTAACTAATATTTGAAATTTGGGATAGTTATGCCAATTCTACACTACACACTGAATCACAGGAAAACTGAAGATGGTTTAGCTAAACCCAATGGACAATTTGACATTGGATTAACCCTTTTTGGTCAATCCTAAAACACTAAATAAAAACAGCCAAGAATGAATATTAACTCCTCTGTCATAAAAGCTGTCTTTCCAATGTTTAAAGATTTGACAAAACATAGACAAATTTAAAATAAAAACCATCAAAATAAATATTGTTGAGAATAAATATTAACTCCTGTCATAAAAAAATATTTTTCCAATGTTTAAAAAATTTTCAAAACAGATTTAAGTAAAAAAAAGTAAATAAATATTGCTCAGAATGCATATTAACTCCTGTTGTAAAAATATCTTTCCAGTGTTTAAAGATTTGACAAAACATAAACTGATTTATAATAAAAAAAACATCTAATAAATATTGCTGAGAATGAATATTATCTCCTCTGTAACTGTTATAAAAAATGTCTCTCAATATTTAAAGATTTTTCATAACATAAACAGATTTATAATTAAAAAAAACACTAAATAAATATTGTTGAGAACGAATATTAACTCCTATATTGTAGAAAATATCTTTCTGAAGTTTAAAGATTTTTCAAAATTGATTTATAAGTTAAAAAAAACACTAAATAAATATTGTTGAGAATGAAATTTATCTCCTCTGTTGTAAAAATATCTTTCCAGTGTTCAAAGATTATTTAAAAAAAGATTTGCATTAAACAAAAAAAAAAGGACAAACATTTAGAATTTTTAAGTTTTTTCCACAGTCCTTCTATCAGAATGGTCACAAAATTGATTAATCAACTCCTCTGTTGTAAAAACTGCCTCTGAATCTCTAGAGATTTCTGATACATAACAAGGTCTATTCCATCCACACATCTTATAACTCGAGCAGTGAGAGTCAAGTCAGAAGAATCTGCTGAACAATCCAGCTCTCCTATGAACTGAAACAATGATCCAGTCCTTGCATTAAATGGTTCTACTAGTCTTGTGTCGACAACAAGGTCTTTGTTTGACTTCGGATCACTGAGGGTTGCCGTGGAATTGTGAAGGTTGTACATCTTGAGTCTGGAATTAAGTAAATAAATAAATAAATAATAATAATTATAAACATAAGCAAGTGAAATTATGTTTTTTGGGGGTTTTTTTGGTTTTGTTTTTTACTTTACTTTTAGATTAGCAATAACAATAACAACAACAACAACAATAATAATAATAATAAATGATGATGATAATGTTCATTATCATCATCGTCTTCTTCACCATCATCACCACCACCATCATCATCAAATTAATATTATTGTTATTAAATTTAAGTAATAAAGAGATGTTTCTCTTCAACATCTTATTTTTTTATATAATTATATCAAAATGATCGAATCAGTGACAGAATCAACATTGGAGACAAACAAGTCGCATGATTTCGGCTCAACATATAATTCATAATTTACTTATTATTTACTCTGATGACGATAATCAAAATTACAAAGAAATATTAGAACTATATTTATATATAATTTCTTAAAATGTTTGCGTGAAAATATTCCTTAAAGTTTACCTGTAATTTAGTAAGGTTAAATCCAGTATCTGACAAAGAATTTAATGTATCTAAAGTTATACGATAATAATTTCTGCCATTAAATTAATATTCATTATATTCATAATATTGTTAATGACTTAATCATAATAATAATGATAATGGATTTTAACTTTGTTTGTCATTCGTCAGTCACTGTTAGTTGTAATGAACGAACCTGCCAGTGACTCGAACAGATTTCCCTTGAAGAGATGATGCATCCTCTGCAAAGAGATCGAATATTTCTGAGACTAAAAGAGGTTCTCCGCTTTTAGGTAATTTTTCGGCCATTTAATATTGATATTAATTTTTAATTTCAACACGTCAAAGTTTGGCGCTTCGGATTTTTACAAAAGTAGTAACATCATAAATAACTAACAAGGTGTGGCGACAAATGCAAGCTCGATTATTTTAAAACAAATTTTGTGTACATTATTTATTATAATCATTGCTATTATGTTTAAAATGTTATTCACTTTTTAATTTTAGTTATACCAATTTTTATTAAAAAGGAGACAAAATACAAGAATGTTTAATTCGGTAAATTATCAAATCCGCAATTTGTATTAATATATAAATAACGAAGGCGTTCAAGTCAGTAATTGGTTGTTATTGAACTCTTTACTTCTTATTAACATTATTTATGTTGAAAATATATTTACAAAAATAATATTTAATAAAAGACAACACTGACAATTAAAGGTAATGGGAAACCCGTCACTATGACAACAGAGAAGAAAAATAAGTTCGGAACAAAACAAAAATGGCGAGCAAATACTATATGAAATACGACAGTTTCTATTCTTTGAAATGATATTAAACATTAATTTTGTTTTGTTAAAATTTTAGAGATGTGGGGAAATACTATATTTGATTTGCTATGAGGGCTCCAAAAATAACAAGAATGAAAACAACAAACAACAAACAAAAACAACATTAATGAAATAAAAGATGTGTGCATTTTCCTTTGGTTATCATTGGCAGTTACGTTGTATCTTCACTGAATTATGGGCGCTGAGGCTTAACAGTCCAATCGCGTTTTCTGTGAAGTGAACGAAAGTTATTTCTACAGTACAGAAAACTATAGACTATTTGATATACACGCGAAATTATGTATGTGTTAGTATGTGCTAAATAACTGAATATTTTATAATTAATATATATATATATATAATATACATTTAATTACAAGTGTACGTCTGTCTCTCTCTCTTGATCAGGTTTATTTCGCAGTGAGGACATGCTTTTATTTTATTATTTATTTATTTATTTTTATTTTTATTATTATTATTATTATTATTATTATTATTATTATTATTATTATTATTATTATTATTATTCATAAAGAATATAATATATCCAAAATGTTTTCAGCTTCGATACCATTTATGAGAATTAATTTTAAAAAAAAAGAAGTAATTAACAGTGATGTTACTTGCATAATACACAGCATCGTTCGGAGTGCTTGGTCTTGAACTGATAATATGCTTTATAGAAAGTAGTGTTTACTTGATAGTCTAGAGTTACTTCTTCCAGAATTCAGAAGACCAATTCAGGAAAAACGTACAAAACACTCCGTGAGTTTACGTTTTGATAACTTATTGTCGAGGACCTCTGTAATATTCAATAAGGTAAAACAATTATTTCGATCGCTGTGAAGAGTTAAGTCTTATAAATATCGTTAGCAACGTACGAAAACGACAGCGAAAAGGGACATAACAAACATTCCACAAACGTCAAACGATTACAATTCATAGATCTCTATCGACATTGTGAAGGTTACGGTTTGTAAAAATGTGTTTTAGATTGTTAAAACATCAGCTCTTGATATCTAATGTTTTTTTGTTAAAAATATTAAAACGTATAACTTTTGTATGCATTCGTTATCTCATACCTTCGAAAGTTTAACAGTGACCCCAGCAACGAACTAGTTTAAGTATTAAAGGGGCCTTGTTTAGGTGTTTTAATATCTTCTCACTCTCAGCATACGTATCTCACATATTTTGTTGTTTATTTCATCAGAATTGTTTTGCTGTTTAAAAACAGACAAAACACATATTTAAGTTATAACTATTTAATATATAACAACTATTTAAAATAAAAAAGTGAAATAAAAGGACATTTGTTTCATTATACAGGCCTACTTTCTTATGTACTGTTTTCTGTAACTGTCACATTATGGTTATCAATTAAACTGTTTATACTGAACCATTTATTAAAACTTAATTACATCCAAGATTTAATCATTGTATGTTTTTTTATTACATCTATAATCACATGATAAATGAAAGTAATATATAAATATGCCAGTTAAAAATCAGTTTTCATTATACACCAAAAGTGGTGTGCTGACTATGAGTTTAAGAATGTTCTGGTCCTGTCTGTGGTAGAGCTTCTGTAAATGGTAGAATGTTTCTGAGAAAATGTAAAGAAATATAAATTTGTAATATATATATATATATATATATATATATATATATACTGCCAAGCCAACTAAAAATGGTAAAATATTTCTAACAAATGTCTAATGAAAGAAGAGGCATCACATAGCTTAAAATGAAAAGTCACATTAAAAAATTTACTCAGATTAGCATGTTTTGAAGAGATTGTATTTTCAGTTTAAGTGTTCCATATTTTAATTTTCACTACCTTTAAACATGTCAAATGTGAAATTGTTTTTAAATAGCACACAGTTTCAGTACCTCTAGCTAAATAGTTAACAACCTTCAGATGAGCATTTATGAAATTAAATCTTACTCAAGTTATTGTAAATTGTTATGCAAATCTTCATCTGACCTTGATGTCATAATAATTTGAGTATTAAGAGATTTAAAAAATCTACTTGTATAAAACAATTTAAACTCCAGTATATATCCGTAGATATATCAGTTATTTTACAGAATAATAAATAATGATTTTAAAGGGAATGCCTATGTTGCCATGCACTTTTTTAAGAGAAAAAATAAAAATAAAAATAAATAGATGGTCGTTAACGAATACATTATACATATTCATATCATTTTAACCTTTATTTGCAGCATGTTAGCAGTTTAGAAACATTTGAAAAATGTCATGTGAATCCATTACCTCTGAATTTAAAAATTATTATCAGAAACAACTACGTATTTTTTATTCATAAATATTTTTATTTTATTCTTTATTTTTATTTTTTTAATTAATGAATCATTACACATATTTTTATTTTATCTTTTTTTTATTCATGAAATATTGTACATATATATTCATATTCTATCCACATACAGAGACCAGTTGAAAGCCACATTTGAAAAGTGTTATACCAAACCAATTACTGGTGAATGTTTTAAGAGTTACAAGAAAGGTTACAGATGTATATTTTTTTATTATTATTCATGAAAGGTTACGCAAAACAAAATATTACATTAATTTGGGATGGCATTCAAGATTGTCAACAGCTATAACTCGGTGTGTTTTGATATAATTTTGATATATTGCCTGCTGCGCTGGCAGAGAACAGATACTGTGAGTGAAATAATAAGTTTTGATTGATTATCCAGTGATGATATGTCAGGTTATTTTGCGCATATGTGTCAGTATCTATCACCTGTGTGTTACCAAACATCAGACAGAATATACAATTTATGCATTCTGATTGCAATTAATTGACTGACTAAAAAAACTCTTGTCATATCTGTACCAATACTTTCTTCATTATTTATAACCAGCAATAATACATAATACTACACAAAAAATATTTAATTTCCCCCCAAAAAGTTTGTTTTAATGAATTACAACATTTTATACAATTTTCTTTTACTTTCAGAATTTTTATTTTTATTTTGTTTAGTCCACACTATCGTCATAATGTAGTCACCATTTCATGTGCTGAAGAAATAAAAAAAGAGAAGCCAAGATGTAAGAAGTTCGTACAGAATTTCCTATATTGCCTCCCAAAAAAAATAAAATTTTATACCCTTTTGGGGTAAATGCTGGTGTAGACAGATGTGTTCTTCATCAACTAGGGTGCAGAGGATGCCTGTTAGCTATGTCAGCACTGATCGTTATTCATCAACATTTAGTGGATCATCAACATACTCCAGGCGCCCTTTGCCTTCAGGGGGCAGTGGCCCCTATGACGAATATGGGCGAAAGTTAAAATTTGAATCAGTCAGCAACTACAAACCTCGAACTACAACTAACTTGACAAGTATGGGCCGGCTGACTCCAAACAAAGCAGATTATGACAAAGGTTATGGTTCTGGTAGTGCTGGCAGTGGTAGTAGTGGTCGGTACACAGGCCTGAATTATCCTTATGCCACATCAAGTAGTCAGTATGGTGCGACTGCTTCCTCACACACCATCTCGTCATCATCTAAACGAACCAGTGGAAGTGACTATCACAACTCTCCCACCACATCAAAATATGGCACGTCTAGTCTTACAGGTACGTCAAAACGAAAAACAAGTCCAGGTATGAAAACATATGACACAGAATCACCCAGGACATCCTCTAGATTAACTTCACAATACAGGTCGAGCAGTCTTTTTGATCTAAGTACCTCTCCTGCAGGTTACGAGCCACGACGATTAGCTGTGGAAAATGGTTACAGTTCAGGTACAGAACGCCGACGAAATTCTGCGGTAAATGATGATGTAGAAAGATTGTCACGGTCGATCCAAAGAACCAGTCTCGGTGATCGCAAACGAAGTGAATCTTCCAGTACTGCACTGCCTCGATTGCACCCAAAAGATGATGGAAGTGACCACACCCCGAGCAGTTCTCGCCGGACATCGCTCGAAGAGAGCAGTTCACTTGTTGTAAGTGTAGAACACACACACACACACACAGACACACAGATGCACATATACATTCACAAACTGACACTCAATCGCTCGCACACAGACACATAATTAAGACATATATAATTTGAAAACGGTTAATATTTTTTTCCAAATTAAATGCCACATACTGTCTTTGATGTTAGTTTTAGCAAAAATTTATTTTGTTTTATATTGGTTTACTTTTCTTCAGTGCACCAGTTTTTAATTTTAAACCATATATTTACCTACTGCTATATCTGTCAAAACATCTATTTTACTAAATATGTTAATTGTATGTCAGCTTTTATCTGTATGTCTGTATGCATATCTAGATACACACACACAAACAGCTGTAAGTTTCTGTGTATGTATAGATAGACAGGTAAAATTCACATACAAATAACATATAAATGAGTGTGTGTTTGTTATTCTCATGTATAAACACTGCATTTATATTTCAATACCAAACAAATGTAACCCACAGAAACGTAATGATGAACAAATAAAATGATGATAATAATACATTTTTTATCTTTTTCTGTTTGAACTAGTTTGTATACAATAACTGAAAGAATACACCCATCATAATATGTAGCCATGGCAACTTACCACACCCCTACAGAGACAAGTATCTTCTAAGATAGTATATAATTTATTTCCTGATGTCATTAGGTGTGGCTACATCAACACATATTTAAAACACACACACAGACACAAGTACACACACACATGTGTATATAAATCTTAATGCAGACTTAATTAATTAACAAATTTCAGTAGGATATCTCTGAAATGTATTATTACATAATACATTGGGTACATGTTTATTGCATTAGATACATGTTTATTTAGGTACATGCTGTATTGCATTAGATGAAACTTGATAATATTTTGCAGTTATTATTACAACGCCATCATTTGCAGGCACCTGACCCCAAATACAGTGATGGTGGCAAAATTGGTCTCAGTAATTTAGGAAACACAGTAAGTATTGAACTGGTAGTATTCATATCATTAGTGTGCTTGTTATTAATATTATTATTACCATTATTTGTGTTGACATTATTGGTAGTAGTATTAGTATTAGTTTTAATAGTAGTTGTAATATTGATATAATTATTACTGTTATTAGTATATTTATTATTATTATTATTATCCATCAATCTATGCTTATCTTTTCTTCATACCTCTCTCTCTCTCTCTCTCTCTCTCTCTCTCTCTCTCTCTCTCTCTCCAGCTAAGTCTTTATTTATCTATTTTATTACTAAATGTTCTTTTCTTTAACCAAACTGATACATAACTGCTTACTAAATGTTTCTTTTTTCTGTTTTTTAATAGTTAACAATTTCACTACATTTCTTTTTTTCTTTTCCTTAACAAAAATCAGTACTGAATGGTCAGTATTTAACAATAAATAATATTTTTTATCATAAAATTGTGTTTTGTGTGAGTGAAATGAAAGAAAAATTTGTATTTATATTAAATTACATACATTTTAAACATTAATGTGTAAAAACAGGCAGTACTAACATGAAAGATAAAAATAACATAATGTATTTTGTGTGTTGATTGACTTAGCATAAACAGTGAATTTTTTGTGTGTGTGTGTGTGTGTCTGTCTGTCTGTCTAATTTCATATGTGTGTATGTATGTACATGTATGTATGATGTCTGTGTACATATAAAAATAAATAAATAAAATCTGTACCAGGCTAGGTTAAGAACTGTGATAACTGTAAGCTGAAATGTTATTTTTTTTAAATTTGTTTATTTTTTTATCTATTTATTTATCTATTTATCTATTCATTTATTTATTTCAGTGTTTTATGAACTCTGTGATACAGTGTTTGAGTAACACAAAGCCACTGTTGGAGTACTGTATTAAAAAAGAATACCTGAACGATATTAACAGCAAAAAAAGCAGCATGAAAGGGGCTCTGATACAAGGTTTTATTTTAATTTTTATATTCTTAAACAGACAGTCTGTTATTTTTAATTTATTTCTTTTTAAATTTTAAATTATTATTATTATTTGTTTTTTAAAAAATTTTTTAATTTTTGATTTATATATAAACTGTGATCTTTTTTTAAAACTATTCTGTTTGTATACAGTAAACATTCATTTTAAGACTTTGGTGCATTGGATTTTGGATGTTTTAAAATTTTATATTTATATATAGTAACCCTTCAGTTTGTGACCACATTTTGATTGACAGAGAATTTTGTAAAAATTAAAAATTGATATAAATAACTGTTTCAAATGTCTCAATTTGATGGACTTAATTTTTATTATTTTTATCTTTATGTATTAAGTTTTTTATATATTTATAGATCTACTGGATTTTTTTTTTATTATTTAATTTAATTATTATATATTTTTATTATCATTATTTTTTATTTTTTTTACTTATTATTATTATTATTTAAGCTTTTGCAAAGTTGCTGCAGTCACTGTGGAAGAATTCAAATGATATGTTTGTGACTCCGAATTCCTTCAAGACAGAAATTCAAAGATTTGCACCTCGCTTCATGGGATTTCAGTAAGCATAATTAGAAATTTCTGGAAAAAAAATATTTAAAAAAAATAAATTACCCTGACTGCAAAAGTCTATTAATTAATGAGATCTATTAAATGAGTACTTCATCTAGTACATTTCGATTTTATGCATAATGTTAAGCATAGAATTACCAGCTATAAAAGTGTATTAATTTGTAAGATCTGTTAAATAAAATTTCATTTCATATTTATTTTATGCTTATATTGAGCACAGAATTACCATGAAACTGGCTTTAATAGTCTATTAATTATTCAGATCTGTTAAATAAAACTTCATTCAGTACATTTTTTATATTTGCATAGTATAATGGAAACCTGTTTTGACACTCTCACATATTTGATAAAAATGATGAATACTGCCCATGAATGTTTTGAAAGATTTGACCTGAAGCTGAAGTAGATTATATCCAAGCTTTGTACAGTATAAGTTGAAATGTGTTTTCATGTAATTTGGTGTACTGTAATATTATTTTCACACAAGAAGATTCCAAGAAATTTCTGTGGTTCAGAATATACTGTTGTATACTTTCAGACAATGAGATTTTTTCAGGAATTTCAGGGAACAAAAAATGTGTCCTGTCAGATATTTTACATTTTCCAACAGTCAGATATATGATTAAAAAAATGTATTGTCATATATTTCCAGACCAGAAATTGTCCAGAAATGCTTATGATACAAAATATACTGACATATATTTGCAGACAAGGAGATACCCAGAAATTTATATAATAAAATAAAGAACTATAATTATTTTATGTGACAAAAAAAAATGTAGCGTCATATATTTTCACACAAGACATGTCTGCAATACATAATATATTTGTCATATGTTTTCAAACATTGAGTTTCACTGGAATTTCTGTGATAACAAAATGTTCTGCCTTTTATTTTCAGACAACAAGATTCCCAGGAATTTCTGCGATACTTGTTAGAAGGTTTACACGAGGATGTTAATCGTGTGCATCAAAAACCAAAACCAATAACCCTAGATGATGAAAAGCTTGATGTTAAAAGGTAAACATGCATGTGCAAAATGCAGCACCTGTAATTCAAAATGCAGTGAAAGTGTAATGATATTTTTTATTTATAGGTTTTAATATTTTTGGCATAAAGCATTGGTGTGTTTGTTTGTGTGTATGGGTTGGTTGGTCTGTCTGTCTGTCTGACTGTGTGTCTGACTGACTGACTGTCCATCATACAAATCTCTGCAAGTTTATTAGTTTAATTTTTACATATATTGAATATTTTCCTTACAAATAAATGCCCATAAATTTTCATCATTAAAATTATGTCGAGAATTTTAATTTTGTTTTAAATGATTTTTAAAAATGTTGCTGATAAATTATGAATAATTAATTTTTTTAATTTTTGATAGTGATGCAGAAAAGGCACTCGAGTATTGGCATACTTACCTCAGATTTGATGATAGTAAAATAGTTGGTAAGTTGTTATGTTGATAGTAAATAGTTGTTAGTTCTTATGTTGATAGTAAAAGAGTTGTTAAGTAGTTATGTTGATAGTAAATTAGTTGTTAACATGTCATATTAATAGTAAAATAGTTGTTACGTTGGTGTGTTGATAGTAAAATAGTTGTTAAGTTGTTATGTTGATAGTAAAATAGTTGTTAACATGTCATATTAATAGTAAAATAGTTGTTAAGTTGTTATGTTGATAGTAAATTAGTTATGTGATAGTAAAATGATGTTGATAGTAAATTAGTTGTTAACATGTCATATTAATAGTAAAATAGTTGTTAAGTTGTTATGTTGATAAAATAGTTGTTAACATGTCATATTGATAGTAAAATAGTTGTTAAGTTGTTATGTTGATAGTAAATTAGTTGTTAACATGTCATATTAATAGTAAAATAGTTGTTTAGTTGCTGTGTTGATAGTAAAATAGTTGTTAAGTTGTTATGTTGATAGTTTTCTTTTTTTTTGTTTGACTTTTCAGACATATTTGTTGGTCAATTGAAAAGTGAACTGACGTTTGATTGTGGCCACAAATCTGTAACCTTTGACCCATTTTGGGACTTATCGCTTCCTTTGCCAAAGGTAAGTCCCTAGGGGGTTGGCATTGATTTTTTTGATTTTTTTCATTTATTAAAGAGGAACTAGGAATAATTATTATGGAGTTGTCTAGAGTAAGAATAAGATTTGCTTGTATCTAAAATATATTTTTTCATTTAGTAAAAAGGCAGTTATGAATTATAATTACCAAAATGTAGAGATCAGTGATACATTTTGTAATATTATCTAAAATATTTTTTCAGTGGGTTTTCTAAAAATTAATCATAAAAAAACCCCAATAAATTTATAGTTCTGGTATCAAGAACATTATTAAAAGTGCTATGCTAATTTGGGCAAACAATATTGGAAGACATAAAGTTCAATTATTTTAATTTTCTAATCTTGTTTTTATTATTAAATAACTGTTTATTAATATTTATGGCTACAAAAAATAAATTTTCTTTTCTTATTCTTGAATTTTTTCCTTTATATCATTTTCTGCATTTAGTTTCATTTATTTAAATTGGTACTGGTGTTATTTTTTGTGAGTTAAATTAAACTTGTGTATGGTTTGTGTATAAATATATGTAAATTAATTTTAGTTTATTATTATTATTATTATTATTATTATTATTATTATTATTATTATTATTATTATTATATTTTGTATCAACATGAGTATTTTTATTTTCTATTTATTTGATATTGTTTTATTTCAGAATTATCGAAGTCGGACAACTTTGGATGACTGTTTGAAATTCTTTATGCGAAAAGAAAGATTGGAGTCAGATGAAAGACCAGTAAGCAGAATATTCACAGACCTAAATTACTTAATATGTTCTGAACAGAATAGATTTCTTAATGTTTTAAAAAAAAAAAAAAAAATTAATAATGATATCACTTCATATTTTCTTCTTATATTATTTAATTTTTGTAAGTGTGTGTGTGTGTTTGTGTATGCTTGTAGAAACAGACCAAGAGAGAGTGAGCTAGACATAGTTCAAAAGAAACAGCGAGAGAGAGATGGAGAAGAAAGACAGTGATAGATGACAGAAAATAGAGTTGGCTCGTGTGTGTGTGTGTGTATATGTCTAAGTTCTGTTTATGTAAGTGTCAGAGAGAGAGAAACAACCACAATACATGACAGAAAGACTTGAGTATCCATCCATCCATCTATCTATATGTCTGTCATGAATTATATTACCTGTTACAAATGTAAAGAGATAAACAACGAGAAACAGCCAAAATAAGCGTGAGAGAAATTTACTTGCCTATCTATCTGTCTATTCATCCATCCATCTGTCTGTCTGTCTATCACATATTGTTTTATTTCAGACCTGTTACAAATGTAAAGAAAGAAGAACATGCACGAAAGGCTTTTCTATCCAGAGATTTCCACAGATTCTTGTTCTTCGTATCCTTTTTATAAACTAACACAGAGAAATTTATCATTTACCATTCTCAAAATGTTTTAATATCAGTGATTTAGTTTATGAGCAAATTTTTATTTTTTTTTTTTTTATGTAAGTTGACATAAGAGGAAATCCCAGTACCTCTTTTGCATTGGTTACTGTCTTCAGTTAGCAGTAAATATTGCTTTATATGTTCCTTCCCATAAACAGCACATGTCAGCCTGAAACTGGACAGAGATAATAATGTGATGTTTGATATATTCTTAAATTTTTTTTTTTTTACTTTTCTTTATTTTATTTTATTTTATTTTATTAAATAATTCTTTTTTTATTTATTTCTTTATTTCTTTATTTCTTATTTTATTTAACTAATTAATTTTTAAAAATAAACCTAGATGGTGTCATCTTAGATTATATACATCTGTTCTTACTTTATGTGAGGGTATTTAAAAAATATATATATTTAGACATAAAAGGCTTTACATAAGAATTGCTTTATAACTTTATATTTATTTTATACTTACTGGTAATTTCATAACAATTTATTTATTATTATTTTTATTTTAAAATTTTGTTGTTAATTCCCTTAACGAAGCATCAGACTTGAAAAGGTTTAGTCAGGAAAGATATAGCAGAAAGGTCACAACAGATGTTGAGTTTCCAATCCAGGATCTTGATCTAACAAACTATGCTGCAAACCCTGGTCAGTGAAATTTTCTATGCATATGAGTGTGTGTGTGTGTGTGTGTGTGTGTGTGTGTGTGAGAGCATGAGCGTGTGTGAGAGCATGAGCGTGTGTGCGTGCTTGAAAAAGAAAAATTATCAGTGGCTGATGGACATGAAATACCTCAACATGCTAAAACAAAGTCGTTTCTTGATTATGTTGTCACCAGACTTTGTAGTATTCATCTAACAGCTTTGATTACATTAACAAATGATACAAAATGTATTCCTGTTTATCATTCAGAGTCAGTTATGTTTTTTTGTTGTTTTTTTCTCACTTCAGGATCGACAAGAATTCTGTATAATCTGTACGCTGTTAGCAACCACTCGGGTGGCACCCACTCAGGACACTACACTGCGATGTGCAAACACCCGTACAGAGAAGAGTGGCACAGCTACAATGACACCAGGTAAACAGACTGTTATTATGTTAGTAAACAGGTGTTATGTTAGTAAATAGTTGTTGTGTTAGTAAACAGATTGTTATTATGTTAGTAAACAGTTGTTATGTTAGTAAACAGTTGTTATGTGCATAAACAGATTGTTATTATGTTAGTAAACAGTTATTATGTTAGTAAACAGTTATGTGCATAAACTGTTATTATGTTAGTAAACAGTTGTTATGTTTGTAAACAGTTGTTATGTTAGTAAATAGTTGTTATGTTAGTAAATAACTGTTAAATACTTAAAAAGATTGTTATTATGTTAGTAAATAATTGTTATATACATAAACAGATCGTTATTATGTTAGTAAATATTTGTTATGTACATAAACAGATTGTTATTGTTAGTAAATAGTTGTTATGTACATAAACAAACTGTTATGTTAGTAAACTGTTATTAGTAAGTAAATATATTGTTATTATGTTACTAAACAGTTCTTACTAAGTACATATATTGTTATTGTTAGTAAACAGCTATTAAGTAAACATATTGTTATTATTACATTAGTAAACATTGTTATTATTACATTAGTAAAAAAAATGATTGTTACATTAGTAAACATTGTTACATTAGAAAATATATTGTTATTACTTTAGTAAACATTGTTATTACTTTGGTAAACATTGTTATTACTTTGGTAAACATAGTTATTACATTAGTAAACAAATTATCACCTATTTATTTCATTAGGAATCAGATTATTACCATGGTAAACATATTGTTAATATCTTAGTAAACAGATAATTATTACAAATATTTATTTCATTAGGAATCAGATTATTATTATGTTGGAACTCAAATAGTTATTAGCTAAATAAAGATTTTATTAACTAAGTAAACATTATTTATACCTTAGTAAACTTATTGTGATTACTTGCTTAAACAGTCTTTATAACTTTAGTAAACACATCTTCATTATCTTAATAAACATTTTTTTTTTGTAGTCAGTAATGAAATTTTACAAAACAAATTGTTAATATAAATGTTTATTATTTTAGAAATCAGATCTTCCTTTCTTTAGTATTCAAATCAGTATTAATTAAATAAAGAAATATTTTAGTAAAAGAAAATGTTTTTATTATTACTATTACTACTGTTAGTACTATTATTGTTATTATTATTACAGCTGTTACTATTACTGTTGCTATTATTATATTACAATTATTATTAATATTATTATTGCTTTACAATTATTGTTGTTATTGTTATTACTGTGATTATTATTTTTTATTATTACTATTACTACTGTTACTATTACAACTATTACCACTGTTACTGCACAGTTTAGAGGGAACATTGACTATCCTCCTTCTTTTTCTTCTTCCTCCTCCTCCTTTTCTTTTTCTTTGCATTATTATTATTATTATTATTATTATTATTATTATTATTATTATTATTATTTCATTACAGGGTGCATCGTGCACAAGCGAGCCAAGCAGTGTCCAGTGAGGCTTATCTGTTGTTTTATGAACTCTCTGGCAGGTCTTCATCTTCGAAACTCAGCAGTTCTTAATACACTGCCTGTGATTGGCCACTCCAGAACTATGGAACAGTAACTGATATTGGACACTTGTTATGAAGAATCTTCCATCCATTGGCTGTTTTGTCTGTTTTTGTTCCAGATTGTACATTTTCTGGAAGAGTGAATGATTAATCTGAAAGCTTCACTCTGATTGGTCGAGTCAGATTTTCCTGTGATCACTGATTGGATAAGCTACCTCTAGCACGTTTCTGTTTTGATAGGACTGATACTAAGAATAGAGATCCATACTGAACAGTATTTATCAAGCTGCGATCTGATTGGCTCAAACCCACCTTCCTGTGACTTAATATTCATAGCAATTCGATAATGCTATAATAAATTATTTTACTTTGCTGGGACAAAGATTTATTTATTACATTATTATTAATTTTTTTAAACCCAACAAAGATATTATTTTTTTCTTCTAGGGTTTTTTTTTTTTTTTCTATTTTTAACTAATTCTTTTTCTAACTTAGTTTAAAAAAAAAAAAAAATAGATGCTGGTTGTTTCCATTTTGTATTTGAACTTTTTTTATGGCTGACATCAAATGATATGAATTTTTCTTTATTATTATTATTATTATTATTATTATTATTATTATTATTATTATTATTATTATTATTATTATTATTTAAAGTTAAATATGAAAACTGGATTGTCTGGTTTTCATATAATTATTTTCTTTCCTTTTTCAAGAACGACATTAACTTACTAGCATTGATCGTTCTTTTTAATTTTTATTATTAGTAGTAATATTATCATTGTTAATTGGTGTTTTAAGAATGTAACAGTTTATGGTGTTTTTCAAAATAACTATCAGTTTGGTGTTTGTTCATAACCCATTCATATTAATGCAAACAGACTGTCAAGAGTTTTATTCAACATGTTTGTTCATTTTTATTTATTTTATCATTTAAACATCGTTAATTTTACATAGTTGCCTTAAAGTTCTGTCAGAATATGGTAGCTGTTCTTTTAAATTTTATTTATATTTGATTTATCCTTCAAAATATACATACACATCATCTGATTGCTGTTAAAGTTGTATTTGTTAAAATCTATAAATTTTTTTAAATTATTTTTATTAATTATTATTAATTCATACAAGTATTAAACTAGATTATTTCCTAAAGGTTCATAAGCACTAAAACTAGGTTATTTATTAAAAGGATTAGTAATCAGTTTAAGATAAAATAATATGAGATTGAAATGGTTGAGTTTTGATAATATAAAGTTGAAAGTTTATACCACACTGAGTTCAGGCATTGACAGTTGATGATAAAAACTTGTGATCTGATCATCTTAAATATATTTTAAATCAGAATATACCAAATTACATAGTAATGTACTGAGAGCATTAATTTCTTGGCTTGTTAGCATTTTTGGTATTATTAATTACAAGCTGAATTTAATATCAGAGCAGTATTTTTTTCTGAATAAAACACCATCTCTAGCTTAATAGACTTGTTACTATGCATGAAAATTAACTACTGTTGATTTTTTCAAAACAATTTAAGCTACATTTTATGTAGAATAACGTGAACTAAGGCTTTATGCTTACCATCATTTTCTGGTTTAAAGTATGAAAGAAAAAGAGAAGAATAAAAGAATGATGAATAAGAATCTCTTTAGAAAAGAAAATAGTTTACTGTCATTTTCTTTTTCTTTTTTTCCTTTTTTTTTGACTTCAGTATTTGAAATCATAAGAATTATTATTATTATCCATTTTTGAAAATTATTTAAAAATACAGTGTATCTTTTGAAAAGATGAAGTCTGCTTTTTTTTTCTTTTCTTTTTTTTCAGTATCTGAAATCATAACACTTGGTATAAGAACCTATTTAGAAAGATATGTAAGAACTGTTTATTTATTTTTAGCTAAGAATCTATTTTAGTTCAGTATCTTAAATTTTAATAATTTCTGTACAGTTGTCTTAGAAAAATGAAATGGATTCAGTCTTTCTTCAGTACTAAATTATTTGAAATAATTAAAATAATAAAATAAAACTGAATGAAAAATGTCTTACTGATAAAATTACTGCAAAATAAAAACTGGTATGGTATGCAGTTTTTATTACAGCTTTTTTTAACAGCAATAATGAAAGTCTAGTTATTTTATTTGTCCATCTATTATTCTGCAAACAAACCTTCATTACTGCTGTTATGTGTTTAAAAATATAATATTTTAGATTGAGATCACTGATAGGATTTTCTAATAATAATAACATCACTCTATATTTATATGAATTATGAAGTATACAGGAATGTATATATATTTTTACTATTTATTTACTGGTTTAGGGAAATGTGCTTAGAAAAGTGCTTAGAAAAATTAACTGAGTTTTAGACAGAATGTTCTTTTTAGATATACAGTTAAAATGTGTTTTTAGAATATATGACATTGTCCATAACATGATCTGAACCATTGAATTCTTTAAATGTTTTCCTCTGAAGTACACCTAAAAATAACACTTTATTTATAATATTACAGAAAAAATAGAGGTTTTATATATTTTTTTTTTTTTTAATAATTTATTCTTATTTATTAATGCTCAGTTTGTTATAACGTGACAGCAGAAAGATAACCATTAAAGTATATTACATATGTTTGATATAAAAATACCCAACAAGTGCATTTATTAATGTTTTATAAACTACATCTGATATCTATCACAAGTATCACCCATTAAAGGTTTAGTGTACATATTTAATATACTTTAATATGCTACAGCATGAAGAAGTCATAGAAGTTTACATCATGAAGTTTACAAATGTGTAATTCTAAATTATTTATCATATTTTTAAACACAATTTTAGTATTTTTATCATTAGGTGAAAATAGTAATTTACAGTTATTATTTTTGTTTGTGAAAGAAATTAATTTCCCACCGATTACATGATGGTCATATTTTGTCTTCTTTTTATATCTTTGTCACAAGTACACATCCATAATATGTGATAATTATATCAAAATATTTACCGAATTTCATATTCCACCAGATGCATTTTGGAAATATTTCACTTGCTTTTTTTTTTTTTTTCTTAATTTAATTTAATTTTATTATTATTTTTATTATTATTATTATTATTATTATTATTATTATCATCATCATCATCAACATTTAATAATATATTTAGTTATTTATTTATTTATACATTTTTTTTTTTTTTTGTTTAATATATCTAAGCATCCATAATGTATCATAATTATATCAAATTATTTTTAAGATTTCAAATCCCAATGCAGTAATCTCAGACATATTTATTTCTTCTTATTATTTATTTGTTTATTTATGTCTGCTTTATATTGTTATAGATTATATGAAGAATATATTTATCACCTTCAAAACTGTACCAGAACTATTATTTTATTTTGTTGTCATCATATCAGGAATGTACCAAATTATGTGTAACAGGACAAGTATGTTATTATGGAGTGTGGTATTTCTGAGAAGTTCTCATAAATTGAAACTAAGATTGAAAATAATTATAGGTTAAGTACCAATATTTGTCAAGCATGTTAAAAGATAAACATAAAGAAAAATGATAAATTGTTAAAAAATAAATTTTGTTTTTAAATGATTGCTTTTGATTTCATCCTCTTTTATTAATTATTTTTTTTATTATTATTTTTTTTTTTTTAATGTCATAATGCTTTTCATGCATTTTTATTGTTGCTTTTTATTTTTTTTCAATTCTATAAGTTTCTTTGCAATAATAAATGAATTAAAAATAATGAAATAAAATAATAATGAAAATTGTTTTTTTTCCAAAAATATTTATCAATTTTCCTTGAAGTTCCTTATAAATAAAAAAATAAGATATAATAAAAAAAGAATAAATCTGGATTTTAATGATTATAGTTATATCGGAATTAATCTTAATTATCCAACATATTTATTTATTTATTATGTCCATCTGTGTTTTAACAGTTTTAAAACTTGAGGTTTATCATAAATCCAAATTTCTTTAATTTTAAATAAAATGATTTTTTTAACATATTTGAGAAAATCTACCTGGATATTTTTCAGACATGCACACACTTAGTTATAATGGCAAATAAACCATTGACAGTATTTTTCAAAACATTGTGTTTTAATTATGCAAGCACTGTGTTTCATCTGTGATAACAATATTTATATATACTGTGAAAAAATCATTATTATTATTATTATTTTTCCCTTGAGTGTTTGGTGTATTTTAGGCACATATTGTTTTAGTTCAAGAACACTAGTGAGTAATATTTTAACATATATATATATACTTGTAAGATTTTTCTTTTAGTATATATAAGTTGTACATAACAGTTGGCCATTAGATATGCTGTATAATCTGTCTCATTTGTGATAATAACATTAGTTATATAATAAAGATTTTATGTAAAAAGTCTTATAATTTACCCATTTTGTGATAATAACTGTAGTTTATTAATAGTCTCTCATTAGGTATGTTTTATAACTTTTAATATAAAAAAAAAAATGTGTGGAATAGTCAGCCATTTTGTATGTTTTATGATCTGTAGAACCATCCTTTACATAATATAAATTGTATATAATAATCAGATACATAATCCGTTTATGATGATCGACATACTAAGTTACGTTTTGATTTTAAATCTGTTTTGTTTTAGTGCGGTTTTTTTGTTTTCTAAGATTTGTTTACATGATCTTGTTGTCATGTCTGTTTGTATTTGTTACCATTTGTTAAAACTCATTAATATTCCACTTGTAAACGAAATCTGTATTTTGTTATTTCTGACTCTCCTATGATGTCACATTAAGGAGAGTATATCTATGTATTGTTTATTAATCACATCAGCTGAAATAATAATAATATATTTCTCACAAACACATCTCTGTATTGATATTGTATTAAGGAGAGTACGACAAAAAAATAAGGAGAGTGCATAACTAATGTGTAACTCTCCTATAACAAAATAACAAGAATATATCTTTAAGGAGAGTGCTACAATATAATGTTACAGTGAGTATGACAACATCTTTTCAATTCTATAATATAACAATAAGGAGAGTTCTTTTTTTTTTTTTACTCTCCTATAATGAAATAATAAGAATATTTCTTGATCCTTAAAGAGACTGACACCATTGTTTACAATTCAACAATATAAAAAGGAGAGATTTTTACAGTTCTGCACTGTAACAATAACAGTATTGTTTATTTTTAACTCCGAAAATGAAATAATAATAATATATTTCATCCTTTAATACAGCATTAAGGAGAGAATGAACCATTGTTTACAAATCAGCAATATTAAGGAGAGTATGACAGTGTTTACAGTTCTACAATAAGGAGAGTTTATCACTTATTTTCAGCTCTCCTGTAATGAAATAATAATAATATATTTTGACCTTTAATACTGCATTAAGGAGAGTGACACTATTCTAAAATGTAATATTAAGCAGAGTATGACACTATTGTTTTCAGTTCTTCTACAATATAACAATAAGGAGAGTGTCAACTGGTTATTTACTATTTTTCAGTAAAGAAATAACAATATAAACTCTCCTTGACAATATTATTGTGATGTATGTGGGAGCATTGTTTAACACTGAGGAGGTTGTGTCAATATTGTTTTCAAATCTACAATATAACCATCAAAGAGAATGAAAATATTGTTTACAGTTCTACAATATAACTATTAAAAAGAATGAAAATGTTGTTCACAGTTCTACAGAATAACTTAAGGAGAGTTATTCTTGTTTACAATTCTTTAATATCAAGGAAAGAATGACAATATTTATGATTCTACAATACAATATTAAGGAGAGTGTTTTGTGTTCACAATCTACAGGGTAATAAGGAGAGTGACAGTGCTGTTTACAATTCTACAACATAACATTAAGGAGAGTGACAATATTTTTTGCAATTCCTTAACATAACATTAAGGAAAGTGTGACAATGTTTACAGTTCTACTGAATAATACTTGGGAGAATGCATAACATATTAGTAGCTTACTATTAATATTATGGAGAGTTTGAAAGATTGTTTACAATTCTCATACAATATTTAATTAAGGAGTGTCATTGGTCTCCTATGATATATCATTAAGGATCTTATAACAATGACTTTCATAGCCTATTGGATGAAATTGTCGTAAATATTTTATAATGGCTAAATAATTTTTCCAAATACGACACTGATTAAAATGGTTTGAACAACAACAAAAACAACATTTAAAAAACAAAACAAACAAAAACAATACAACAATAATAAGTAATAGTCACTTTTCAGAAGTTTTCAACATAAATTAAAAAAAATAACATCACGTCTGAACTATTAGACATTTGGATCTTTGTGACAAAAGGAACTTTAGAACATAAGTGCATTTCAGATACACTTGTATTAGAAAATGGAAGTTCAGAATATACACTGAGTTCACATATACTGTAAAAACAACTAGAAATGTGTACAGGATAACAAGATAATACCAGTAATTTATTTCAAAGAAACTGGATTCGTTAATGTAGTTTGAAGACCCCAGGCTATTTAGTGTCACTTTCTTCAAATACCCTTATTTTTATTTCTCATGAAATTCCATTACATAATACTTCACATATGTAGCTACAGGTTTTTGGTAATGTTCACAATATTTTACAACAGGGATTTCTGTCATGAGTGTAATATGAATAGACATTTGGATTCATAAATATAAAAGATATATATGCATATCAGGCTTACAGAGAAATATTTCTTATATTATAACCATATAATAAAACCTAAATGTACTTACCATTCATTTATTTGTTGACTTGCTCTCTCTATCCAACCTTTCTCTTCCCTCCCTCCCTCTTTTTTCTCTGTCTCTCCCTCTTTCTCTTTCTGTTTCTCACCCCTTTCTCCTTCTTCTCCCTGCCTATTTTTATCTGTATTGCTAAGGAACTTTAATGAATTAGTGTTAATGATTATAAGCTTTTGGTCAAGCTGTTACATTAATATCAGAAAGAAAATGCAGCACCATAATTCTAATATTAGTTAGCAACAAGTAGTTTTTCATAAGCACTTTCCAGTAAACAGGAAAGGACGCAAACTATAATTTCAAATTTTTGTTGGGGGGGGACTGAGAACAGCTACTGCAGCAGATATAGACCCCTCAACCCATTACTTCAACTACTACTCTGCTGCTACTACTGCTGCTACTACTACTACTACTACTACTACTACTGTTATTATTAATTTGTTGTGATTATGTTGTTATAATCTTTTGTTAAATTCCGTCCACTGTTGTTGTTTTGTTTCTGTTTTTTCGATTGTTGATAATTTTTACTTTTTCTTATTTAAAATAAAATTAGTGCAAATTTCAGTAGTTCTTGAGTAAAATAGGAATGCCCATTGCTTTTAATAAATACAGAGATTAACATTCACAGAATAATGAGACAGAGAGAGAGAGAGTGAGTGTGTATGTTTTGCTTATAATTTTAGTTTAAAGTAAGATTTTCTTTAACCAGTTAAATTTCCAAATATTCTTTTATAAACTTAATTCTTACCTGAAATCTCTACAGCAGCCATATTGAATTTTAAAAACTTTAGAGCAGTTCAATGCCTTTGTTTTCATTATTACTCTGATATCCAAAATGAATTTTTTTTTTTTTTTTTGAAATCCATAAATCAAAATGTCTTTATAAATTAAACAGAATGTTTTGGTTAGGATCAGATGTAAATAGTATTGTTACTTTACCAAGCTTTTTATAATGTAACTATATGACTAAATCCGAGTGCACAATTCTATCATATATTCAGATCTTGTTTGTATATAATATTAATAATAATAATAATGTTGTTATGCTGTGATTTTAAACTGAATTGTGTGTGTGTTATTTATTTTACAATCATATTCATTAATATATGAAAAAAATAATAATAATAAAAAAACAATACATTATTTTGAAGATTTGTACATATATTCACAATCATCCAAAACATTGTCTTGTTTTAAGTCTATTCAAAAAAAAAGAAGTAAAAAGCAAAAATTAAAAAAAAAATTGTATTAAAATGTAAATATATTTTCATTACACTTTCAATTTTTGATCTTGGATTATGTTGTTTAGTGGATTATCAGATTAGCTCTAAATATTAAGGAGAATTTTGCTACTGAAATGTATTATAATTATGACCACTGTTTTTGTTATTTTCTAAAATTGTTTTCTGCACTTAGATTTCTCACTTTTAAAGCTTTTTATTTTAATTTTTATCTATTATTATTATTATTATTATTATTATTGTTATTGTTATTGTTGTTATTATTATCATCATCATCATCATTATTTATTATTATTATTATTATTATTATTATTATTATTATTATTATTATTATTATTATTATTTCGTTGTTATTGTTATTATTATTAAATCAAAAGCAATAAAATTTATAACTTACATTCTTTTCTTAAATAACATTTTGTACCTATTCAGAAATCAAAATCTTATTTATTTATTTATTTATTTATTTATTTAATTTTATTTATTTATTTGTTTATTTATTTTATTTACAAGACTGAAACAAACTGATAATACATTATTAACATTTTATAGAATGCCAAACAAATGGATACTGGGAAAAGAATAAAGGCATTAGACACTAAAAGTATGGGCAAAAAAATTTGATACTAGACAATTATTACTATATGACCTTCAGGTCATATCATGGTTTTGACACTATGAACAGTTATCCTAGATTATGTTGTATAAGTTATTTGGCATCATGTTTAGCTATCATTATTTGTACTTGTTTTGACTCTGTTAAACATAAAACCTTCTGTCTCTGACCTTTTAACATACAAAGCCTTTCTTATGGGCAGATAGCTTAGGTTCATGCTTCATCGTGTTAAAACACAGTTGCATCAACCTCAAATCACACAAAAATAAACCAGGTCCTATCCTCAAAAGCTTTGCAGCTTATCATGTTTTTTCCCATTCCACCCACACTGAATTAAAACTCTTTTTTTTAGTGAAAATATAACTTGATTCTTTGAATCAGAATTCTGATATTCAGTTGATATACTTATGCTATCATTCATACGTCCAGTGTCATTTTTAAGCAGACTGCTTAAGTTTGATAACGAAATATTTAGTTCCTCAAATTTCTGTCAGATTGATATTAACTATAATTATCTTTGTTAACTGATTTGTACTTGGGTTTTTGATACAAATTCATGATAACTTACTGCATTAGAAATATTTTACATTATATGTTCTGCTTATCTGAAACATACACCAAGCCTTTTCTAAATTTTCATTCTAATTCTACAGGTAAAATGAGAAATTGAAGGTAAACATTTAGTAAAATTGTTCACATGTGCCAAATATTTTATTTCCTAAGTTGATACACAGTTTTCATCAAAAATAAACACTCATATCATTTACTCCTGGATGATAACGTAAGTATAAAATGAATGATAACATAAGTATAAAATGAATGATAACATAAGTACATAATGCATGGTTTGTTAATGAGCATAATACTGGTATATCATTAGTCAAATTATTTTATATTCATTTATATGTATTGAAAATAAAATAATTGTAATGAGTATGAAGGTCTTTCAATCAAATAAAATGTGCATATCTGGTAAAATAGTCCAATTAATGGGTCAGCAACTCAAATACATTTTTTATTTTATAATGGATAGGTAGATTGTTCAAATATATACATTTCTTTATAATGTAGAGATTAATCACAAAAATACATATATTTCTTATTTATAATGGATAGGTTAGTCACTAAAATGTATACATTTCTTAATTTATAATGTATTGATCAAACATTAAAATATATACATTTCTTTCTTTTATAGGTCAAACGCTAAAATGCATAAATTTCTTTATTCACAATGTATAGGTCGATTATTCATATATATAGGTCAAACAATGAAATACATACATTTCTTCATTTGTAACGTGTAAGTCAGTAACTCAAATATATCCACTGCTTTATTTATAATGTATTTTTAGGTCAGTTATTCAAATTTAAAGTGTTAGTAGTATTTAAGCACTTTCACATTTCATTTGTTCTTACCAGTTTTTGTTTAGCATAAATATGTACATAATTTATTTTTATTTTATTTTTATATTTTTATATTTTTTATTTTTTATTATTATTATTATTTTTACATATTATTTTATTATTGTTTTATTTATTTATATTTATTTTCTTCTTTTTAATTTTTTTTTTTTTCCTCCTTTTTTCCCTCATACACTAGATTTGATTACTGTGTACATTTATTATCTAACATTTTAAAATCAGTGACACTTTATTAACTGTTTCCATCTGTAAAGGTGAAACCACCACATAAAGAATTAGGGAGGGGCTGAGAAAACATGAAACCTAAACTGAATGTTTAAAATTGCCCTTGGATCCACTATGGGTTTAATTTTCTATTGAATCCACCATGGATTTTAAGACTGCCCATACATTAACTGTAGGTTTATGTCATGTGTTTAAAACTGCCTATGGACAATAATGTGTTTATGGTTGCCCTTGGATCCATAATGGATTTTGTTTACTCTAGAATCCATCATGGGTTAAGGATTGCCCATGGATCCACTATATGTTTAAAATGGGCTATAAATCCATCATGGATTTAAAATGCCTATGAATTCATCACAGGTGAATTTGCCCCTGGATCCACTGTGGATTTAGGTTTAATGATTTTTGGATATTGGCTGTTGGAATTCTGAATGTAAAGGTTAATGTCCTGTGAGGAATTTGTTTTATGGTTACTGTTTCTGGTAGGTCACAACAGTTTTTGTAAATTAACACTCATCTTGTGGAAAAAAAATTTAATTTGTGAAATGTGTTGTTGTTTTTTTAACATATTTGTTTTCTTGCAGAGAAATAAACTATTTATGCAGTAATTGTTGTTTTTTTTTTCTTAATATTTGCCTGTCATTTCTTTTGTCTTTTCACACACACACACACACACACACACACACACACACACACAATCTCATAAGCATCCATTACACAAACACTCTCAAACACACACGTACGTATACGAACCAGAAAATGTAACAGGAAATGAAAGTGTATAAAACAGTTGCTATTCTGAATATTTAGTATGTATATATTTTAGAAAACTATATATATATATATATATTCTGATGTAATATCCAATTCCAACATATGGATCATTGAGAAACAAGATACTATAACCATCAGTTTTTTAACCAAGACCTAAAACTGATCAAAAAAAGAAAAGAAAAATCAGGTTCTAACTTTTGTTTCACTGCCTGTGTCACTGTGTGTGTGTGTGTTAAATTGAAAGTTCGAATGAACTTTTAGGCTGAATTCTTTAAACAAACAAAACAAACATTCCCCAAAACAACAACAATGAATTTCAAAAGCTTAGTGTTGTTTATTACATTTTGAATACATGAAAATGCTTGGAATAGATACAGGCAAAACATAATTCAACACAAACATGTTATTTCAGTTTTTACAGTTACAGTATATGACATTACTATTATTATTATTATGATCATGATTATTATTGTTATCATCATCATCATAATTATTATTAGGACTATTATTATTACAACTATTATTATTATCATTATTATTATTATTATTATTATTATTATTATTATTATTATTATTATTATTATTGTAATCAGTCTGTACACAATATTTTTTTGTCTTTGGAAATACTGGGTAATAGTAAAAATGCACAACAGCTATTGTTTTTATGTACATTATACAACAAACAAATAAACAATTTAAAAAACCAATAAACAAACACACCAGAGAAATAAAAGTATCCTCATAGATGCAACTTTGGTAAAACTATATCAACACTTCCAATGGTGTCTCTATGGCACTCTCCTTAATGCAGTATTAAAGGACAAAATATATCAGTAATGTTTTAAAACTGTTTACCAACTATAATTTGTCATGTGCTATAACATATATTTGGTTATATTTTTGGTAATTTTGCTTATGTAATAACATTAAATTATTTATTTATATATTTATATATTTCAAAGAGGGTAATAATAATAATAATAATAATAATAATAATAATAATAATAATAATAATAATAATAAGAAGAAGAAGAAGAAGAAGAAATAAATAAATAAACAAATAAACAAATAAATAAATATATCCAAAAAGAAAATTAAGGACTGTACGACATATAATAAACATAATCAGGCATTTATCTGTTCTTGTTTTGTGGGTTTCTCCTGTATTTCTTCAACACAATCACTATCACAAATGCTTAGAACTCAGTAGTTGTCATTCCTGCTGCCTCTAAAGGCAAGATATACCCTAGCTGCATATGGCATTTCATACTAATACACATTCAGCCAGTGTAATCAGAGAATACTTAAAATTTGTGCAGGGTAACCTTTTTATCACATAGATAATTTGTATATTCATTATGACAGTACTTAATAGAATTCTTTTCATACATCCTTTAGCCTGTCTTCTGATTCTCTCTCTCTCTCTCTCTCTCATTCTCTAACTTACAATTGTTTTCTCTCTCAAACATACAAACACAGTTTTTTTATCACATAAAGAAAACTATTTACCTCATCCATCCATCTACACGCATACAAAAACATTTAGGCACTAATCTAGAAACCTGTTATTAACAGAAATAAAAGGTGTATCCCAAAGGTATCATCTATTCAAATGCTCATATGAATATGAAAGATAGACACAGATAAACACATATAAAATTTAGTACCAGTATCCAATACAAACTTAAATATTTACACTCAAGTTAAAAATGTATCTAAGTAGGTGAGCTATTCATTAACAAAACAAAAAACCTGTTTATTCATTTATTCATTGTCTGAATAAAATCAAGTATTTATATTCCTATAATATCATGCAGAATCTTGTATTTCTGTGATTATCATATTAAACACAAACTGTAAGTAGTTTACTTATAAATAAAAAAAAATAAAATAAAATAAAATAAAATAAAATAAAATAAATAAATAAATAAATAAATAAATAAATAAATAAAAAAAAATAAAAAAAAATAAAATAAAATAAAATATAATATAAAATAAAAAATAAAATAAAATAAAATAAAATAATAGAAAATAAAAAATAAAAAATAAAACAAAACAAAATAATAAACACCTATTCATTCATTTATGTTCTGAACACCTGAATTATAACACCTGAAACATAACAATGAGATTCTGTGATCAAACCTGTTGGTGTATATCCCAGTTAACAAATTATTGAATCTCCTAGCAACAAAATCAAAAAGACATTACCAAGAACTAACTACATCTTATTAAAGAAATATCTGGTTCTAACTGGTTCACTAACCAAGGGACAAAATTTAAACATCTATCAAGAGTTTACTCTGATTTAAAAAATATACAAGTAGAATATCCAATTCCAACATACTGCCTAATGAGCAACAGTATCCAAAATTCATGACGTCTTTACCAAGAGTTAATGCTGATTAAAACAAAATATCCCATTCCAGCTGTCTCACTAAACAAGCAACAAGAACCAGCATGCATCAGGTATGTATCAAAACAACTCCAATTAAAAAAATATATTATTGGAATATCCAGTTCCAACCTGTTGTCAGACTGTGCAACAAGACCCAATGATGCTAGCTATCTACCAAGAGCTAATACTGATTAAAAAAAAATATATATCCTGTTCCAACTTTAGTTTCATATAGCAAACATGAACTTAGACCAGATCAACGACACTCATGAATATGTATAAGACTAATTTAAATAAATGAATGAATTTTTTTGTGGTATCAAATTAAATGCCAAGTCTTTGTTTTAATGAAACATTAATTAACATCGTTTTTAAAATTAAAAAATTATATTTAAAAATTCACAGCCATCCTTCTGTATAAAATTCCTTTTTAAATACTTACTGACATCAGAAATTATTTTAACTGACAAAATATAAAAATAAATAAATAAATAGTAATAATTTAAGAAATAAATAAATAATTATGAGTTATTCCATGAAGAATTTCAAAATTGTATTTATTTTATTCTTCTCATTAATATTTTTAGATGTTCAATTGTACTGAATACACAAAATACAAGTTTTAAAACACTATAACTGTCATTATATTGAATGAAAACTAAAAATAAGTCATTTCAAATTGGACCAGTTAAGAATTTTAGCATTCAGCAATTCATATATTTATGTTCAACACATCAAAAAATATATTTAGTATCTTTATATACAAATTTGTTATTTATTAAGCTTATTTTTGTTGTAAATTCTTTTTTCTTTTTACATTAAAATTTGAAATAATAATAATAATAATAATAACAATAACAGTAATAATTTTTTAATTTATATTCTGTGTCTAAGATATATATGTCATCAATTTTTAAAAAATAAACAAAATCAGTAATAATAATAATAATAATAATAATAATAATAATAATAATAATAATAACAACAACAATAACAATAACAATAAAAATAACAATAATATAATAAATGAAAAAAGTTTCAGCTTAGCAATAACAACTCTGTCTTTAAGTACCTTTTATGGAAACTGGTCCTATGTTTGAATTATTTGATTTAAATTAAAAATATTTTTAAACAGCTGATGTGTGCATATTTAAAATAACCCAAGTCTGTCATATATATAACAAATCTTTTCAGTTTTAAATGACAATTCCTGTGAAGAAAAATGATGGTACCTGATACAAATATAATTTCAACAGATATTTAGACCAGTTTCAAGAATTGTTAAAATACCAAAAATGTTTCCAGTGGAAGCATTTTAGATATTTTATGCATTTCCTGTTCAAAATTCGTTTCAGATAGGAAAGCTTGATTTTATAAAGATTTAAACATTTTGTACATTTCTTGGACATTACTTTTATTTCTAAATGAATGACTGACATCTGAGATTCAGAAAAATAAATATAAAATAATGATGTCATTATCATCATAATTATCATTTTAAAAATTTAATAATAATAATAATAATAATAATAACAATAACAATAACAATATTAAGGAAAGGAAAATGGCAACTTAATTCTCTTAAAAAGCATTATTTTAAAAACTTTATTATCAGCAAAGAATGATAACTAAAAAAAAAAAAAAAAAAAAGCCATTCACTTTGATATATGCAAAATTTATTTAGACTACATATCTGCAGCAAATATAGGCACAGAAATATTGTAATATGAATATTTTGATCTAAATTAAAGCATATAAAATGTTTTACATAAATGTAACAAGTTGTGTCCATCACCACAATAATCTGTACAATGTGAAATTTGTCACAGATGAAGTTACGAAAAAAAGAAAAAAAAA
>CM022676.1:8142636-8202962 GCA_012295275.1 Chrysomallon squamiferum
GACTGTCAGATGAGTAAACACAATTGGGATCATTTCTGTAATGCAGGTAGAACGCAATAAAGGGAACATATCAAAATTGCCACCATTTGCTCTTTTTTCCAAATCATGATTTTCTTTTTGAGGGCAACTAACACATCTACTGAAGTGAGAATATTTTAGATTTTACCTTGCATACTACTGTTTGTTTTATTTAGTTCACTAAATATTTCTGTTAGATATTCCATTTTAGACATTCAAAATTCACAACTAAGGTATTCACAGAATTTCGGTTGCTTTTCCTGGATAAAAAATGATAGTAATTCCTTGTGCAGTTTGTGAACATGATTTAGTACTTTGTCTTTCGACAGCCAGCGAACCTCAGTGTGCATTAATAACTTAACATGCTGAGAGTCCATCTCTTTGCACAGTTGTTCAAATAATCGTGACTTCAATGGCCTACTTTTTATATAATTGACCATTCCAGTAACTTGATGTAACACAACCTTTAATTTGTCCCGTGATATTTTTGAAACAAGAACTTCTCTATGTAGAAAGCAATGAGTACGAATGAGATTTGGATTTTCTTTTTCTACAAAATTTTGTGGCACACGAAAGGAAGATCTCACGGCACACTGGTTGAGAATCACTGCATTAACCTCTTCATTACTGATGTTGACATGATTTATCTTGTGAAACACCTTTGAACAATCATATATACAGATGATAAGCAGGTGTTAATGCAGTAGATACAGATGGATCTCAGGTGTTGTAAAGGAGGGATAAATGCTTGATAAAATACACAAGAAATTCATTTATGATTATAGAAACGTCAGTGTTTTTTTTTTTTTCTTTCTTTTTAAATTACAAGAACAGAAGGTAAATAAAAACTAGTAAGTAAACAGTTAAATTTAATAGATATTTACCTTCACTGGGGGTGTGGTCTGTGTCAGAAGTCGTTAGCAACAGGTGAGTTATGGTGTGTTTTCGTGCTTTACGTTTTCGACTGCCAGTCAGTGGTTCTGTTAACTTTTCCTGAGATTTCAGTTTCACATGAGGAGGAAGAATCAATGTCTGAGCTGAAATAAATAAATAAATAAATAAATAAATAAATAAATAAAGAAAGAAAGAAAGAAACAAAAAGAAAAAAAGAAATAAAGAAAGAAATAAAAATAATAAAAAAATAAAATAAATAAAAAAAACAAATAAATAAATAAAAATAAAAACAAATATAATACCTAAATAAATAAATAAAATATAATAAATAAATAAATAAATAAAAAAAAAATATAAAATAAATAAATAAATAAAAATAAAATAATAATAAATAAATAAATAAATAAAAAATAAATAAAAAAAAAATACAAATAACTAACTAAAATAAAAATAAAATAAATAAATAAATAAAAAACAAAAAATAAATAAATAAAAAAAAATAAAAAAAAATTAACTAATACATAAATAAATAATAAAATAAAATATATAAAACAAATATATAAATAAAAAAACAACTAATACATAAATATACACATAAAATAAAATATATAAAATAATACACAAATAAAATATAGTAAATAAATAAATAAATAAAAAAATAAAATAAACAAATAAATAAATAAATAAATAATAACAAAAAAAAAGCCTAATACACAAAAGACATACAATAAAATATAATAAAATATATAAAATAAAACATAAATAAATAAAATATAACAAACAAACAAACAAACAAACAAATATATAAATAAATAAACAAGCCCAGTGTTTAAAATAAAGTCATACCTATGTCACTTGACAGCATTTTTCTGGGCGAGCCCTCACTATTATGTCTCATTTTACCACTTTTTCTACCTTTTGGATACTGATCAAGCGAACACGGAGGTAATACTGCAATATGAGCCTCCAAGTCAAAATCTCTGAAAAAAGAAAAAAAAAACATTATTTATAGAAGTTCCCAAATTACATACAAATTCTCAAGACATATCTTTATGATCTGTCTTAAAATTTTTGAATTACTTCACAGAAATAAAGATATAGGTAAGAAATAAAAACAGATTTTGTCAATAAATAAATAAATAGATAAATAGATCGACAAACACACATATAGAAGAAATAAAAATATATGTCATAATAAGTATTGTTGAGTTATAAAGTCTATTTATTTCCCCTTAAAGCTCATTTCAAGATAACTTCTGCTAATAATAAAATCTGGCTGAGTTATAAATCAACAAGATGCTGAGAAGGTGTTTTGAAAGTCTTTCATTTTCCATTTAGGTTAATTTTTCAATAGTCTTTCCTTATAATAAAGTAATAACTAAAGCAAATTCACAATAACTGAGGAAGTATGGACAATGTTATTTTTTTTTGTAACTTCTAAGAAAAAACTTTGAACTGTAGTAAAAGTTGATGATAATCAAGTATAGTAAATGGACTAATGAAAATTTGATATAATTCATCAAAGATTCTCTTATTAGTATATATATTATGACAAGTAAAACAAAAATTTTAACTATAGTAAAAATTAAAAAAATTCAGGTATTGTACTGGACTGATGAAAAATGTGAAACAATACATCAGAGTTTCTGTTATAACTAGATGTATTATGACTTCTAAAACAAAACTTTGAATTATGATACAAGTAGATGATACCCAGGCATTGTACTGGACTAATGAAAATGCAATATGATACATCACAGATTCTATTAAAATTCAATATATTGTCAGTGTATGTTTAGGGTAAAGTGAAATTCACAACTACTAAAAACACTAAACTGACATTTTGTTAAAGTTTAATTTAAAACTCAGAAATACTGTTCTTATTCTTTTGTTCAAGTATAATGAATTACACTTTTTTTTTTTTTTTTTTTTTTTTTTTTTTTTTGACATTACATCACTCATAAATCTAACAAAGGTTAAATGTGCCAAATTTATAAAAAAAGAGAATAAATGTTTTCGTTTATTAATATGGATAAAATTGTTAATATTTTTCTGTAAACATCTACATGAACTCATGAACAAAGAGACAAACATATTTACAATATCTTCATTATTTTCATTATTTCCATTATTTTTATTTCTTTTTTTTTTTTGTATTTGTTTAGGATGAGTTAGCTAATGTATTTATGACAACTGTACAATTCACTAAATATACTTGACGTTAAAGATACAATTTAAAAAGAAAACAAATGCTCTTGTGTATTCGAATATAATGAATAATGGTTACTGAGTTTTGCATTTGTGACCATTACATCATCCATAGATCAACAAAGGATACAGATACAATTTTTTTTTAAAAAGACTATAAATGTTTTCATTTATTAATTTTGGGTTAAAATGAATAATATTTTACCAAATCTTTTTATGACATGTATATCACTCACTAAATCTACTGGAGGTTAAAAACAAATTTAGAAAGAGAATAAATATTCTTTATTTATTTATTCAAGTAAATTGAATAATATTCACCCAGTCTTGTATTTTCTTTCATCTCCAATTTCGGTCTCTGACACAGATCTTTTCACTGGCTGTTTTATTTCTACCACTTCATCATCATACACAGAGTCAACAGCCATAAGCAAACTGAAACAGATTTTAAATCAATTTTACTGTCTGTAAAATGATAATACCATTCATCACAACGATATCATTTTTCTGTCATACATATAACATTTAATAGTAATAGTTAGTATTAAAATGTGTCACGTGGAAGTATTATTCTATCACCATATAATATAACAGTAATAGTATTAATAGTTAATATGTGTCATAAATGTTATTATTATACCATCATCGTACATGTAACATTTAATGTAATTAATATCAAAACATAATGTCTCATAAAAAGCATTATTTCACAGCCATAAACAAAAAAATTATATATACTAATAATTAATATTAAAATAGGTAGGCTTGTCATATCAAGTTCATTAAGTAATGATAAAACAAAAATATTTTTTCATGAAATTTTAGAACAGCAATTGATATTAAATTATGCAGACATCAGAACAAGTTCATAAATAATTAATTTCTCTGTTTGGCTTATGAAGTAAATATAATTACAAATATTTTGTCATACACATTAAATTTTATGACAGTAGTTAATATTAAAATAAACAGACATCACAACAAGTCCATATAGTTAAGTTATCTGTTTCACACTGACAAAACCAAAATAATTATTAGAACAAAAGTGTACAGTATTTTTTAACTGAAATTTTATAATAATAATTAATATTAAAATAAATGTCTTAAAAAAACTTTATGGTTAAGTCATTTCTTTTATACTGACAAAACAAAAGTAGTTATTAGAATAAAAGTGTATAGTATTTTTTAACTGAAAATTTGTAACAGTAACTAATATTAAAATAAACATCATAACAAGACTGTTTATAGTTAAATCATCCATTTTATACTGACTGACATAACAGAAGTAGTTATTAGAACAAAAAAGTTCATAGTTGTTTTTTTTCACTGATTTTCTTGTACACAGATTTAACAAGCCATCTCAGAGCCATTTTATTCATCTTTCAGAATGTGTAAATTTTTCATTTATTAAGTTTTTTAATTATTACTTTTTCTTTTAATTAATTACTTTTAGTTATTAGTGTCTTCTTTATTTTTTGTTTGTAAATTAATTTAAAATAATTCTTTATTTTCAAGCCTTTGTGTGTATATATATATATATATTCAAATTTTTATTTATATAAATATTATCATTATTGATAAATGATATGAGAAATGAAATCACAGTCTCAAATGCTATGAATATTTGTCCCGCCACATCAATATTTAAAAAATTAACCTTTCTCCTGCGCAGCCTCCAGTGAAAGTTTTCTCAGCCCTCCGAGCTGCTAACCTTTCCTTGGAGGGCTGGATGATTCCCTCGTCTATCAGTTCTTGATATCGCTGGCCTCGATTTCTTCGTCGCGATTTGCGTAGTGGCTGCATTTCTTGATCTTCTATAACTTTAAATACAGAAATAAAAAAAAAAAAAATTAAAAATTATAATAAATAAACACATGTAGATATAGATATTTACAGAGATATAAATCTCTCTTTCTCTCTCTCTAATCAATCAATCTATCTATCTATCTTTATAAATTAATATTTATGTCGGAAATGTCTTGTATTTTGTAAAATTACTTCACAGAAATAAAAATATTTTTTGGGAAATAAAATAAAATAAAATAAAATAAAAATAACATAATAGCTTCTATTATTATTAATCTCAAATAAAGCGTTGAATATTTAATTTGACAGTACCTGTATTAATATCAATGTCTATCTTCTCTTTCAAACGGGAGTCTTCAAAATCAAATTTCACTGGAGATTTCTTTTCTGGAAGTTTTCCTGCCTTTTCATACCCAAAATTATCCATCTTATTTTCTAACTTAGTTATCTCATGCACTTCTGCACAACCTTTTGGCATTTTGTTTTCTTTCACATTCATAGCCTCACTGGGATAACTTTCTTTTGTTTCCATTTCTTCTTTTATTTCTTCTTCAGGTTTTTTCTTCATTTTGACCTTCACCTTGAACTTTGCATCTTCGGCTGAATCTTCGGAAATTTTATTCATGCCGTCACTGTCTATAAAGACCGAGCCACCATCAGAGTCCATGGTTTGAATGGGATATTCATTCTGCTCGGAAAGACATCCTGCTAATGTTTCTGCACTGGACATTCTTCGGAATCGTTTACATTTCATGCTCTCGGCTCCCTCACTAGAGTTATCTCCCTCAGACATAGCTCTCCGAGGAAATGTAACACCTTCAGTATTCGGCAGCTCGTGTTCTGGAGACTTTTTCTGAGAATCGTTTTCACTAACGGATTCACTTTCCTCATTTTCCAATTCAGGATTTCCGAAGAGTTTGGAAAGTTCAGTTCCTGTTTCAGCTTTTTCAAATTTCACCGCAGCTTGTGAATCAAACTCGACAGATTTCTTCATCTTCCATTTCGTCACTTTTGATTTCGGTTTTCCTTTATCGATGCCATCAAAAAACTTCCCCAGGATCAGAGCTCTGTTCTTCCTTTGGAGATTTCTCTGGTGTACAAACTGATGTTTTTGGTTCGGATTTTGCTGTCTGGACTTCCCGTATCATCGTTCTTTTTGTCCAGCTGTAGTTCATTTGCACACATCTGACATTAGAATCAATCAGTCAGTTAAGAGAGAGAGAGAGAGAGAGAGAGAGAGAGAGAGAGAGAGAGAGAGAGAGAGAGAGAGAGAGAGAGAGAGAGAGAGAGAGAGAGAGAGAGAGAGAGAGAGAGAGAGAGAGAGAGAGAGAGAGACTAAAATATATTAATATTATTAGTATGGCAAAGTTACAGAGACAGAAAGAGAGAGAAAGACCAAAAGAGAGAAAGTAAGTCAAAAGGATATGGGAATAAAAGAAAGCAAAGGAAAGAAAGAAATAGATGTAAAAATAAATCAATTAACATCTGCCATTACAGCAATTATTATTAATAATAATTATGATTATGACAGTATTTTTTCATAACAAATGTTTTGTTCTTTATAAAGTTCGCACTTATGAAAAGAGCCATATATTTAAAAAAACAAATTTTATTAAATTTATCAAATCAACAAAACCAATACTGGCTAATGATAATGAATAATAATAATAATAATAATAACAATAATAATAGTAACAGTAGTAATAATAATACCTCTGCCAATTCCAATAATGCAGATTTTGGAGACAACTCTTCAGGGGAAGTAACTCTCTTTTCCTTTTCAGGTGACGAGCTTGTGGTGGCTTTTGGTGTCATAAACTGTTGTCCAGCCATAAGCAATAAATTCAAGCCTCCCATGTTTGAAGGATCTAAAATAAAGCAGATTAAAGTAGATGAAAACAGAAACTTGACAGCAGCACATTTATTTAATTATCTTATTATTTTTTTTTTTTAAATTTGAAACCTCTATACTGCTGGAAGTCCAGCAAATGCTAGTATACTTTTTATCTATGAAGCTCAATAATATACAGATGTTTGAAAATAATTATACCCTGTGTGATAATTGTAGATTTGAAGATGAACGAAAACCAAAACAAATCTTTGTTATCAAGTTTTATCATTATATTTAAAGTTGCAGTAAATGTAAGTAGTAATTTAATATTAAAATAACTATTATGCAGATATATGTGAAACCTATTAATTCATTAATCTCAGTGGTCTCTCTCTCTCTCTCTCTCTCTCTCTCTCTCTCTCTCTCTCTCTCATTCTCTCACTCTTACTTTCTCAGTATTCCTCAGCCTATGGAAAGGCTCTGTGATAAAGTAATGCCCACAGTTAGTTTACTTGAACAGTTCAGAAGAAATCACAACATTTTCTCTTAACAACAACAACCCACCATACCTGCCAGTTTTCCAGGCATGATTTTTCCATCAAGGGAAATCTCAGGGGCCCCGTTTAGGACACGGGTATTAGTTGGTCGAGTTGTCATTTTTGTCGGAGGCTGTAACACTTTTTCAGGATTGTACCACTTGTAGTCTGGGTTGGCCTTCATAAAAGCATCTTTGTACTAAATAAATAAATAAATAAATAAATAATGCATTTTTTATTTGAATTTGTATGTCTGTAATATTTTACATGTTTGTGTGTATGCATGTGTGTGTGTCATTTTTTGTGGAATTTTGCACAGATGTATTTTTTTTGTGACTACACAAGAAATATACATGTATATATTGCACACACACATGCACACACACACACACACACACACACACACACACATAACACACAAATACAGATAGATTATATGTCCCAAATGACAAAGATAATCATACTAAATAAAATATATGCCCAATTTTTATTGTTATATAATTTTCATTGAAATCTAAGCTTCAAAATGTTTTTTTTAATTTTATTAACTTCAACAGTCATTAAGTATAGCTTTTAAACTTGTCCATCAACATACTAACTTCATAACTTTATGCTAATTAATTTTTGTTCTTAATCAGTCTATCTTTCTCATTAATCAATCTACCTTTATCGCTAATTAATCTACAATTCTTGTTAATCAATCTACCTCTCACTAATTAATCTACCATTCTTGTTAATCAATCTACCTCTCTCACTAATTAATCTACCATTCTTGTTAATCAATCTGCCTCTCTCACTAATTAATCTACCATTCTTGTTAATCAATCTACCTCTCTCACTAATTAATCTACCATTCTTGTTAATCAATCTACCTCTCTCACTAATTAATCTACCATTCTTGTTAATCAATCTACCTCTCTCACTAATTAATCTACCATTCTTGTTAATCAATCTACCTCTCTCACTAATTAATCTACCATTCTTGTTAATCAATCTACCTCTCACTAATTAATCTACCATTCTTGTTAATCAATCTACCTTTCTCACTAATTAATCTACCTCTCTCATTGGTCAGTCTATACCTGTTTCGCTAACTTTGTGTACACTGATTTTTCTTTTTCGCCCAGATTTGCCCACAGATCTCCAAGAATTTTTGTGACGCTGCGGTTGTCGAGGTCTGGGTGTTTGTCGCGAACAATGGCACGATGACGTTTACAGAAAATGAGAAAAGCGTTCATAGGACGACGGACATCTTTCTTTTCACTTTCTGGTGAATCCATTTTGTCTGAAAGACAAATCAAAATAAATAAACAAATTAATTTGACACAGTACGATTTTTACACTTTTTAAAATGTATTTATTTATATGTAGAAAAGTCAAATGAATTAATTTCATACATTATTATTTTTACTTTACTGATTCAGTTTTATGTACATACAAGTCAAAAAATTAATTTTATACATCATTATTTTTAATTTATTTATTTTTATATAGACAAGTCAAAAATTAATTTTTGTACACTATCTTTTTATGACAAATAAAAACAAAAATGTTGTACTTTTCTATTTTTACCCTTTTCCAATGGTGGCAAGTCAAAAATTTAATTTTATATATCACATATTTCTGTCTGATGTATGTCAACAGGTCTCAAATTAATTTTATACATTACTGTTTTCACCCTTTATTATTATTATTATTTGTATGACTTTTTAACTAAACTATTATTGCATTTTTACTCCAAGTTCATAGCCTAGTTATATTTACTATTAATAACAGAACTATCATATTTTAACATTACCATCACTATTTTGTTTTTAAAACTAGAAACACTATTATTTTTTTACCAGTTTTTTTCCTATTTCATTATAAATCTGTTATTATTAGTACTTTTTTGTAGTGATATTTCTGTTAATAATTATATTTTTACTACAATTATATAACTTTTTTTATTACTAATGTTATATTTTTTACTCTAAATATTAATTTAACATTTTTACTGTTACTAGCACTACATCTTTCTTTTTATTCTATTATTTTTTTTTAAATAATATTAGTATTACTAATATACCTACTGAACTTTTTCTACAGTTACTATTTACGATGTTACTTTTTAAAAATCACACTAGATCTGAATATTACTATTGTTCCAGTTACAAATATTTTTCATGCAACTTTTATTAAAAATACTGAATCTGTTAATACTAAAGTTTTTTCTACTGTCAATATTACTATCACGTTATCTCATGTGACTGTTAGCAGTTTTTTTAATGCTACTACAACCACCACTGCTGTGACTTCTACTACTTCTACTAGTTGTTGATGCTGCTGCTGTTACTACTTTTGCTGCTGCTGCTGCTGCTACTACTGCTACTACTACTTCTTCCTTTTCTACTACCTGCTAGTACACTGGTAATAGCAGTAGATGTAGTATTCGTAATAATATTATCATTATGTTTTCTACTATGCTTCTGTCATTACTTTTTCTTCCAGTGAGTGCTAGTGTACTTTCTGTTGCATGAATTTTTTTCTCATTTTACATGACTGTGACTGTAAAAAAGAAGAGATAAAAAGAAAAATTATACTAAAATAATGTATTAATGCTGTTAAAGTGATGCTGTTAAGAATAGATTAAAACAGTAAAATGTGCCTGTCATGGACCTACAGGATAGAAAATTATTCTGTTGTGATTGCTGTCCATCCAGGATAAACTTTTCAGAAAAAAGAGCCTTGATAGCAAAAGGCAAAATCATGGAAATTACAAAATAAATGTTTTTTCCACTTCAATTTTTATTTTTTTATATTCATTCATTCATTATTTATTAGATTCTGTTATATATATACATATATATATATATAGGTACTGGACCAATTATCCAGACTCCTTGAATCGACACATTTTCTTTGATGTTTTTTATGGATTTCATTTATGTATTTTTTATATATTATTTATTTACTTATTTATTATTATTATTATTAATATTATTATTATTATTAACTTTGCAGACATCTATCCACATGTCTAAATTTTGCTGAGAATGTTGTTGTTTGATTGTGGTTGTTGTAGAAATGACTATGACAAAACAAAACAATTTAAAATACTGTCTGAAATGAAAAAACTAAAATGTGTATTCAAATATTTATGTGTAGAAATTTATTGAAATTTTTATTAATTTCTTGGCAAACATCCAAAATATTTTTGCCTCACTTAAGTAAGTATGCATTAAAGGGGTGAGTAATTATAGACATTATGTTAGGATAAAATTATTTTGTTTTGTTTAAGGAATCAATAATTTGGATGTTTTTACTGATTTTGAATTACGTTTCAAAAGTTGTTTCAATTATGAAAATGTTTATTATACATAATAAATTAACAGCTGAAATTCTACACTTATTCTACACTTGTGACAGTTTTCTTAAAGGATGCATATTCAGAAAATAAAAATGACTAAAATATGAGTATTTGTAGTATGGTAAATTTCAATGCCAAGTTTATTTTGACAGTACTTTCTATAGTTACTGTTTTTTCCATCTTTTGTCTCAGTGTTATTATTAATCTATTTATTTTATTTTATGCCATTTTATTATTTTAAGTAATTAATTAATTTATTTTTCTAACTTTATGGTTGGGTTAGTGTTTGACTGCTGTTTCGACATTAAACTTATCTTCACGGAAAAGAGACAATAACTGAACTTGATTTCTGAATGTATCAGCCAAACAACCATTATACTACCAAGGTTGTATCACTGTCTGTGGTATCATTTATGGCCCAGATACATTTGTAAATTATGTTATTAATTATAAAGTGTTGTCTGTGTTAACGTGTTATTTCGGTTAATATTTAATCTACATTAAATCAATCAGCATTTTAAATATACTTCAGTAAAATGTTAAACAAAAACATCGTGATAGCCTGTTTGTGCGCATGATTTATCCCGTTCAGGTGAACGGAAAAACATTACACCATTCCCTGTGTGACCCGAAAAGCGAAACACGATCAAATTAAAACCGTCCCGAAATGCCAGACGCGAAAACAACGGAAAGAAACATCAGGACGGATAAATAATGAAAGAAATTGATGATTTATTTTGTTCAACTAAGTCGTTGACGTGTTTGGCTGAGAACATCGACGTCGTTGTATACATCGTTTACTTGTAATACATATGCTAATTATCTATGCACTTAGTAGTTGCGCCGTCAAAAATTGACAGCCGAGCCAGAGCTCGATAGAACCGAACAGAAACCAGAACATGCGGTCTTCAAATCGTCAATGAGAACGAATTAAACACATGCAGTTTTAATGGAAAAAGTGAAGATCGATGTGTAAACTCACCGTTTTCATTGATACACTGTCGCTTCAATTCTTAATATTTGTTGTTTTTCACGCAAACATTGTTGTCCAATTTCTGTTACTCAATGATCTTGCCTGTCGGCCTTTTTTAGCTGGGACGTGGTACTTTCTTTTTCTGACTTCCAATTGGTATTCTAAAAAACAGGCGTCTGTTGATTTCTGTCACACACGTACGAATATTAATATGCATTCGTAAGCTATTTACGAAGTAGTTTATGTCACAGTTATAACAGTAGATTCAGATTACCAGAGATGCTCATGGTACGAGTTTTTTTTTTTTTTTTTTGTTTTTTGGTTTTTTTATTCGCCATACGCAAATGAAAAACGTAAACAATATCCAATTTAAATTTATTGTATTTTTATTTTTATAGGATGTAATATTGTATAAATTATCTAAATAACTCAGAAGTTATTTTAAATATAAGAAACAAATAACTGAAATAACAGTGGCCATTAGGGGGAATACAAATATATTCTACATGAAACAGTGATGACAAAACACATAATACTTCACTTTTAATTTATAAGACGGTTACAGATCTGCAAATAAAATACAACTTGTAAATATTTACATTGGTCCGGTCAGATAAACTGTTGTAATGTTTGTTAATAAATAAGTAAATATACCTCTTAATTTTAAAATGATATTTTTATTGTCCTTGGTTTTTTTTTTTTTTTTTTTTTTTTCTCTTAGACTTAAGCTGTGATAAAGAAAAGCAATGCTTTTATTTTTATTTATTTGTTTCAAGAAAATTAGAAAGATGTTGTGGTTATTTCATATTTGTTTTCTTCTGATTCCTATGGTATTTCTTTCAAAAGTTCCTAGATATAATAAAAATTAAAAAAACCTATAAAATATGCAAGTTCCAACAAGCACAAAGGCATACATATGCATGGATCCTATTTTTTACCAGTACAATAACGTATTTCGTAAATTTTGAGTTTTCAGAAAATAATAAAGCTCATTTCTTTCGAAAATTACTTCAAACTTTTTTGTTCTCAAATCCTCAGTCATCCCCAGGTAGATCATCTAAACAAGTTTAAAATCAAAATTCTGGAAACTGGTTACAATAAAAAAAAAAAAAAAAAAAAAAAAAATAAAATAATAATAATAATAATAATAATAATAATAATAATAATAATAATAATAATAATAATAATGGAAAATTAACTTTTCACAGAGAAGAGTTAAAGATCAATTCACTTGTATAAATAACACAGAATTACTATTTAAAAAGTATATCAGAAAATATTCGTTTCAGTTCAAACTAGTCAACTGAAAAACAACTTTAATAATATATAGTAATATACATATTGATATTTGCCAGTAATATGCTGTTGTTGTTGTTGTTTTCATGGTTTTTCTTTTTCTTTTTATTCTTAATGTTTCGGTAAATAACTTCGAATGCTGTATCACATTAGTTGTTTAGCAATCAGTTTTAATACCTTGCAGAAAAATAGGTCAAGGATAACCTACGGGTGAAAACACGAAGAGATGTTTTATAAAGCATAAGCTATGCGAATTTTGCACTCTGTACCATCATAAATTATGTTTCGATATGACAAAATAAAATGACATTTAATCACTAAGTGACATGCCTCGTAAACAAAATAAAAGTTTAACGTAACACTGAACCATACGTAAACATAACAATGGCGGGAAAATGCACGTGGACACGGTCAGCTGTTCGACGAATACAAAACAAAATACTTTCTGATTTCGAAATACCTGTGAATTTTAATGTCTGTCTATCATAAAGACTAGGGAATGAAGTCAATTTAAAATAAACACAAATCGTTTAAAATATAAACGATCAGTTATTTGGAAATTACTCGTGTCACTATTTTCAACTGATCACGTGAAAATTTTATGATAATGTTATATAGTGTGAATCCGAAATAAAAGGATATGACAATCCTTGGTTCGTTTTAAATTACGAATGAATTTCTGCCATGGTGTAGTAATAAAATAAACTTCCAATTAATAGTTTGGGATTACTGACAGTTTATTATTTATATTTTATATAATTACTGAAAGAAAGAATGCATTACATCTCAAATCTATGGTACCGGAACACGGGAGATAACCACAATTAGAGATAATAATACTAACATGTAAGACAATGCGACTGAAAGATTATAATATATTACAGTAACATCGAACTGTTTAAAAAAAATAAAAATTAAAAAATTAAATTCTCCTGATTATTATTATTATTATTATTATTATTATTATTATATCTGTGGCTATAATAATAATAATAATAATAACAACAATAACAGATTCTGATAACGTTATCCCTAGAATTAATGTAAGAGTTGTTTTATCACGTAGACAAACTTAATTTAATGCAGTTATATAATAATAATAATAATAATAATAATAATAATAATAATAATAATACATTTTATAAAAAAAAAAAAAAAAAACAACAACAACGAAAACGTAGTTAAATACACTTCCTTGTTCTCTCATAACCTACTTCCGAATTCAGACAGGACACGAATATATATATATACTTCTTAATCATCTTCCATCAGCATACATAATATATATTAATTTCTAATTTGTTTGGTTAGATTATGTATCTAGTACCTAAAATATATTTATATATTATGAAAATAAAGAAAAATATATTAAAAAGTTTTTTTGAATTTGTAGATGAATTTTATTAAATATATATTTGTTTTCTTCTATTTTGTGCATTTCAGTGTTTTATATTTCCGATTAACACTGGCTCATTACGTCTGTTTCCGAAAAAAGACGTAATCATTTAGATGACATCATTGGAATGACGTATTTTTGTGAACACATAACCATACTTTCGCTTTGTTTTTATTTAGATAGTTAGTTGGTTTTGTATTAAATGTAAGATAATTAAATAAAATTCGTATTTTAATTAATTTTTGTATGTTATTTACCAAATGCATAAACATCTGCGGAATCGATTTTAGTGGTCGAATTGTTAAAGACCAATAAAAACATACAAGCGAGAAGAAAATAAATTAAATTAAAAAGAAAAACTTAATAAAATCTTTCAGAATTAAATTTGTACATGTTTGTGCGTGTATGCTTATCACGCAGATTATGCATATCAGCAACAATTAATTAAAATAAAGAATATAAATAAATAAATTAGTTTAAACTAAATTAAATTCGTAAATGTTAATATGCTATTAGTTTTTAATTTCATTGATGTTTAGCACATACATATGAGAATATCTTCTAATATTCTTTAAAATGTAAATGAATTTTGTTTCATTCTTTATATTATTGGGAACTGACAATGTGTTACTTTTAATTACAGAACTTTATATGTCAATGTAAAGAAAATTTTATGTTGTATGAGACCTATTGATTTTTATGTTGTATAAAATTGTCTCCCTTTACAAGAATTTTTGCTTGTATTTGCAGTATTATTTTATTACTTAAATATAATATCGAGTACTGTTAGATTTTAATACAATGCATAATGATGTCAATTAATAAGGTAACTGTTTCCAAGTAAATAAACATTCTGAAGTTCTTGCCACGAATGATCTATCAATTCCGAGACTCCTGATTGTAATATCAGGTACATTTCCGGTTGGTTACTCGTACTTCTGCTACGATATAAATTGAATGATATATTCTAATTATTTAATATCTAGTTTCATAGTAAATATACGTTTGATTAAGCAGTAGTTTTTGGTAATGTGCACTATAATAATATAATTTTTCACATGCATGAACTATTTTTTTAATTTTTATTGAATTAAAATTTAAAACGATTGTATTCTATTCTTTAATTAGTTTAATATAAATAATAAAATGTACGTGATGATTATGATTAACAAACATTAATATTAATATATTATGTTAATTCACATTGTAATGTAGATTGTAGATGTGATCATAATATCAATTTTGATTATGAGTAGTCATGTTATTTGGTCATAAAAATGAGTTCTCACTGGATCTGATGAGAGGTTACTAATTAATTAACTCCAAATAAAACTCATCTATCAGCAGCAGTTGCATTGATATAGAAATTACCTCAGGCATAAAAGAATACATACTTTGTTCTCCTCAGATAACTGATTTTGTCATATTCATAATTACTGACATATTATTTATTTATTTAATATTTGTTAAAACTTTATTTATTTATTTATTTTATTTTATTATTATTATTTTTTTTGTTCTTGTTCTTGTTCTTCTTACTATTTATTTATTTATCTTTCAGCTGTCAGAAGGATTTAAACTAATTCAAACAATGGAGGGGAGACCACTGATTTTAAATAAGGAGAGTTAAAAAGGAGAAATGGGAGAACGGAAGAGAAAACACATCTGTGTTGTCTGTCAAAAAACTGTTCAGACGAAACCAGCATTCATCTCACATCTCCTGTCTCACTCCGAAATACGTTGTTCAGGATGTCAGGAACTGTTCACATCATCGGCATCACTTCAGCAGCATCTTCTGTGTCACACTCGGGCTACCTGTCTCCTCTGCCAACAGACATTCCCGCGGTTGTCAACACTGAAGCAGCACATGATGTCATCTCACTCGTCTTTCATGTGTGGAATCTGCCGAGTCATCGTGGCGTCTGCTGCATGCCTGGAATCTCATCTGCTGACTCACGTCAACCAGTCAAACGACAAGGATAACAAATCTGCAGCTACATCTCTCGCCACATCGCAGTCCGATGACAGTCTTGATGATGCTTCCATCAACAACCTGGAAATCAGTTTCGGGATCTCATCTTCAGTCACAACATCTTCTAATTCACTTCATAAAAATGCTAACTCTTCATCTTCAACATCATTGCATTCTAACAATGGCACAGCAGCTAATGATGTCTCCAATTCTGATGCTGAAGTATGTGACGATGATAACGATGGATGCAATAACACAAACTCTGATAACAAATTCACAGACGGTTGTTGCATCACTAATAATAAGAACAAAAGCATTAATAATGAAAATCATAATGATAATCATAATAATAATAATAATAATAATATTAATAATAATAATAATAATAAAAATAATAATAATAATGCAGGAAAAGACATATCTGGTTTTGTACAGGCAGTAAAACAAGAAATAAATGAATGTTTGAATAACAACGATAACAGTTTATCTCACGACATCTCCTTTACCCAGAACCAAAACGAATCGCTTAAAATCAAAATGGAGAGTGACTATGGTGACAATCAAATGATTCAGTCTGATTCAGTGATGTGTAAAATTTGTAAAGAACAATTCGAAACCCACCACGAGCTCAAACTGCACATGAAAAGTCATGATTCGGAGAAGCTTTATCGATGCAAGATATGCAGTTCAACATTCCGGTTTTCAGTGGCACTTAGACGACACGTAACAACCCATGTTAAAAATCCAGGTATTTATTAATAGAATATTTAAAATGGATAGCATAAATAAGATAACAAAAATTTTAAATTTTTTTTTTTTTTTTTTTTTTTATATTATTCATTTATTTCTGGAATGACTCATAGAATATTTAAATTAGATAAAAGAAATTATCTGAATAAAAATAAATAAATAATATAATATAATAAGATATTAATATTAATAAGTGGAATTAGTCGCAGAATATTTACATTACATAAAACAAGAATAAAATAATAATAAAAACAATAAAAATAATAAATAAAATAACTTTTATTAATTTTAAAAAATTTTTTATTATTATTATTATTATGATTATTATTATTTTATTTTTTATTTTGTATCATTAAAATAAAATATATTTTTTAATATATAATGAAAAGGACATTTCTTTCAGTGTTAACAGCTTGTTCATAAACATTTTATATATGTAAAATAATTTTATAGCATGTGTCACCATAACCATTATACTGACAAAAAATTCCAAAACAAAATAGGAAAACTAATGAGGAAAAACACAAAGTTGTCTTCTTTTTCTTCATTATTTATATTAGTGTCATGTTTTTAATAATTTATACAAAACTAGCATATGAATAGTTATGTGAGATTTAGAATAAGAAAAAGGCAAAACAATTTATGTCTGTGTGTGTGTGTGTGTGTGTGTTTTGAAGTTTTTTTTTTTGATATGGTTTTTAGAAATTGAAATATTTAAAAAATAAAACAAAAAACACAACAAAAAACCCACAACAACAATACCTAGAATATTCATTTAAAATCTAAATTTCAGATTCTGTATTCTGTGTGTATATATATATATGATTATGATTATCATATATAAATGTACACATTTGTACACACACACATAAAACCATATTAAAATGTGAATATATTGCTTAAAATTCAAACTGGCTAGATCTGACTAATTAAAATACTGTTCGTTTAATTAGAGTAGCTTTTTAATCTTTCTTTTTTTTTTAAATTTATTATTATCATCTTTTAACTGAACCCAAATGTTTCCAAATATCCATTCTTGTAAAATATAAAAAAAAAAAAAAAAAAAAAAAAAAAATATTTTCATTTTCAGTTTCTGCTCCTACTGAAAACGCCTACAAATGCCACCAGTGTTGTTTGGCATTTCCCAGCACTCGACAGCTGGACCAGCACAACCACATCCACACTGGCAAACGTCCATACAAATGCAGCCACTGTGGTCAGGCCTTCATGAAGGCCAATTCGCTGAAGCACCATGTGAAAACTCACCGACTGAAAGGCAGATCAAGTCTGTTCTGCTGCAACAAGTGTAACAAGACTTTCAACACCCTCAGTCTCCTAGACAAACACGTGTCCAGTCATCTAGGAGAAGGAGCCTATCAGTGCGCCATCTGTGGGCAGCAGTTTAACTTGTCACGAACGTTGATGGTTCACGTCATATCTCTTCATTCTAAAGGTTGTTGTTGTTGTTGTTGTTGTTGTTGTTGTTGTCATTATCATTATTGTCAGCATTATTGTTATTATCATTACTATTATTATCATCATTATCATTATAATTTTCATTGTCATTGGTATTATCATTACTATTATTATCATCATCATTATCATTATTATTATTACAGTTATTATTATTATTATTATTATTATAAGGTTCTTAGCAGTGATAGTAAAAGAAATTGTATTAGAAACAAGTAATATTAGTAAAAACACTAGTAGTACTAGTCATAGTAGCTGCAGTATTAAATCAGTTGCAATCATAGAACTAGCAGTAGTATTACTAGATATGGGAATAGTGTTAGTAGTACTAATATTTGTGTAAGAATATTAGTAGTAATAATGAAAACAGTAGTAGTTATAGTATCAGTAGTACTTGTAATAGTAGTAATAGCAGTATTTGTAACAGTGGCAGTCATGCAGTATTAGCTGTAGTAGTAGTTTTAGTGGTAGTAATGGTGATGTAATAGTAATAAAGGTGATGATAATAGTAATGTATGTATTAATAATGAAAAATATAAAGATGAACAAATCTTCAGTAAAAAAAATTAAGTAAATGACTTTTAATATATTTCCATATCTGAATATGAACAAACAAAAAATATTTTAATACTTTTTATGTAAGGTAATACATTTTTATTATATTATTTTTTACTTTTTATTTTTACTTTTTTACTTTTATATTTTTTATTTTTGAATTTTTTTATTTCAGTCACAGTTGACTGCCCCGACCCATACGTCTGTAACGAATGCGGTGAATCTTTCCCGACAATGAAAATTCTCGAAGCTCACATCCACAATCACCGAGCTGCTCAGCCCTTTCACTGCAACCTCTGTTCTCAGATCTTCACCGACTTCGACTCCCTGAAAACCCACATCGCAGGACACCAGAACTCGTCGACCAGTTCCGAAATCGTCAAGTGCGGAATCTGCCTCAAGCGCTTCGGTTCCGCGTTCTACCTCAACTCTCACGTGAAGCGCCACCTGGTGCAGAAGGAGTACAAGTGTCCCGTGTGCGGGAAGCGCCTCGTGCACGCGCGCTCGCTGAAGCTGCACCTGCAGTCGCACTCGTTCAACGGCACCCACAACTGCAGCGTGTGCCTCGCGGGCTTCAAGACGAAGACGGCGCTGTTCGTGCACTTCCGAATAAACCACAGCGAGCAGATGCCTCACAAGTGTGACCAGTGCGGGCGTGGCTTCTTCATCAAAGGGAGGCTGCTCAATCACCGGCTCGTGCACATGGGGGGTAAGGACTTTGCGTGCGAGGAGTGCGAGCTGGGGTTCGACACGGAGGGAGCTTATCACAAGCACATGTGGAAACAGCACGGACACAAGCTGAGGACGTTCGTGTGCGACATTTGTAATCGCAAGTTGAGGTCAGAGCATTCGCTGAAGGAACATTACCGAACGCACACGGGAGAGAAACCGTATATGTGCGACATCTGCGGAAAGTGTTTCACTCAGAGGCAGATGTTGACTTCACATCGAAGACTTCACACTGGTGAGGCTTTTTTTTTTTATCTTCAGATAAACTTCGGTTAAACGTTTTAATTTAAAAAAATGTATCGGAAGGTTCTTGATGGTAATGGAATTGAACCACTTGAATGTTTTCCAGTAATTGTTATAGTACTAAACACCAGATGTTGCTTCTGACGATGATGTTTCAAAATAAATTAAAATAGATTTATTAACCAATTTTGCAATGGGATTGAAATTGACTTAAATCCCACTTTACTGTTAGGTAGAGGATTAGTTTATAACATCAAAGCCATCTAATTGTGATGAAATATGAGATTACTTTAATAAGATTAGTTTCGTGATAAATATCGTATTTAATTTTTAGAATGTTTGGTTTCGGTAAATTATTTTATTTTGTCTTCATATTTTAGGTACCTTCTTTTTGTGTAATTTGTACATTATTATTTTTATTATTGCTGATACTGTTATTGTTGTTGATTTATTATTATTATTATTATTATTAATAGAGCTATTACTATCATAATAATTATCAGTTACCAGTTTTTTGTTGTAATTAGTATTATTATTATTATTATTATTATTAATGAAGTTATTATTAATAGAGCTATTACTATCATAATAATTATCAGTTACCATTTTTTTGTTGTAATTATTATTATTATTACATTTCATTTGTTATTGTTGCTGTGTTGCTTTTATTACTCTTTCTTACTACTACTATTATTATCATTTAATCATCACTTTATCATTATCAAGGTGAACGACCCTACAAATGCAAGCTGTGCGAAGAGACGTACGTGTCAAACTCCTATCTCTACCACCACATGAAGCGATGCCACCTCAACGAGCGCCCCTTCATCTGCGAGGTGTGCGGCAACAGCTACCGCGCCGGCAGCCAGCTGAAGGTGCACTCGCGGACGCACACGGGCGAGCGGCCGTACCAGTGCAAGGAGTGCGGCAAGGCATTCAACACGGGCTCCACGCTCCAGCGCCACAGCCTGGTGCACACGGGGGAGAAGGCGCACAAGTGCGAGTGGTGCGGCAAGTCGTTCGGCAAGCCGTACACGCTGAAGGTGCACACGCGCATCCACACGGGCGAGGCTCCGTTCAAGTGCGACGTGTGCGCGAAGGCGTTCCGGCAGAAGTGCTCCCTGCAGGACCACCAGAAGCACCACACCAAGGAAGGAGGCTCGGCAGTGTCATCGTCATCGGGCAGAGGTCAAGGTCAAGGTCAAGGTAAAGCTCCTGGAAAGGTCGCCGCACCACCAGTGTCGAGGCACCAGAGAAAGAATCCCGGCATTTCCTCGACTCTGTTCGGCAGCAGCGACCACGACCCACTGGCCTACAAACCGCCGCAGGGTCAAGGTCAAGGTCATCTGCCATGCGACATGCCGTGCAAAGCAGACGTGCTGAGGAAACAGGCTGCGGAGTCGTCTGTTCTGTTCTACGACCAGTCGCCACGGAGACAGAACATGCCGGCCGTGCAGACGTTTTACGAACCCACTGCAACCGGGCGGCCTGCGTTGCCGGGTGTGTCTTACGGTTACCAAGGACGACCAGATGGCGACGCGTTAATGACCGGACAGGCTGAGTCTGTGTTTTACTGGGATGCACCGTCGTTTAGTAAATAAAAACAAAAGTTGAAACACGATTAACTAGACACAGGCACGTTCTTCACAGATGTGCAAGATTAGTTAGTTTCTGTTATCTCTTTACTTATTTATTTATTTATTTATTTATTTATTTATATTCGTTTTGTTTTGAATTTACAAATTATAAAATATTAAAATTAAAGTGCTGTTTAGAAAATGTCTAGCTGAAACCAAAATTAGTATTAAGATGTGTAGTGTTATGTAATCAGTTTTATTTCTGACTCAGTCTGAAAGGACGTTTTGCACTGATCAGGCTTTGATAAATTAATTTTGAACATAAAATAGATTTAGTAATAAAGAAAAAAGGTGTCCTTTAGAATAATTAACCACTTTATTTTTCTCATGTTTCATGTTTTTTTTATTTGATTTAACATTTCTTTCTTTTTTTCTTATTTATTTATTTATTTTATTTTATTATTATTATTATTATTATTATTATTATTATTATTATTATATCTAATAACAAGCAAGGAAATAGATAGTTGTAAAATAACCACAGAAATTTAAAATTTTAAAAATAAATTTAAAATTTTGTTTAAAATACTTCACGTGTCTTTTATGGAAGATGGTCACTGTTTGTTTCACAAAATTAGATCTGTAAATCAATTTTATACATTTACTCAACCTTTTTCAATTATTTCTTCAGTTGTTTTCATTCCATCCCACACATCCCTAAACCTACTCTTCCCAGGAAAAATGGCTGAAATTTCCAGTATCCGCTTCCAGTTTCTACAAGCTGATTGGATGAATATGTAACGAGCATAGAATTATTAATAAATAAATAAATAAATAATGTTTTGTTAAATGTGTGATGTTAAAAATATTAATTGGTTGAGTGTAAATGTTTTATTTATTTATTTATTTATTATTATTATTTATTATTGTTTGTTTGTTTGTTATTTTTTAATGGCTAAAATTTTAACCATTCAAGATCATAGGGTTAAATATATCTGTCCGTTATTTTTGTGTATATTCTCAAAGTATAAGTAGAATATATTAGTATTATATATAGTGTATCTTTTGTTAGGAAATTGAAACAGACAATTCAACTCATGTATTTGAATTATAATATATACAAATGAAATATTCTGGCATTTAAGAATAACTATTTATTAAACAATTTTTTGTATGTATACTACAGACATTTGAATATTCATACAGAACTGATATTTTGAATAAATTTTCAAACGATGATAATCCACATTGGTATAAACTGAAGGTGTATAATTTGCATTATCTGTATGCCATGTACATTAAAATGACTGGTATATATGAAACTAACTTCTGTTTTTATTTAATTATTATTAATTTATTTTCACCGATATGTTTGTCTATTGTGTGTGTGTATGTGCTTATGTTTGTGTATGTAAGTGATATGTGTGTATGTGTGCTTTGTATATGAGTGAATGTATGTGCTTAAGTGTGCTTGCATGTGCATGTGTAAGTGTGTATATGTGTTGGTATGTGTGTGTCTTATTAAACTTGCATAACATTAGGGACTATTTTTTCTCTTGAACATATACTGACTTACTTAGCAGCTACACACACTGAGTTACAACAGAATATTTGGTCTAACACATCAAGTTTTGTCAGCCCAGTACAGTTACAATATTTTTTTCAGAAAAACTTCAAGCCTTGCCATTTAAGAACAAATCTTTTCTCTGTGGAAAAAAGGAGATGGCAGCTATCTATGTGTTAGACTGATTGAAAATTTGATACAAGAAAAATTGAGTCAGTAGTTACATGGGCCCAAACAAAATTTTGTTTTTTTAATTTTAACATGCCATATTTATCTGTCATGTCACATGATAATACTGTTTTAAAAATAATCTTGATGGAAATATTTAAGTATTTATCTAATTACATAAAAATAAAAATATAAAAATAATTATTAATTTATAATGTTAAAGATAATTTTAAAGACCTTTTCTGAACTTAGACTGAAGAAGTCGGTAAAATTTTCTCAGAATTTTCCAAGATTATCAACATTCATCTAGGCATATTTTAGTAATCATCCATAAATTTTCTCAAGATTTTCTGTGATTACTGATATTCATTTCAGAATATCTTAGAAACCATACAATCTGTGGATTTGGTAGTAGTATCAAAAGAAGCTTATAATATTTGCATAACATTTATTATTATTATTATTATTATTATTATTATTATTATTATTATTATTATTATTATTATTATTATTATTATTATTATTATTATTATTTATTTATTTATTTATTTATTTATTTATTTTTAATCTAATAACTATTATTATTTTTAATGCTATTATTTTGAATATTTCTGTTTATGTATACTTAATCTGCTGTTTGAAGCAGAGTGACATAAATAAATTGTTTCAAAATGAAAACCTTTTTGCATCATTAACAGTGATATACCATTTAAATTTTAAAGTTTTGGTACTTACATCATTAACGGTTCTTTCCCTTAATTTTTATAAACAAAAGTTATTAAACTGTTATTTAAATTGGGGTCCCCCAAAAAATTAAATGGATAATAAATAAGTACAACAAAGTGAAAAAACCAAGCAATATAAAATAACATGAAATAAAATAAACTAAAAGTAAGCAAGTATGCAAAACGTATATAAATGTATTTACGAGAAAAACGTTTTTATGGTCTAAGGGGAATAACTCTAAAATGATAGTGCAAAATTAATTATTTGAATCGGCTGTTTCAAACACAAAATTCAATTCAAATTCAATTCCAGTTATATTATATAGTTTAAGTAAATTAAAATATAAAGAACGGAATACTCAGATATTTTAGTAACTATCGTGCATTTTTCACAATGTTATTTTATAAATAATGTAATTTTTATTTTAAAAACAAGTAATAAAATTATTATTTAAATCAGGGTCCAAATAAAGAAAATTGGATGGTAAATAAGTAAAACATAAAATAAAATAAAACAAATGATAAAAAAAGATAATGGTAATAAAATAGTAGTAATAAAAAAAGTAAGAAAGAATGCAAAACGTGTATATTGTAAAACAAATATTTTTATGGTCTAAGGGGAACAACTCTAAAATGATAGTAAAATTAATTATTTACTTAAAAATGGTGTTATTCCCCTTAGACCGTAAAATAAATTTAATTTAGGGAATTCGTGAAAAAAAATTATTGTTAATTTATCTTTATTTTAGTTATTGTTTTAGAAGTAAATAAATAAATAAATAGGATTAATTTACAATTTTGGGCAGTTTTTAATATTATTTATTTATTTATTTATTTATTTATTTATTTATTTATTTTATTTATTTATTTTTTAGTCTATCTCGCTATATATTTATATTTATATATATATTTATCTGTCTATTTATTTGTCTATCTATCTATCTATCTATTTATTTTATTTTATTTTGTTTTATTTCATTTAATTTTAATTTCTTTAAAGAAAACAGAGTTGTTCCCCTTAGACCATAATAGTTATTATTCTATAATCGCTAAAACAAAATTGCTCGCTTAAAATAATAAACGTGTGTAAAGTAAGGTTAGACAGAATATTACATAGGCTTATTTGACACGAATAAAATACAGCATTAAAAATGTAAAAGTAGTTGACTTATCTTTATATAAAGTAGTTTTGTTTCATCTGAATTTCTTTTCGTTTGCCACTATGGAGGCTGTTTCAATTTACTTTAAAACAGAGTTACTCCTCTTAGACCGTAAATTACAAATAAGGGTATCCGTTCGAAACTTATTCTTTTTCAAACAAATGAATAAATAAATAGAATTAATTTTCTATTTTGGGCAGTTTTTGATATGATTTATGTATTTATTTTTTATTTTATTTTGTTTTCTTTTTTCTAATACACTCCCTAAATCTACTACGGTTCAATGAAAACAGAGTTATTCCCCTTAGACCATAATGTTATTATTTCATAATCATTAAAAGAAAATAGTTCTCTTATAATAATAAGAACATAAACTAAGGATAGACAGAATATACCACGGCATTTTCATACCAGTTGTGGAGCACTGGTCTAGAACTAGAAATAGCACTTTGGTTCCAAGGAGAATTATCGATCCCATAAATAGATACTCGCTTTTATTCCAAGTAAATAAATAAATAAATAATTAAATATTTATATAATGTTAATTAACCTTTTGTTATTATTTTATTAGACATGTATGCATGTGTGTGTGTGTGTGTGTGTGTGTGTGTGTGTGTGTTTAATTTAGGATTTGAATATTCTTTTTCTTATATCTTCTGTTTAGACTCTGCACATAGACAATATTCGGGAACGCACTGGCGCAGGAGGACAAAGTCCAACTACAACCTCCCAAATGCAGCTGGAGAGACTCGAACGTATGACACCCATTCGCCCACACTCCATAAGTCAAACAATGATACCGTTCGACAGTATGTATGTATGTATATATGGATATATCTATATTTGTATATAACGTCTGTATGTATGTGAGTATTAAGGTTTATGAGACGGTAAAATAGGATAAAAAGGAAAGAGGATAACAAATGGATAAATCAAATTTTATCTTAAAATATAACAATTATATTTTACCTAACGAGAACAATGCTTCAACAAAAATAAAGCTGAGCCTAGTTCACAGTTTTCGTAATGAACTAATCTGTGCGGATTGTCAACTATTTTATTTTATTTTTGAATTTCATGATGCAGTTTGCATTACTGCCAAATTTTTTGTGTAACAAACTGTCATAAAATTGTATATATTAAATATTACGTAAGTGTATTTCTGGTTATTACTAGAACATGTGGATGTGTGGATGTGTTTATATATTTGTGCGTGCAAGTCTACAAAACTCTTTAGAGTAAATCGATCCTTCCTGCACGCGATGACGTCATAGCTACAGCAAACGTGATTAAAATTACAACTTGTATCTACAGATACGTGACTGTGATAATTACAACTATCACTTTATAGTATTATTAATTTCGATATTATATAATCAGCATTAGGTTTCCCTCCCTAAATGTTCAATTATCATGTATGTTTTTGTGTAAGATATTCTATAATTTATTATAATAGAACTTTAAAAAAAAAAAAAAAAAAAAAAATCCAATAAAAAACAACACCAACAACATCAACAACAAATATAATAAATAAATAAATAAATAAATAAATAAGGAAGGAAGGAAGCAAATAAACAAATATGTAAATAAATAAGTAAATGAAATGAAATAAAATAAAATAACAACAACAAAAACTCCCCCGAAAACCAAACAAGCTAACAATATAGAAACAAAACAAAACATTTTCTGAAACAGATAATTGACATTACAATTATATTTACTTCACGTAGTAATGGCCTTATTCATTTCGCGTTTCTGTCATTTGCCAAAAAAAAAACAAAAAAAAAAAACAACAACAACAAACAACTGTCAACATCTGCTGTCAAATGATAATTCAAAACATTTATTTTTCCTAGCTACCTGGATAGGTAAGTACATAAGTTTTAAATAATGATATTTTTAATATTAAACAGTTTGTTTTCAAAACAGACAGATAGACAGAATGTCATAGGGATAGATATGGACAGATTGATTGACTGATAGACTGATAAATAGGTAGGTAGGTAGAGGCATATAGAGGCATATAGAAACACAGACAGACATACATACAGAAAGACATAGATATATTGATAGATATAAAGATATACATGTATATTTGAATATAGGTACGAATACACAAAAGTAAATATAGCTTTCCTGTTACAACCCCCCCCCCACAACCGAAAAATAAAGATAAAAATCACCAAAAAACAACATAGATACAAACACCGATGTAGGTATGATGTGTAAATACATCGAAATATATGTGTGATTTTTATATTCATCTATCTTTTATAGTGTTACGGTTATCTTTATTATGTTGTTATAAAACATTTTCAGCCAAGTCTTTGAAACAACGTAAAAAAACAACGATGAACTGGATTCCTGTTTGTATTATCATTTCGCTTTTATTAGAAGGTAAGGCACTGATTTCAGGGAGGAAATATATTTATTTATTTATTTATTTATTTATTCTAAGATTATATACGCATACCTTTCTATATCAGATAGGAAATTTATTTCACTTAAACATGTGTCATTATAATCTCTCAGTGAAATAACAATAGATGACGTAATCATACATTGTTAACCATGTATTCTATTGTTTTGTCTTCACACGGCAAAACTCCAGTTTAACTAATTCAAGCATTATTCATTACAGTTGTAACTGCTACTCACAAACTAAAGGTTTGTATTTTATTATTATTAATTTATTTATTCATTTATTTCTCTTTTAAAAAAGTTACACACACACACACACACACACACACACACACACACACACACACACACACACATGTATGAATATATTAAGTACATTGGTATCATCGCAAAGGCTTGGTATTTCTATTACCTTCGTTAGCTGCAATAATCGTTTTTAATGTTGTAAAGAAACTTTACCTTTTAAATATTTCTCAAAGTTTAATACTGCTTACCGTACGACAGACTTTCCTTAAATTTGTTTCAGTCTTTCGCATTCAGGTTTATTTGTCGAGGTACATTTAAATGGTCTAGTAAAATTCTTTACACTATCAGTTTACTACCTGATTTGTTTTGGGCAGCCTGTCATTGCCTTGTACAAAGTATGATAACAAAATGAAACATTATGAACGCCGCCATTCCGTCCCATAACAATTACTAGCACAATGACGTCATAGCGCACACAACTGACTAATAGCTTTTTTTCTTCTTCTCTCTATTCCTGACTACTCTAGAAGACATCATTATCATTATTTCTTTTTATTATTACTAAAACTTTATTATTATTAAACGACAGAAGCCCATAACCTGTTACTGCTTCTACTTGAGTAAGTTCACAGACTTGTTTATGGAAATTGACACAGAGGGCTGCCAGTGTGGATGTCTCGCCTTTACTAACCCAAACGTTCAGTCCTGCTGCAAAGTCTGCCCGAGACAGCTGTGTTTCCATGGTGATAGTGACGTCATAACGGAAAACGGGTCAGTGATGAAAATGAAATATCTGACCGAGGGACAGAAAATTCTCACAGGTAAAGCACAGATCACGTGGTTTTAGCGATATTACATGTGGTGTGATGTGCGTGTTTGTGTTTGTGTGTATATGTATGTATATGTGTGTGTGTATATGTGCGTGTATATATATATATATATGTGTGTGTGTGTGTGTGTGTAAATATATATATATATATATATATACGTTTTACAATGTGCTTCTAGCTGTGCAGTGAAGATTCCGTGTATTGTTCTTTATTTTTGGACAACTGTAGACAACATTAATCTGTTCCTGCATGAAAATATATCCTCCCTCCTCACCAAATGTCCAGGATCCGCCCCCCCCTCAAGTATTGGCATAGTGAAGAATAAAGTATAACAACAACAACAACAACAACAACAATAATAATAAATGATCGTTTTATGAGGTTAGATTGAGAGAAACATCAGAGCTCATTCTCAAAGAACTGTTTGTTCTTCAGTCGTGTAAGGATCTTAAGAAACAGAAGACACAGTCGAGGGAGTGTTACACAGCAAGTGAAACTATCAAGGGAAATTACACACGCAGGCAAGAGAATAACGAATACTTGGAAATAAAGATGGGGTCGTTGCCTTGGCAACGTCGCAGTTAAGGCTACGGAAATGACTGACGACGTGGCTGATGCACCAGGCCACAATATCTCCAAGAAGATTTTAAATGATATGATCACGACTGCCAGCGCAAAGAAGGGTGGTACATGATAATGCACGCATAGTATCCACTTTATAAGGACGGTGTCTTAACCTTCCAAACGTCGGCAAATTCCGTTAGTCGGAAAGATGCGTTTGTCGGCAAGTTCCGTTAGTCGGCTAATTCCGTCAGTCGGCCCGTTCCGCTGGACCGAACGATGCCGAGTTTGTGAACTTCGGCCTGTATTTTGTTTTCCGTAACGACGTAGTAAGCAAATTTCTATAAACGAAAAACATGAAATAACTTTATTTTAAAAGAAGAAGAAGAAGAAGAAGAAGACGAAACAAAGCTCATCCTAAATATACTCAGGATGAAATAGCAAGCCATTTCTGTAATAAATAAACGAAGTTTAATAGATACGTGATTTATCACTGTCATCATCTGAGCGTAGAATAAATGAACTAACGACAGTTATTGTCGCTTAGGAGTTGATAGGGGCTTTGACATAAAACATTCATACAAAGGTAATAGTGTGTGTGTGTGTGTGTGTGTGTGTGTGTGTGTGTGTTTGTTAAGAATGTTTTAATCTTCCCCACGCACAATGTCACTTCTGTCATGACTGTTGATTCGGTCTCCAGAATCCACGAAAAAAGCCGTGAATTCCTCTGGGCAGGGGTGTGTGTCAGGGGCCAGAGGCGTGGCCGAACAAGCGGGATCAATTACACCCTCCGCGTCCCACAGTTATTTTCTTTTATTATTTTTTTAAATTTTAATTATTATTATTATTATTATTATTATTATATTTTTTGTTTTTTTGTTAGGGCAGATCTGCGGAACGATTCCAGGGCATTGGCTAACTATATATATTTACTACACACACACACACACACACACACACACACACACACACACACACACACACACACGAGCATTTTCCTTTTTGTTCGTTTGTTTCAGTGGTGAATGGTGAGCGAACTTTTACCGAAGTGAAAACTTTCATAAAACGAAAACCTTACACGAACGCTACGTACAGAACTTTGACAACAGAGACCGGAAATCACGTGACCATCTCAGACGATCACCTGATTTTTGTCTCCAGTAACAACAGATCTACCGATATTGTTGCTAGGTGTGTACCCGTAGTCGTAGCTAAGTTAATTTATGTTGTTTTATGTACATGTTGGTATGAATGTTTCAGCGCATAAAAACAATATATTATATGCTACAGATAGACAAACGTACACACATATATACATGCACATAAATACACACATACAAATACATACATATATATATTCATATATATATATATATATATATATATATATGTATGTGTGTGTGTATACATATTTGTTGTTATATATATATATATATATATATATACACACACACACACCACATACGTACATACATACATATAATACATATGATAATAATATTATGATTATCATCATCATCATTATCATCATCGTTATTATTTTCATTATTATTATTATTATTATTTTTATTATTATTATTATTATTATTATTATTATTATTATTATTATTATTATTATTATTATTATTATTATTTTTTTTTAAACTAGATTTGCGATGTTAGTGGAAAAAGGAGATTATATTTTCTCAACTCTGACGTGTTCACGTGGTCTTTGTCCAGATCGTGTTGTAGAAATCTCTTATTCCCAGAAACAAGGTAACAACAACATCATCAACGTCCAAGCTACATTACTGTTATTATTATTATTATTATTATTATTATTATTATTATTATTATTATTATTATTATTTAAAACCGATAAAGATAATAACAGAAAAAAAAAAAAAAGAAATTTTTTTTTTTATCTGCAGGTTTATACGTTCCACTGACAGACACTGGAACTCTTATTGTCGACGGCATCTTTGCTTCAAACCACGGCTTCATTGACCACGACCTCGAACACTTCTTCTTGACGCCATTCCGATGGTTTCCTTGGTTACTGAAACCATGGCAACAAGATGGATATAGTCCATTAATACGGCTCATGACGTATTTTGGTTCTTTTCTGAGAGGCTGAAAATTGAGCGCTCTGACGTCATTAAATTATGCTAATTTATTTTCTTTATAGATGTTGTTGTTGTTGTTGTTGTTGTACACAGGTATGTACACACATCATAGATCACAACTAACAACTATTTAGTGAACAATTCTCAAACCTAGCGATTATATTTAATTTACCATTCCGCTTCTTTGCCTATAACTATGCATAATTAAGCACACCATTTATGGTTGAACGATCGAAATCAATCCAAGATTCAGTGCGTAGAGAGTCTATTATGTGCGTGATCTGAGTCACGCACGGCTAGATACACGCTCTGAATGGAAAAAAGGAAGAAACAGTAATTATTATACACGTATATCCACTCAGATAGATACATATCCATAATTAATAGTTTACGTATTGTCTTTAATTCAGTAAAGATATTGTTAATTAATAATACATTATTCCAGAGATTGAAACAATGGCGGTATCACGGGATGTTTTAGTACAATAAAAGACTATATTTTTTTCGTTTCACCAGTAGTTTCCTAAATGATCTGACGCGGACGAAAACTGTTTTAATGTTTTGCACAAAGTGCTGTTTACATCTGCTTATTTCACAGCGCTTCCCGTTTTCGTCCGCCATATTGTTTTGACTTATAATGTTCTGACTGTTGAACGCTTGATTTATTGTGAATAAAAGCTGCATGAATGTAAAATTTGAATGTCTTATCTTTGTATATTAAAGTTATCATCGTGCGAAAGTGGTAAAAAGAAATAACAAAAAACAAAACAAAAAACAACACTATGTAAAAATCTCTTACAATTTCCGTGCAAAAGACATTTGCGAAAAATCACCATCAGAGGGCGAAAAATTTCACCTTTTAAAAATCAGCAGAATTGAATCTTAAAGCGATTTAAGTGATTAAAATTTATAATTTATTTTAAGTCCTTTTTTATATATTATAATTCATTATCTATCCATTTTTTCCCCCATGTTTTCTTAATATATTCTCATTGTGAAATCTGGTGCAGTGACCTCAAAGTAACGCAGTATCATACGCCTCTCCCTGTCTGAATATCTATATCCAAGTTTTGTATCTATATATACCCACCTATCCATGAAGCTATATGTTTGAAGTGTTTGTGTGTGTGTGTGTGTGTGTGTCTGTATGCGTGCCTGCGTGTTTGTTTGTGTGTGTGAATGGTTGTGTGTATGTATGTGTGTCCATAATTATGCAAAATATAACTAGAAAAATACAAAAAACAAAAGAAACATCTTTTCTTCACTTTTTTATTTTAGATATTTACTAGAGCAGTGAACAAGGTCTGTGAATGTTTTGTCTTCGTCTTTGTACAGTGTGAAGGGTCTGAACTTTCAGATTTATCAGGATATGTATTTCAAATTTGACTTTAAGTCAGAAACGTTTTCCAAATTTCATTTAAATTGGTTACGTATATCAAAGTTCAGGCTAATTCAGAAATGTTTCTCAAAGATCAGTTCGATTCAGACACGTAATTCACACTACACGTTAAATCAGAGGCGTATTTCATAGTGAGCACATTATTTCAGAGACGTATTTCACAGTACATGTTAATTCAGAAACGTAATTTCATACTAGACGTTATTTCAGAGAGGTATTTCATATTTTTACACGTTAAATCAGAGAGCTATTATAAAGTTCAGGTTAATTCAAATACGTATCGTAAACTGTTCAGAAACGTATTTTAAATTTCACAGTCCCGTTGACACGAAACACGAAGCGGATGAAACATATGCTGATTGAAGCTTACTTGATACCACGTCACAGGCTGCACGTAGCAATTGCCGAGTGTTTCATAGGCGAAAGTCAGGCACGACGTCGTTGACATGCACGCCTTCCAGCAGTCGCTGAAGCTGACGTCAGATAATTCAAACAAGTTGCTGTCTTTTAGGTAAGAATCGTCATGAATAGTAAAATCAGCAGAGTATTTTGAACAGCCTGAAGAAAAACCATAAATAAGATCAATCTAGTACGAGTAATAGTTGTAGTAGTAATAGCAAAAATTATCTTAGAAGCATCAGCAGCAACAACAGCAAGAGTTGTTGTTGTTGTGGTAATAATAGTAGTAGAAACAGACAGTAGTAACAGTAGTGATATATCGGTAACAGTAGTTGTAGCCAATAGAAGTAATAGTGGTAGTAATACTATTAGTACTGTAGTAGTAATATAAATAGAAGCAGGTGTTGTAGAGTAGCAGTAATAGTAATAGTAGTATTAGAACTCATATTATATCAAAAGCAGTAGTTGCAATATTTATAGAATTAGTAGTTGTAATTGTAGCTTGTAGTAGTAGTAGTAATAGTAGTAGCGGTTGTAGTAGTAGTACTAGCAGTAGTAGTACTTAGGTTGTTAAATAGTACAGATACTACTGGTTATATTAGGATTAACTGGATAAGTCCTGTTTGGTTTTGCTTTAATCAGTACAAACCAGTAGTATACAGTGAAGCCAGTATTACAGAATCTGTGTTAAAGACAGATCAGGCCAGACAAACCGAAAATAACCATTAAAAATAAATTTATAATTTACATTAAAAAAAAACGTGTTTCTCAAAACAGAGGTTTATCTGCCAAACTGTTTCTTTTGCAAGTCTCAAGATGCTCATCGGGTTTTAGCTTCAGATACGAAACACTTGCGTCATTAATTAATGGCCAGTCCTGGTATTAAAAATATTATGAACGATAACGTATAGAAAGCAGTATTTTGAAAATACGTTACCTTTAACACACGTGTTGTTACTGGGGCTGTAGCTGTATCCAAGTGCACACGAGCAGATTCCTCGGTTACAAACAGAATGATCAAACAAACACTGTGTCGAGGACGTGCAAGGAAATCCCTTCATTCCAGTTTCTAAATAATAATAATAATAATAATAATAATAATAATAATAATAATAATAATAATAATAATAATAATAATAATAATAATAATAATAATAATAATAATAACAACAATAACAATAACAATAATAAGAAGAAGAAGAAGAAGAAGATGATGGTGATGATGATGATGACGATGAAAACGACGATGATGATGAACAAGAACAATGTTTAGGCTGCCTAATAATAAAACATCTCTCTCTCTCTCTCTCTCTCTCTCTCTCTCTCTCTCTCTCTCTCTCTCTCTCTCTCTCTCTCTCTCTCTCTCTCTCTCTCTCTCTCTCTCTCTCTCTCTCTCTATTTAGAGACAGACAGAACGAGTGAAGATATACATATATACACATAAAGATACATAGATACACAGAAAACAGTATACATATCTAAATACGTCTGTCTATTTGTCTGTCTATCTGACTGTCTTTCTCACACACAGCCACACATTATTTACATACAACGTTCACATATAGCAGACATAAGACATATTATTCATAAAAGAAGTTTTAAAGAATTCTCTGTTTAAAGTACAGTCACCTGGTTTGACCGCATAAGCTACTAGATCATCATCCAGCTTCAAACTCGCTTCCATCATCAAATCACAGTAGAGAGAACACGAACCGTTAGTGACGTCATAGACGAACATACGACACCAGACACGATGGGAGCATTCTCTCGCACAATCCGTTTCCGTGGTAACTTTGTCGCTCCACAGTCGACAAATGACGTAATCCACTGGTTTCTTTACGTAATTAGAAAGTTTCTTAAATGTTCTCATTTTTCCACAATTGATCGTAATACACATCGTCCATATACATACGCATATAAGTAGCAAAACTGTTACTCTGCTATTGAACATGATCTCTGTAACAAGTACTCTGTTCTTCTCCTGCCAAAATTTTCATTACGTGTAATTTTATTGTATCCTCAGCAAGTTTTATTTATTTATTACTTGAGGATTTTTTATTGTTTCATAAACGAAGATGACTCAGCGTTGATAGATGTGCAATGATGCATACCTGATTTATCATTGCGATCTTCAGCGCATACAATAAATAAAATAATAAAAGTTTAATGTAACTGAGCGGTGCGTATATGTGTGTGCGTGTGTGTGTGTGTATATACGTATGTGTATATGTATGTATGTGCGTATGTATGTATTAAAGTGACTATAAATGCATATGTAATTTGAATGTACTTGCAGTTAATACTCAGCAGTCAAACATGGCTAGAGGGATGAAAACTACATAAATAAAATATTATCTTTGTATTACTTGTAAGTCGACGATAATATACGATATAAACAATATGTCTTAAACTTCACTGCAGTTCATTACACATTATAACAGCGTGAAAGGAGTCACTGATACTGAACATTAAAAAATGAGATATCTATAGGAAAATAGCTTCATGAATTTCTTTTAAGAATCTTTTTTTTTTTTTTTTTTTTATCAGAGACATGTTTCATATCTCACGTTAAGTCAGAACGTATTTCATATCTCACATTAAGTCAGAACGTATTTCATATCTCATATTAAGTCAGAACGTATTTCATATCTCACGTTAAGTCAGAACGTATTTCATATCTCACGTTAAGTCAGAACGTATTTCATATCTCACGTTAAGTCAGAACGTATTTCATATCTCACGTTAAGTCAGAACGTATTTCATATCTCACGTTAAGTCAGAACCTATTTCATATCTCACGTTAAGTCAGAACGTATTTCATATCTCACGTTAAGTCAGAACGTATTTCATATCTCACGTTAAGTCAGAACGTATTTCATATCTCACGTTAAGTCAGAACGTATTTCATATCTCACATTAAGTCAGAACGTATTTCATATCTCATATTAAGTCAGAACGTATTTCATATCTCACGTTAAGTCAGAACGTATTTCATATCTCACGTTAAGCCAGAACCTATTTCATATCTCACGTTAAGTCAGAAATGTAGTTCAAAGTTAATTTTAGATCAGAGATGTATTTAAAGGTTAACTTTAAAGCAGATATATGTATTTGAAGGTTAACTTTAAGGCAGATATATGTATTTCAAATTTTTTTTTTTATTATTCAGATACGTATTTTAATCAGTTTCAATTTTCCATATTGTATTTAAAGGTCTCTCTCTCTGTCTACTTTTACAATTTAACTGATGTTTTTCACAACAGATCTAAGTATTGCATGAATTTATCACGTAACACTAATTAAACACACTTATTCCATCGTCATTTCCAACATAAGGATAATAACAATAACAAAAAATAATTAACACTAACAATAAAACCTCACTTATTGTATGTGACATTGAAAAAACGTGGATATACATTATATCTCTCTCTAATTTCTTTTATTCATTTGTTAATGTTAATTATAAATAACTCCTTTCACATTGTTTAAATGTGTAAGAAACTGTTAAAATATTAAATATATACTGTTGAATTTTAAATATATATATTTTAATATCGTATGTTATTTCTAACTAATAATTAATACAAAGATACTATTTTGTTTATGCAGTTTCATCTCTAGTCAGGCTCGATTGCTGAGAATTCAGTTATAACCGCATTCAAATTATATACACATTTATAGACATTTACATACATACCTACCTACCATCTACATACATACATACATACGTACATTATCTATGTGTGTGTGTGTGTGTGTGTATATATATAACCTACCATCTACATCATACATACATACATATATATATATATATATATACTCTTGTGTATATATCTATCTATCTATCTATCTATCTATATATATATATAGATATATATACACACACCCACACACATACACATATATAAAATACACATTCAGATATACATACATCTATACATACATACAAACACACATGCACACCTTCTCTTTAAGGTTCTTTTGATGGCCCATCGGTAACGTCAGAACGTTTGGGTAGAGGGCGAATTGGTGCCATACGTTCGAGTCTCGTCAGCGGCATCTGACGGGGTTTGTGAGGTCGTGATTGTATTTCGCCCTCCTGCACCAGTGCTTTACTGAATATTGTCTAAGTGCAGAGTCTAATCAGACGTAAATAATACAGATGATGTTCAATCTCCGCAAAACACATACATTCTTATTTATGCACACACCTTTGTATAAATATTTTATATCAAAGTACGGTTTTCAAATATTATTATTATTATTATTAATTTCTGCTACGCTTCGATGATAACAGTGGTAAATGGCCTATGCATGATTGCACATCTATTAACGCTCAGTCCTCTTTGTTTATGGAGTAACCAAACATCCCCAGCTAGTAAATAAATTAACAGTCAATATTTAAAACGTGCTGAGAGAAATCATAAGATTACATGTAAAGTAAATCTGTGCAGGTATTGAACACAGAGTATATGTTACAGAGATCATGTTCAGTATCAGAGTAACAGTTTTGCTACTTATAAGCGTATGTATATGGACGATGTGTATTACGATAAATTGTGGAAAAATGAAAATATTTAAGAAACTTTCTAATTACGTAAAGAAACCAGTGGATTACGTCATTTGTCGACTGTGGAGCGACAAAGTTACCACGGAAACGGATTGTGCGAGAGAATGCTCCCTTCGTGTCTGGTGTCGTATGTTCGTCTATGACGTCACTAACGGTTCGTGTTCTCTCTACTGTGATTTGATGATGGAAGCGAATTTGACGCTGGGCGATCAGCTAGTTGCTTATGCGGTCAAACCAGGTGACTGTACTTTTAAAAGAGAATTCTTTAAAATTCCTTTTATGAATAATATGTCTTATGTCTGATGTATGTGAACGTTGTATGTAAATAATGTGTGGCTGTGTGTGGGAACACAAAGACTCACAGAGAAAAAAATATATACTTAGGGAACAACAGAAATAGAAAAGATATTGAAAAAAGATGTTTTACTATTAAGCAGCCTGTTCTTGTTCTTCTTCTTCATCATCATCATCATCTTCTTCTTCTTCTTCTTCTTCTTCTTCTTGTTATTATTATTATTATTATTATTATTATTATTATTATTATTATTATTATTATTATTATTATTATTATTATTATTATTATTATTATTATTATTATTATTATTATTATTATTATTATTATTGTTATTATTATTATTATTATTATTTAGAAACTGGAATGAAGGGATTTCCTTGCACGTCCTCGACACAGTGTTTGTTTGATCATTCTGTTTGTAACCGAGGAATCTGCTCGTGTGCACATGGATACAGCTACAGCCCCAGTAACAACACGTGTGTTAAAGGTAACGTATTTTCAAAATACTGCTTTCTATACGTTATCGTTCATAATATTTTTAATACCAGGACTGGCCATTAATTAATGACGCAAGTGTTTCGTATCTGAAGCTAAAACCCGATGAGCATCTTGAGACTTGCAAAAGAAACAGTTTGGCAGATAAACCTCTGTTTTGAGAAACACGTTTTTTTTTAATGTAAATTATAAATTTATTTTTAATGGTTATTTTCGGTTCGTCTGGCCTTATCTGTCTTTAACTCAGATTCTGTAATACTGGCTTCACTGTATACTACTGGTTTGTACTGATTTCGTCGATTAAAGCAAAATCAAACCGGATTTATCCAGTTAATCCTAATATAACAAGTAGTATCTGTACTATTTAACATCCTAACTAGTACTTTACTATAGCTAGTATTACTGCTACTACTATTACTACTACTACCACTACTCCTCCTACTACTACTACCATTACTTCTACTACTAACTTCTATTGCAACTATTACTCCTACTATTGCCTCCACTACAACAACTACTATTTCTACTACTACTACTAATTCTATAAATATTGCAACTATTGCTTCTAATACTACAATTACATTACTAATAGAACTTTACTACCACTATCTACTGCTTCTTGAATAATATACTATGATTTCTACTGTTAGTACTGCTATTACAACTACTACAACACCTACCACTGTTTCAGTTAAAACTTCACCAGTAATGTTATTTCCACTACTGTTGCAACTGTTGTTATTACTACCACTACTATTTCTACTAACTACAACCATTATTATCGATATAATTACTGTACTGAACTAGAGGCTGCCACTACTACTATTTCTAGTACACTTACTATTTCTGTTACTGGTACTATTACGACAACAACAACAACTGCTACTACAACTACTCTACTCCTCCTGCAATTGCTGCTACTTCTGTTAGTTATACCACATTGATTTTATATTTTTCTTCAGAGTGTTCGAAATACTCTGCTGATTTCACCATCTTCGACGACGTTTACATAAGAGATAACAACATCGCTGAACTGGCTAACGTGAACATCAGCGACTGCTGGAAGGCATGCACGTCAAACACGTCGTGTGTGACTTTCGATTACGAATACACGAGCAAATGTTTTCTGCAGTCAGTGAGTTGGTATCAAGTGAGCCCAGATTACCGTATACTTAGTTCTGTTGGTGTTTCCTGTCAAAGACACTGTGAAATTTGAAATACGTTTCTAAACTTTGAATTAACCCTGCACTTCGAAAAACGTTTCTGACTTACTGTGTACAATGAAATACGTCTATGAATTTACCAGCACTTCGAAATACGTCTTAGACTTACTGTGAACAATGAAATACGTCTATGAATTACTGTGAACAATGAAATACGTCTATGAATCTATCTGCACTTCGAAATACGTCTCTGACTTACTGTGAACAACGAAATACGTCTATGAATTAACCCTGCACTTCGAAATACGTCTCTGACTTACTGTGAACAACGAAATACGTCTATGAATTTACCAGCACTTCGAAATATGTCTCTGACTTACTGTGAATAATGAAATACGTCTATGAATCTACCTGCACTTTGAAAAACGTCTCTGACTTACTGTGAACAATGAAATACGTCTATGAATTTATCTGCACTTCGAAATACGTTTTTGAATTAACGTGAACTATGAAATACTAACAATTAATCTGAACTTTGAAATACTATTTGACTTCGAGTGAACTTCGAAATATATATCTGGATAAACCTGATAGTTCGTACATTTCAAAGTCTACAAATACTAAAACAAAAGATCCACAGATCTTTTACCTCTGTCAGTAAATATTTAAAATAAAAAAATGAAGAAAACATATTTTTATGGGGTTTTTTTGTATTTCTCTTGTTATATTTTGCATAATTACACACACACAGACACACATACATACATACACACAACCATTCACATACACAAACAAACACGCAGACACACAAACAGATATACACACACACTTCACAGTACATGGCTTCACGGATATAGATACAAACTTGGATATAGATATATAGGTAGATATGCAGACATGTTCAGACAGAGTGTTGCACATGATATCGCGGCAATTATATTTATATTTATGTAGATTGTGTTTTGTGTTACATGTTTATGTGGGATTTCTTGTGTTTATTTGTGCGTCTTCTTGTTTTGTGTCTGTGTGTATGTTTTCGTGTATGGATGCCGTGTGCGTGTATATATGTGTGTATGAGTTTGTATGTGTGTCTCTGTGTGTGTGTGTGTGTGTGTGTATGTATGTATGTTGTAGGGTATGTTTTTTGTATATATATATTTGTGTTTGTAAATTAACGTATTATCCGTTAGAAAACCTTTAAATGTTGACAGACAAATGACGTTGAGAAATCCGGAGTTTGTTTATGTGAGGCTGTTTAAATGACTAAAGCCGTGATGTAAGAAATAGTGTATGAACAATGTTTCGGAAACACACAACAATATGGCCCATACCACTAACTACTTAAGATTAAATCTCCCTTTTGTTTGTTTGTGGGGTTTTTTGTTGTTGTTTTTGTTGTTGTTTTTTTTGTTGGTTTTTTTCACAATACACGGTAACATGCTTGCAATGAATACAAACGTAAGACATCAAATTTTTCATTCATGCAGTTTTTATTCAGAATGAATCAAGCGTTCAAAAGTCAGAAAAAAATTGATCAAAACACCATGGCGGATCAAAAGAATGGAAGCTTTGAAGTACTTTGAAACACGCATATTAAAACGACAGTCGATAGGGTTAGATCATCTGGAAATCTTCAGTGAAAGGAAAAATGTAATTTTTTATTTCTACAGTCACATTGTACTGAAACATCTAGCGATACCGCCACGCTTTCAAGCCTTGAAATGCTGTATTATTAATTAACAGCATCTTCACTGAATTAAAGTCAATACGTAAACTAGAAATTATACGTGTGTGCGAGTGTGTGTGCTACTGCTATTATTACTAATTATTATTATTATTATTATTATTATTATTATTATTATTATTATTATTATTTGTTTTCATTCAAAGCGTGTATCTAGCAGTGCGTGAGTCAGATTACGTACATAAAGTATTCTATACCTTGATTTCTATCTGTTTAATACGTTTTGAATCTTGGTTTGATTTCGATCATCCGACCGTAGATGCTGTAACTTAATTATGCATAACTACACGCAAGAAGCGGAAGGGTAAATTAAATAAAATCGCCATCTTTCAGAATTGTACGCTAATTATCTGTTAGATGAGACCATTGACGTGTGTACATATATGTACGTATACACACAAACATACAAACACACAGACATACACACAAATATACACACAAACTTACATATATATAAACAAGTATACACACAAACGTAATATACATGCATGAATGCACTTTTTTGTGCAATTTCCTAAGACAAAAGATAAAATAGAGAAAGGCCACAGGAATATACGTGTGTGTGTGCGTGTGTGGGCGTGTGCGTGTGCGCGCACACAACAACTGAACGCTGCCATTTTATCTTTTCGTAACTGGAGTCGTGACGTCATTGTGTGTTTGGCAGACTGTTAGCTGCATTTGTAACAATAATAATAATAATAATAAAAATAATAATAATAATAAAAAATAATAATAATAATAAATATATAAATAAATAGATAAATAAATAAATAAAAATTACATATCTTAAGCAACGCTGGTACTGCCATAAACAGCTCCGTTAAAATCTGTCTTGTAAAATCACTGGAGGATCACTTACAGAACAGTAATCTTTTTTTTTTTTTTCTTCAGATAATAAATTCGTTTGAAGTGATAAATTAGAAGATCTGAAATGTTAATGTTTAGAGTGTGGGGTGTCATCTTCATCTTTCAGCAGTTTTCTTCATTTTTTTGACTTACACTCTTAGTGCTAGTATGAGCTGCACCTTCTTTATTATGTATCAAAAATGAGTACTCCCTAGTCCTGACACCCTGGCTCAAAGCACTTTACGATGTGAGTACTTCTGAGATAAAAACTGGACGGACGATGAATTATAATGTAGTAACAGTAGTAACAAAAGTTAATGTTGTTCTGACGTGACTCGATCAGAAGCTGAATTTCACTTCGATCCGATTTAAGAATTGACTTTTGAGAAGATGTTTCTGAGAACCTGTTTGAATGTGGTGAGTGGACTTTATGAAGCAAATGTCAAACCATAGAAGAGAATGAATAAAAGGAAAGGTGCACCGAATAACCTGCTATTATTTACTACGTATGTAGTACACTTTATAAAGTTTCAAACATATCAAGCCTAACACTAATGAAACACACTTATTCCATCGTCATTTCCAACATAAAGATAATACAATACAATAATAATTAATATTAACAATAAAACCTTGCTTACTGTATGGAGACATTGAAGAAACATATATACGCATACATATACACACAGTTCCTATTATATTGGTTTCACTGTATACTATTGTTTTGTATTAATTTCATAGATTAATGTAAAATAGTTCTTTAAATACAAAATGAAAAACAAAACTGAATAAAATATGAACCTGAAAAAAAAAAATAATAATAAAAAAAGTAAATACGTATATCTGCCTTAAAGTTAATCTTCGGATTTCAAATGCTATTTTCTTTCATATAATTATTTCATTTCTTAATCTTCGTAATCAGTAACTCCTTTTATATTGTCTGAATGTGTAACAAACTGTTATGAATTATAAATATATGTTTTACATACATCATAGAAACTTTTACAATTGCACGTAACTTTCTATCCTTTCATTCTTCTACGCTCAGATGATAACAATGATAAATCACACATGCATCACTGCATAATTTTAACGATCAGACGCGTTGGTATAATCACTGAGTAACAAACCAGCCTGGAGATTAAATAGATAAATAGTCGATATTAAGAAAAGAATACAATTACAAGTAAAGAGAATGTTCATTCGTTCAGAACCTTTGAACATTCTCAAACTACTTGCACTACTGAGCATGCACCGTAGCAAAGTAAATGTATTTTTACTTTTAAATTTATCTATCTGGATGATGTGCATTACCATAAACTATGGAAAAATGAAAACATTTAAGAAACTTTCTAATTACGTAAAGAAACCAGTGGAATACACCATTTGTCGAATGTGGAGCGGACGAGTTACCACGGAAACGGATTGTGCGAGAGAATGCTCCCATCGTGTCTGGTGTCGTTTGTTCGTCTATGACGTCACTAACGGTTCGTGTTCTCTCTACTGTGATTTGATGATGGAAGCGAATTTGAAGCTGGATGATGATCTAGTAGCTTATGCGGTCAAACCAGGTGACTGTAGTTTAAAAAGATAATTCTTTAAAACATCCTAACTGAACAGTTTTTATCGTTGTTTTCTTCTACTTCTTCTTTTTCTTCTTCTTCTTGTAGTAGTAGTAGTAATAGTTGTTATTATTGTCATTTTGTTATTTTTATCATTACTGTTAATGTTGTTGTCATACTTTTATTATTATTATTATTATTATTATTATTATTATTATTATTATTATTATTATTATTATTATTGTTATTATTATTATTATTATTTAGAAACTGGAATGAAGGGATTTCCTTGCACGTCCTCGACACAGTGTTTGTTTGATCATTCTGTTTGTAACCGAGGAATCTGCTCGTGTGCACTTGGATACAGCTACAGCCCCAGTAACAACACGTGTGTTAAAGGTAACGTATTTTCAAAATACTGCTTTCTATACGTTATCGTTCATGATGTTTTTAATACCAGAACTGGCCATTAATTAAACTGGTGTTTCGATTCTGAAATCCTGATGACATTTGTCAGCCACACTTCTCTTTTGGTATAATACTACTACCACTACGACTAGTTTTACTACTACAACTACTACCACTATTACTACTATTGATACTAGTACAACTAATACCATTCCTACTACTGTTAATGCTATTACATCTACAACTACTACTGCTATTATTTATATTACTACTTCTACTATTGTAACAACTTACTTACTACTATCACTGCTACTGCTGCCGCTGCTGCTGCTACTACTACTACTACTACTCATACCAGCTTATTTTCCAATATTTTATTTTTTCAGAGTGTTCCAAATACGCTTCTGATTTCACTATCCAGGACGGGGTTTACATAAAAGAGAACAACATCTTTCAATTAACTGACGTCAGCTTCAGCGACTGCTGGAACTCGTGCGTATCAACGACGTCGTGTATCTCCTTCGACTACCACATTTCCAACAGTTGCTATGTACAGTTCGTGACCTGGTTTCAAGTGAGCTCAGATTATCGCAAGTTTAATCAGTTTAGTGTTTCGTGTCAAAAGGACTGTGAAGTTTAAAATACACCTCTGAAATACGCATTTGAATTAACACGAACATTGAAATACGTATTTGAATTAACGTTAATCTTAAAATACGTATCTGCCTTTATTTGAAGTTTGAGGTAAGTATCTGAATTAAAGTGGTCTTCGAAATATGTATTTGAATTAAAGTGAACTTCGAAATACTTATCTGCCTTAATGTGAACCTTGAAATACGTATTTGAATTAACTAGAATCTTGAAAAATTCATCTCTGATTTAAAGTGAATACGGAAGTACGTATCTAATTTAATGTGAAATATGAAAAGCGTCTTTGAATTACGCGAACTTAAAATAATACATGAAATTTGACATACATATCTGGATAAATTTGTACACCAAATATCTAAAATAAAAATGAAATGAAATAAAATGTAAAAAAAAAAATGTTTTTGTGGTTTTTATTTTGTATTTCTCTAGTTACATTTTGCATGATTATACACACACATACGTTCACACACAAATATGCACGCACGCACACAGACATATACACAAATATTTATGGCTGCACAGATCACACACACACACACACACACACACACACACACACACACACACACACACACACACACACATATATATAGGTAGAAAATACACTGTTTTGTAACTATCAACTGATATTTTGAATTAGACGACCACCATTATGTATTTGTTTTCCACAAACTATATTTACTTGCTTGTTCAAAAATGCTTGTCTCTGAATTGTTTTGGGTGTCTGTGTATGTCTACGTGTGGTTGCTTGTGTATGGATTTTTTATGAGCGTGTCTGAATCTCTGTGTGTATGTGTGGTTTTTGTGTAAGGATGTGTTTGTGTGTGGATGGTCTGACATAAATGGAAATGCCAAGAAATTTTCATTAATATTTTCTTTCTTTCAAAGACAGCATGGCGTCAAAAATAGATGATATTCATGGATAAAGATTAACGATTTTTCTTGTAGGACATTTTATTTATTTATTTATTTATTTGTTTGTTTGTTTGTTTATTTAATTATTTGTTTATTTATTTAAGTTAAACTGTACTTTTTGTTATAAGAGAAAGAAATATTCTAAATATACTCTGCCTGATTGAAACTTGTTTTATTTAACAACAACTGAGTGGAGTTTAAAACCAGCTGGGCATCGCCATGCTTCTGTAGTTGTGACGTCACCATCTACTGGGTGGACCGATTTTTGGCAGAATAAAAACAGCCATCATTTCGCCATTAACTATGACGTCACTGCACCAGCTTATAAAGGGTTAAAGTTGCTTATTAATTTTATATTTTTATAGGCGTACGAAACACTAAAATAATTTGAAAGTATATATATATTGTTCGTAATTATACATACATACATATATATATATATATATATATATATATATATATATGTAAATTACGTCAGTGTTTGAAGAAGAAGAAGATGGAAGCAATATAGGAAGGTAGGAAGGAAGGAAAGAAGAAAAACAGTCCTACGTAAAATTGTAGAATGTAATATACGAATACTAATACTAATACTACTACTAATAATGATGATGATGATGACGATGATGATAATAATAATACAGTAAACGAAAAAAGAAAAAAAAAGGAAAACTAACAACAACAGTAATAAATTAAACGACTACAATAACAACCACAATAGGATAAATAAATAAATAAATGATATTAAGAAAAAAAGATTTATAAAGTATTGCACCTTGGTTTTTATTTATTTGCGAATATTTAATAATTCATTTTAAAATACCCAATTGAAAAATAAAATTTAATTCGAATTTATTTAGTATAAATAAAATATTTATTGATCTACGAATGTTTATAGTTTCTGCTAATTGACTTTCAAAAGATAATTTTATTGCCTCCGTACAAATATTATTTATTTCTTTATTTCTTTATTTATTTATTTATTGACAGTATTAGACACGGTCTTTCCATTATTAGTGTTTTCACCATAAAACAGAGTTACTCCCCGTCGACCGTAAATATAATTCTCGGAAATCATTTTTTTTTTTTTTTTTTTTTTGTGTGTGTGTGGGAACCCGAAGTAAGAAAATTATTTATTTATTTATTATTTCGGCCTGGCATAGAATTTATACACGTTATGAACAGTTCATTTATTTACACTTTCGTTATTATAAATATTCATCGACTTGCCTATCAACGTCATAAAGCTGATAAGTATTAATTTCCTGACGTCCATGCTGACGTCATAATATTAATATATCGTGTGTCAGTATTTTAAATGCTATCAATGTTGTAATAATAATAATAATAATAATAATAATAACAACAACAACAATAACAACAACAAAAATATATAGTCGACATTTTACTAAGGGACATAGATTTTACCAATGGGGAAAAAACGGTTTCCTCCACGTCAGTGGATTATAAAGACAAAAGTACCCAGGTGAGAAAGAGGTGTACTGAAGTGGAACCGAAATGCCAAGACAAATGTATTCAGGTCGGAGAACCCTGTACTCAAATGAACCGGGAAATTCAAAATGATGTGGCGAAATACAACGTAAACGTGACAACCATGTGTATATTGTAAGTAGTAAAAATGTATACAGAAATGAATAGGGGAAAGGTGTGGTTATTTTCTGGTAGACTGGCAATTAAAGTAATCAGTAAGACTGTAAGAGTGAAAACAATGTAACTGAATGAAATAATCGAAAAGTTTCTTGAAGTAACATACCCCAAAAATATGTCATAATGTAGAGAAACGCCCAACTGCATACCAATATTTTGATCAGGTGACCAAACTAGGCGATAACTTTTGGTGATCATATTATTACGTCACTGAAAAGGTTATATTTTGGAAACTTTGTAAACAGACTCAGGACCTAATGGCGTAAAAAATTGTTTTGTATCTACTATAATTCTCGGTTAAAAATGGCATGCTCTCGCTAAGCAACTTAAATTTTCACTTGTCGTATCATCCATTACTGTCACCGTAAATGCTTACAATTCGTGTGTTTATTTTAAATCAAGGGAGGTAAGTAGGTATGCAATATATCCCGTTCTAACAAGTGTCTTACATCAATGTGTATATCAAATGCTTAGGTAGCTGCTTTAGCTTCTACAGGACGGTTCATGATGCATATAATTATTATGAGATCTCAAAAATAAACAAGTATTGCCCGTACGGAAGTCTTACCTCGCTCGCTTTTATCAAACCATTTCATAAATATGTAATAAAATTTGAAACATGAATATTAATGAGCAGCCTCCGCACGACACGCCCCTCTACATTACCACGAACTAACGACATTTTCCCAGTCTGTCTAAAAGCGATCAAATCGTGCACCGCCCTCCCTCTCGGTTCCGCTCCTGATTTCGCGCGTTTCATTTTATTATTAATAGGATACTTCTTTCAATGATTCTTCCACTGCCCTTTTTATGGTTAAATTACCTCGAGATACGACGTATGGACGGAATTACAGACGCAGTGACAGCTTTATGTGGCGAAGGAGAACGAGAAGACATACAAAGTTGTTTAATAGACTTGTTAACACAACCAGGTGACTATTTATGTTTGTTTGTTTTTTTGTTTTTTGTTTTTTATACTAATAGTAATTATTATTATTATTATTGTTATTGTTGTAGTAGCAGTGGTAATAATAATAATAATAATAATAATAATAATAGTTTTGTTATGATTATGATTGTTTTTGATATTGTTATTACTGTTACTATTATTATTATTATTATTATTACTATTGTTGTTGTTGTTTTTATTGTTTTGTTATTATTACTGTTTTTGTTATTATGGTTATATTGTTGTTGGTATTATGACTGATTATTATTGTTTTTGTCGTGGCTGTCATTATTATTATTATTATTATTATTATTGTTGTTGTTATTATTCGCCACTCCTTTTAAAAACAACATTATACTGATTTACCCCAACTTCCAGTGACAAGTGAACAACAAAATGCAGACCCGATCAAAAAACAGATTTCGGATCTGGAAAAAACCGTTTCAAAAATTGCTGATGTCCTCAACAACTTTGAGATTTACCTGGACGAACTAATGGACGAGAGAATCCTGTCGCCCTTCAACGAGAACCCAGAAACCGAGAGAGTCGAAAACCAGTTTAAAAAGGATGCGAAGGGAGATAACCAGATGGAACGCGAATGGGCGCAGTATGAAGAAACCACGACAGAAGTCGACCCTATCCACAAAAATGGCGAGCCGGAAATCTGGTCACGTGAGCATGACAAGAACATAGACACTGACCTCTTGAACTCTGAACGTAACAACTACGGGAACAACGACGATGGCAAAGAAACATTTAATATCGAGATTGATGAGGACGACGCTGATGAAGGAACGGTCGTTGTTGTCAGCCCGTCAGCTATACTGAACGCGCTGCTGCAGCTACAACATAATTTGACCAATTGGACGTCCGAATTAGAAGAAGACAGATGAAACGGAACTTGAAGGAGTGGAATTGACATCTTGTTACAACTGATATACCTGTCTGAGAGAGAGAGAGAGAGAGAGAGAGAGAGAGAGAGAGAGAGAGAGAGAGAGAGAGAGAGAGAGAGAGAGAGAGAGAGAGAGAGAGAGAGAGAGAGAGAGAGAGAGAGAGCACACAAAAAATATCCATCCATCCCTCTCTTTCTTTGTACGTATAATAGAAGGTAAACATTGTGTATGTATATGTGTATGAAAAGAGAGAGAGAGAGAGAGAGACATATGTATAGATAAAGGAATAAATAAACAAACTAAAATAATTATATCTATATAATTTTATTAGTATTTTTCTTATTACACTAACAAAATACAGTTTGCTGATTTGAATTATTTAAAATATTGAAACAAAAATTATAATAAAATAAAAACTACAGAACAGTATGGCAGACAGCAAAACAAAGCGGGGAAGAAAGCAGCCTAGTTGTTAGTAAACTTATGTATTTATAAAACTGAGGATATATAAAACAAATGCATAAACTACTCACACCATTATAAACAAATGAATTACAATTTCACAAATGTCCTAAAGTTCACAGTTTTGCATATAACTAACAGACAGACATTATATCAGAAATCAGAAGAAATATTATGTCTTAAAGACAAAGACATTTGATAAGATAAAGAATAAAATTACACATACATGCATGTATATGTATCATTAATTTATTATCTATTCTAATTAAACACGCAAATCTAAGCACATATCTATAGCTATTTTCACACACACAGACACACATTAATAAAACAAATTAAAAATTAAATTTAAGTATATAAATCCACCTGTGAAATGGTGTGTACTATAAGCTCATGTAATAGGTTTTCTCCCTTGAATTGCAGGACATCTTTGTGTTGAGGCCTTTCTTCTTATTATTATTCTTTAGATTTTATTTATTTATTTACTATTTCCACACCCCCATATACACTGTTCAGGCCTTTCTTATTTCTTATTATTATTATTCTTTTAGTTTTATTTATTTATTTACTATTTACTATTAAGTAAATATATAAATAACGATTAGTAGTCACAAATACATGTTTAAAAAAGAATTAGACACTTGGAAAAGGCTTAGAACAAATAAGAGAAAGAATAAAATGAAGCAGAATGAATGAGAGAGAGAGAGAGAGAGAGAGAGAGAGAGAGAGAGAGAGAGAGAGAGAGAGAGAAAAGCTGTGGTATGAAATTTAATGAGAATAATGTGGGTAAGAGAGAGGAAAGAAGGAAACTTGTAGGTAAGACAGGGAAGGGAGATAACTCCTTATTAACATATTCAGTCACTGAATCACAGTGGAAATGTGACTGAAAGTCCTAAAGGATGCTGAAAGTGAAACTGGAAGAGAAGGTGAATGTCAAAGAGGGAATTCCATCAAAAGTCATGATTGAATTTTCAGTGTTCATTGTTCCTCAGTTGGTTGGTTAAATTTCATAATAAGAAATATCAGTACAATCTTCAGGATAACCACAGTTAGAAAAATGATTAAACTGTGAGAACTACTACTCATATTTTGAATGGAGTTGCACAGATCTTTCTCAAAGAGCGACATATTTCTTTCTTCTTTCACCGATCTGCACGTGTGTTTTAATTTTCCCAAGTCCTCCGATGGTTGAATGAGAAATTGTAGGATTAATGCCATGATGATAGATTCAGCAATTATTAACCCGATCATGACATTTCTCTGTGTCAGACCCAGATCACTGAGTACAGTTCTTAACTGAGCAGTAGGACGAGTTTCAGCAGGTTGTGTATTAGGTTCTTCAGGTTCCTCATAGGTCTCACAGGGATGAATCACTCTGATGACCCTGTCACACACTTGTACCATGAACTTTAGCACAGGAAGGTCAAGGTCTGGAAGCGAGGATTCAACTCTCTTCTGATCAGGATCAACGTCATCGCAGTAATTTCGGCAAAGGAGGTAACGAGTTTTGGAACCTTTAAGACCAAGGGCACTAATGAACTGCTTCTGTCTTTCTTCAAATTCCGATTGAGAAACGCCATCATTTCCAATTTGGTCTGCCTTCGTCATGACACCAAATATTGGAATAGCTAAAAAAAAAAAAAAAAAAAAAATAAATAAATAAAAAAGCAAAAAAAAAAAAAAAAACACGAACCAAAAATAAAATAAAATAAAATAAATATTGATTAAACATCTGAAACACATGGCATAATCATTGTTGACACTATTCATACCTAAAGAATAAACATGTTTATTTTATTTTATTGTTATTATAATTATTATTTTTTGTCAATATAGCAATAGTGGTTATTCTGTAGTCTATTGTACGTCTAATTCTGGGCAATGTGTATATCAAATGGTGATTGTACTGTAATTTTATTGTAGGAGATTCTTGATTGTTTTAATGTTATGATTGCTTGCATTCTTGCAGTTGGATTTTTAATTGTAGCTTAACTTTAAGTTTAACTGTAGTAGTATAGTGGAACTAATAATATGAGTTGTCCTGGTAGCAGTGGTAATAATATCAAGTGTTGTAGTAGGAGTAGTAGGGGTAGTAATTGTGGTGGCGATGAAGTAATAGTAGAAGCAGAACTTGTATATCCATTACTACTACTACTACTACTACCACTACTGCATCAGAAACTACTACTACTACTACTACTACTACTACTAATACTGAACCTCCAACTACTATTACTACTACTAATAATACTATTAGTACTATTATGAATAATAATACTACTACTACAACTGCTACAACTACCGCTACTGCACCTTCAACTACTACTACTACTAAAGTTTGATCTCACTTCTTCTCATTTTGTTGTCCTCACTATTAGTTGGACGAGCTGCCTGTAAAACGGCTTTAATTAAATTTGTTGGTGTTGGCGATGTTGCTGCTGACACAAATATTATTCTGTCCACCTTCAGCCTCTCATTGTTTTTGCTGTATTTTTTAATCAAGCCATCCAGCCCATATTTACTGTAATAGCAAGTAAACGGATTAGTGAGTATACACACACAGACACACATACATGTACACAGACACACTCACACACACAGACACAACACATGAATTGTACTATCAGTACGGAACATCAGTCTTTTTGGATTCATGATAGAATGTTGTCAAAAATTTACTCTTTTATATATCTTTATGTACCCAGTGTTTGTATATATATATATAAATAAATAGTTGCATGCCATGTATGTATGTATGTATGTATGTATATAAGTATATCTATGTATTTAAGGACTGAATTTCTTTGTCTTATGTACACCGACAATATTCGCATGGCACCCATTCCCTGACAATCCGAAGTCAGCCATTAAGACAACCCTAAGCATGAATATCTGAGTGTCTATGTACTTGTGTGTATGTATATATCTATGTATGTGTGTACGTATATATCTATGTATGTATCTATGTGTGTATGTATATATGTATGTATGTGTGTACGTATATATCTATGTATGTGTGTATGTATATATCTATGTATGTCTGTATGTATATATCTATGTATGTATGTGTGTGTGTATATATGTATGTACTTGTGTGTATGTATATATCTATGTACTTGTGTGTATGTATATATCTATGTATGTGTGTACGTATATATCTATGTATGTATGTATCTATGTGTGTATGTATATATCTATGTATGTGTGTACGTATATATCTATGTATGTCTGTATGTATATATCTATGTATGTGTGTATGTATATATCTATGTATGTGTGTATGTATGTTCATACACAAACAAGTAAGTAAATCATCACTCGTAATGTGCCTCCGCTTCACTGATTGATTCCCATTCGGGCAGGCGACCATAAAAGATTATTCGGAGAATCTCCACCCACTTATCATTGCATTCATCATTGAACCCAGCAATGTCGATAAGCGTTGGCAAGGCAACGTCACTGAACCTTTCATTCTGGTCTAGACAACATTTGGGAAATCTGAACAAAAAAATAAAAAAATAAAAAGTATACGAGAAAAAGATAGATCAATCAATAAATAAAATTTAAAAGTTATGAATTATGTATATTAATGCACAGCTTTAAATAATTTATGCAGTTTCAACATGGAATATAATAATTAGGCTGATTAATAAACAAATTAATAATAATAATAATAATAACAACAATAAAATAATAAATAGACAAACAGTAATTATAACAACAATAATAATTAAATAATAAAACAATAACATGGTCATAACTAGACTGTTTTTGAAAATGGGCAAAAAATGATGTCTTTGAAGTCAGTTATGTCATTCATTGCAATGATGTCAGTAGACTTCAAATGGTAACTAACAACGAACTGAAATACATAAATGTACAAATGCTAACAGTGGACTGAAATACATAAATATACAAATGCTAACAGTGAACTGAAATACATAAATATAAGAACTCTATCAACGGACTGAAACAGGTACATATATAAAGGTAACAATGGACTGAAATATTTACCTATAAGAACATTAACAAATGGATTGAAATATATTTGCAATGAATGAAAAATTCACTTATCTAACCTTTGACTGAAAACAGTGATTTGTGATCCATCAGAATGCGATCCTGAATATGCATATTCTCTCCAGTGTTCTCCTGACAGTGAGGTAGCTATAGTGTTAATCAGTGACGACTTGCCAACGCCCATTGGCCCTAATAAGATGATAGAGCTCTACAGTCATCTACCTCAACTTACAAGTGCCCCAACTTACAAGTTTTTCACGTTACAAGCAGTCGCCTGGTTGATTTTTTTGCTTTGAGTTGTGAGCCAAAATCTGAGTTACGAGTGAGTTTAAGATACGTGGTCACTAATTGGTGCAACGGACAACGTAACATCTGGCCAGCATCCCGCGTCTCACTCGTTTGCTTCACATGGTTACCTCACCGCAGAAGCATCTCTGTTGTGTTGTGTTTGCGTTTTGTGCAGTATTTTGGCAAATTTCAAATTTTTGGCTATTCATCCTAAGAAAGTGAGTGCAAAGGACAGTGCTGAGTAGAAGAAGTGGATGATGTCCATTGAATTAAACCTTGAATTCATAGAAAATATGAGCGAAGTGTCCATGCAGTCAACTTGGCTAGGCAGTACCAGTGTAGTACTTCTACGATATGTACCATACTGAAGCAGAAGGAGTCGATAAAGGCTGTTACTCCAGCCAAAGATGTTAAAAATTTTGTCTCATCTCCAAGATAAATACACCTTACAAAACCAATTTATTTCCTTACATTCTGTTTTATTTTGTTTTTATACAATATTTGTCATTTATAAATATATTTTTCTTATTTAAAAAAAAGTTTAATGGTATTTCAATTAATTTCAATTGGGAAAACTGATTTGATATACGCGCAAACTGAGCTACAAGCTCGGTCATGGAACGAATTAAACTTGTAAGTCAAGGTACCACTGTACTTCATTTGACCCTCCATGCCCTTCCTCTCCTACACTTTGTGTCTGTTTGTGAGTTTGCATGTAGTGTGCATGTGTGTGTGTTTTGTGTGTGTGTGTGTGTGTGTGTGTATGTGCTTGTCTCTGAGTTTTGTGTGTGTGTGTGTGTGTGTGTGTGTGTGTGTGTGTGTGTGTGTGTGTGTGTGTGTGTGTGTGTGTGCTTGTCTCTGAGTTTAGTGTGTGTGTGTGTGTGTGTGTGTGTGTGTGTGTATGTGTGTGTGTGTGTGTGTGTGTGTGTGTGTGTGTGTGTGTGTGTGTGTGTATGTGTGTGTGTGTGTGTGTGTGTGTGTGTGTGTGTGTGTGTGTGTGTACATACCGATAATGGCCACATTGAGCGGTGTCTGCTGGGGCTCTCTCCCAGCGAGGTTCACAATTTGATCAATCAGCTCATTTTTCTTTTGCTGCATGTCACATTCGTCTTCTGCTGAGGTAACCTTTGACTGCTTTAACGTCATATCTCCTGTGTTCACTCTCACCATTTGCTAGAACTGTAATAATAATAATAATAATAATAATAATAATAATAATAATAATAATAATAATAATAATAACAATAACACTAACAACAACAGTGGTGATGATGATAATACAAAAAACAGTAAGTACTACTATTTCAAATTTGTAAAAATTCAAAGTGCTATAGAGTGGGATATCTGACAGTCTAGCAAACATAAAACGAAACACACTTATATATCAAGGTGAAATTGTCCTTGTAAATTTGAATGACCAACTGACCCCTCCATCATACATGTTGACCACTAGTACTGACCAATGACTAACATCATCACTTGTCAGCCATTACCTTAGACAAACAAGTATTTACAGTCTGTGTAACAAACATGGTAAAGAGATGTAGTTACAGTCTGTGTAACAAACATGGTAAATAGATGTAGTTACAGTCTGTGTAACAAACATGGTAAATAGATGTAGTTACAGACTGTGTAATAGTTATGTAGTTACAGACTGTGTAACAATCATTCATTGACTTTTTTTTTATGTGTTAAAATTTAATTAAAATAACAGTTATGACTTCTTTGTTCGAATAATAATAAAAATAATAATAATAATAATAATAATAATAATAATAATAATAATACCAAATAAAAAAATGTTCAGTAATTCATACAGTATTAACATGTTTATCACTGGACATTTTAGGTTTTAAAACTGTTGCCATTTAGAACAACTGTTAAAACTGTTCAGTAAGTGTGGAGATGTATTAATTCAGTTGCTAAATGAACAAAATATATCACTTAGTTATTATATCTGTGGTGTATGTTTACAATAAATATCTCATTGAAATCAAAATCTGCACTTGACTTGTTGAAACTGATTAATGTACAGGGAGGAAACATCATTACTTTATATTAATAAATATTGATTATTATAACTTTTATTTTGTATTTGATCACTATGAATAAACAAAATTTTAAAAATATTAACGCTAGATTAAATGAACAAACATTATTATTTTATCTATTTACTTTAGTTTAAAGAAATAAACAAGAAATCTACAAAATTTCATTACAATAACATTTTGAAAAAACAACTAAAAAAAAAGAAATTAAATAATAATAATGTTTTTGAATAGGATAACAACTTTAAAAAAAAAAAAAAAAAATAAATAATAATAATATCCACACATGAAAACAGTAACTGCTTCTGTCAAAGACCTAATGTAATTATTTCAACATTAAATTTTATCATATGCAAACATTTATACAAGATTAATAACTAGAAAAAAAAAAAAAAAAAAAAAAAAAAAAAACTGCTGAAACAAAACCCAAAGAAAAACAACAAAGGCAGAATCTGGAATGTGATGGCCAACTATAAGCAGAAATTGTTTTACTTCTATATATTGAACATGACAAAACTCATTAACTACACACAACTTTAGCACCAATTGTTTCTGTCTTAAAGTGTTTCTTTAATAATGTTAAAAAAGAACAATTCATCTCTTCACAGATGAAAATACCATTTAATAAAATTGTCTAAACACAATAAAAGCACTGCATTTTTAAACCAGCATCGTTATATACGAAATGATTTTTAACAATCATAAAGTATGACAAGAAAATAATAATCTCTTAATGATGCATGCATGCATAATAATAATAATAATAATAATAACAATAATAATAATTACAACAACAAGAATAATAAAAACTGGAGTATAGAAAACTGGAGTGACAGTAACATTTTAAGTACCTTCAAAGGGACATTTTAAAGAAACACTATAAAGAACTATTTTTAAAATAAAGATGTAAATTTTGCTCTAAAATATTTTTCTCTTTCCCTGTTTAATAACAATAATTTTAGAATCTAGGAAATATGCAGCAGATTAAAATTTTGTGTTTGTGTGTAACTGAAAGACAAACCAGAAGTTAAATATGAAAAAAGATTAAAAAATATAAAAATAAAACATATATTGTAACATAAGTTTAGCAATCCTTCTTTCATGTTGAAAGCTTTCACAGAGTGTTATTCTGTTAAGTAAATGAAAATAAAAATAAAAACAAAAATGATAAGAATAAACACAAAGAAATAAATAAACAAATAAATAAATGTAATACAAAATAACGCACCTAATGGTGAAGATTAGCTTAACTTTATGAACTTCTTTGAAATTCAAAGCTTTCACATCACAGATAATAAATTCATAATGCAATTTTTTAAACGTAATTTTTCTTTCGACTAACTTCGTATTACTGCTAACTATAAGAACTTTTTAAAAATATGTAATAGAAAATTCATATTGTAAAATTAATCAGAATTAGCATTTTCCCTGTCTTGGACAGAACTTATCAGGTTAGTGACAGATATTTTCTCATGGAAATATATACAAATCACCCACTTGATGTTGTTAACTCAGTATTTTTCTTGTGGTCATTATTTTTTATTTATTATTTTTTTCTTCTTAAAATACAATCACAGCCGTAATTATTTCCAAGAGTACAAAACTTGGTTCACCACTGGATCATTATATTTTATATTTAAAAAAACAAACAACAACAAACAAACTAACAATTACATTCTCTTATTTGGTCGACTAGGTGACGTAAAATGAGTGCCGTCTTCATTCCAAAACATGTTAACATCGTGAATGTAATCTTCACTGAACTACTTGAAACCATGCTGACGGCCTTTCAAAGATATAGTGGTATCACTTAAAAAAGCCAGAGAAAAATTCACCGGCAGGTCGGACAATTTAGCCTTTTATCTATGTGACCCGGCCGCCATTGCTTTAAGCTTGCATAACCTAACAATAATTGGGTTACCTCCCTTCTGGGGGCGGAGTTATGTTTGCTGCCTGGATAATGGGAACACGTCTCTAGATGAGAGTACATTATTTAATGATATTTTAAAGCGTGCAGGCAATAAATGTATGTATGGAAAAAAAAAAAAAAAAAGCCTGAGTCACACCACCAACCAAAAGTGTTACAAAATGACAGTTACAATGAAAATTTGGTCATGGAAGAGCACTACACTGCATAGACACGCCCTCTGGCCTGTCACCTGACGATTTGTCACGGCACGGCGATTGAAAATCACTGTTCTCTTCTATACGCGGCAACTGAGTATAGCATTCGTGAAAATATCACGAATATCTTCTGTTTAAAACATTTTAATTTTTTTAGCAGAGGGAGTTATTATTATTATCATTACAAGGTTAATATCGTAATACCAACATATAGAAAATGTTTATTCAAATTCATCTTATTCAAGCACAACATACTAGAAAGGTTAACAAGCAAATGATGCACTTAGCTGTAATATGAAAAAATATTGCATTTTTTTTTTTTTTTTTTTCTGCTGTAAAGTATAATATATTCAATAAAATACATATGCATAAATTCCAATACCAAATTTAGGGGACAAAATGAACCACATCGTAACGAGAAGAAAACGACACTTTTGGCTAATAGTCGTTAACGCAGTGGTTATGTTGTAGTTCGTCCCATTTCGCCATCAATTTCGCAGTAACAACAAAATAAAAACAAACACTGACGTGTTCTGACGGAAGCAACCTCGAATGGTTTCAGTTTGATTACACTAACACCTCATACGTTCCTACGTACGTACGTACGTACACACACACACACACATTATCGGAAAGCGGGAAACGGGTTCCATAGGTTTCGAGTCTCGTCAACGACATCCAACTCTAATCATACGTACGTATGCCAGAGAATATTGATACCTAAATACCTAAATATGAATACATACACAGACATGCAGAGGCCTAAATATCTATCTATCTATCTATCTATCTATCTATCTATCTATCTATCTATCTATCTATCTATATATATATATATGTGTGTGTGTGTAAATCTAATTTTAGAAACCTACCTCAGTTCGTTGTCACACTAAGAACTTTGTCGTCGCATTTGCCTGTCGATTACTGGATACTCACTTAAATAGCGACTGAGGTAAAAGAAACGATTAGAAACTAAAAATAAAAAAAGCGTGATAAACTTCTTGTTGGAAAGTAAGTAAATAAAAATAAAAGTTTAAAAACAGATTTAATTTATAATTACGGTAAATTAACAGAAAATTTATATGAAACTATTTCGGTGTGCGTGTGAAGAATCATTGTGATTAGGCTAGTTGCGATTTCCCCGTTCGATATATGAGACAAAACAAGGAAGTGTATTCGGTCAGTAAACGTGAATAGACGTTTTTGAACACACGTTCGCCCTGATGTCTAATTCATGTGACGTAAAGCCTGAATCAAGGACAAAAGATGTTAATATGAAAATTCGAACGACTCAAACAATACAGAGTTAGCGACTGCAAATACTGCAGAAAACACCCCGAAGAAAGATACATATACCCAAACAACGATCGGTAATGAAACCTCTGAAAAGAATAACGAAAACTGTGAAAATAAAGTTGAGACGAATGACGGTGATGTAAATGGATCTAATGAAATAAAAGGTGTTCAGGACGTAAAATATGAAAAGGAATCTTTATCAGCATCGACAAGTAATAAAAGTATTCAGTGTTCGCCAACGGTAGAAAACAGTTATAACACAAATAAACCAACAAACAACGCTGGGCTCTCTGAAGGATCTGTACTTGAACAGAAAAGTAATACGTGTGGTGAGGGGCCCTCAGAAGGATTTAAACAGCGCATGCGTAATTTTTTCTTAACTGTTTGGAAAACAGATGTTCACTTCTTTATGGCATACACGGCGATAACGTAAGATTATTATTATTATTATTATTATTATTATTATTATTATTATTATTATTATTATTAACTATCACGATAGAATGTGGTGATTATTGAGACAAAAAATAAATGAACTAAATATTATTATTATTATTATTATTATTATTATTAACTATCATGATAGAGTGTAGTGATTATTGACACAAAAAATAAATCAACTAAAATGTTATTATTATTATTATCATTATCAACATCATCGTTGTCGTCGTCGTCGTCGTTGTTATCTAATAACTTCATTTATTTTCTGTATTGTTACCAGTTTCTGATCTCTTTTCTGGTCTGT
>CM022676.1:8203162-8220885 GCA_012295275.1 Chrysomallon squamiferum
AGTATAGCATAGTATAATACACTATAGTACAGAATAGAATAGTACTATAGTTGAGTATAGTATAAGAGATAGTATAGGATAGTATAAACATTTTATGTTACAGACATATATATATATATATAACCACACACACGCACACGCACACGTTTCAGAACTGCACGCAGTCAGTTATTTTATGAATCAAAAAATCTTAAAATCAAATCACGTAAATAATAATAATCACTTTAAAAATTAAAAAAAAATAAAACAATGTAGAAAAAAAAAATTCTCACCATTTTTTAAAAGTAAAACTAGCATACTTTTCTTAACAGAATTATTTTAAAATACAAATAAGTAAAAATTAAAAACGTGTGTTTTCAAAAATACATTATGATTACATTATCTATCCATCTAAAAAAAAAAAACAACATATCTATACAAACATTTACTGAATCCTAATCTTTAAAAAAAAAACAAATATAATTATATTATTGTCTATAAATATAAGCTGACATTTAAATGTCAATTTTTAAAATGAAACAGTTTTTTATTAAAAACAAAATTTATATTCGCACTAAAAATACATTTAAGAAATAGTTTTTTTTGTCATTTTTTAAAATGTAAAGGCAATTATATTATTATATTTTATATTTGTTTTAAAGTAAACATTTAACAATAATTATTATCAATATACCGTACGTAGTACAGTGCATAGGATACTATAGTATAAGCATAGTATAAAGCATAATATAGTAAAGTATAACTATCGCAATATAGTATGCACATCATTGGCACAGCATAGCATAGGACAGAATAGCACAGGAGGAGTATAACATTTTATATTAAAGACATATTTATTTAGATAACTATTCATTCGATCGTTTTCGAACTGTAAATATAATTAATTGCCTTATCGATCAAAAATAGTATAGTCCAGATCAACGATATTAATAAAAAGGTACCTCTAAAATAAAAAATAAATCAAAACAGTATACAAAATTCAGCAATCTTGACAAAAAATAAAAATTTCCGGAATTTAAAAAATAAAAAATAAATAATAAAAACAGTATACTGGATGAAATCTTTTTCTCATTCTTCGATTCATCCCAATCAGAGTTAACGAACAGTGATAAATTATGACACAGTAAAAATTAATAATAATACTATTATCTAAAACAACAATTAAAATTATCACTGCAAAGTTAAACTGCAAACAGTTAATCCGGGCTTTTTTCAGTCAGATGACGTCAAGTTGTTTCTTGTTCCGAATGTAAAATAATAATTTTCTACCGAAACGAAAGTGAAATTCCTGGTCCGTAAGTAATCCATTTGTCTTTTTGAAATTTCCACGTTATTTGCATATTATTGTTTTCAACTTTTAACTTTTGCAGAGTCTGTGTATTTTTGTGAGCATTTATAAGTGTACGTCTGTGCGTGTGTTTATGGGTGTACGTGCATGTATATATGTGAGTGTATGTGTATGTTTGTGAGCATTTATAAGTGTACGTGTGTGTGTGTGTTTATGGGTGCACGTGCATGTATATTTGTGAGTGTATGTGTATGTGTGCATATTTGTTAATAAGTATTTTCGTGAGTGTGTATGTGTGTGTTTGTATGAGTGTATATGTGTATATGTGTGTGTAGTAAATATTTATAATAGTAATACAACTGCTATTAATAATAATATAGCTACAGATCTGGATTTATAATGTATGGCACCTACAGCAATAACATGCTTTATAAATATAAGGTAAATCAAATTCACACGAGGAATTTTAATCGTGATATAAAGTTTGTATTACTGTGGTACCTGTCATGAGAACATGGTTTGCCATCTGACAGCGTACACTTCAGAAAACCTTCACGTAGCTCACCTTCTCTGTTCACTGTTTCACATCTAATTCCTCCTCGAGTTCGAACAATCAGTTTATACTGTGTGTCTTTCTTTATGTCTAAAGGACTTGGAAAATCAACATCAAAAACAGACGCGTCGATTTGTTTATCTACTGAAGATCCTGGCACTATCACATCTGTGGAAACTTCACAAACACTGGCTTTGAATGAAAATTGTTCACTTTTTCTTGGAAAACTGAGAATACTAAAGCCTTTCAAAGAGGCATTCGTGTTTAAACAAAATGTGATCGCATCATTGTACCAGTAACCATTATCATCGATGTCCTTGACAAAAATATTTTTAAATCTATCAATTTCGATTAATTTCTTCTTTGTACCAACTCTGCGGCTTTTGCTGAAAAGTGACACATCTACATCTGGGTAGACATAGGAACGCATAATTTTGAATCCTTCAGATTCAGACAAAAGGTCTGTGGGCAAAATCTTGTCTTCAAAATATTCTCTCTCGAGAAGAGGAAAGCGAATCAGGTACAGCTCTTTTCCCAGCACTTCACGTTGGTTTTCTGCTGTTATTTCTTTTTCCTGTCGTCTGCACTCAGCTTCACTCCATTTCATGCATGACTGAAAAACTGTCTCCTCAGTGGCCTTCAGGTCATCAGGTTCGATTATATTTCCTAGACATTCTTGACAGAGATCTGTGAAACTCTCTGAATTCAATACAGCTTCGCCGTTTACCCAAATACGTCTGAGACACGATTCTGTGAAATCGTCTTGTTTATACACGTGAGTTTCTTCGAGTACGACGCATGCGTCTTCTGTCGTCATTTCCGTTTCAAGATAGTTAAGACATCTCTTTTCTAGATGAATGACGTCATACTTCCTGGCAAGGTACAATAACCGGATCACGTTGTCAGCTTTAAAGTCCGTTTGATCAGTATAAAGAAATCTGGAAAAATAAAACAAAAAACAGTTAAATACACACACACAAACACACATACAAAACATACATAAATACATGCATGCTTACATACATACACATATACACACAAACACACCCAAAAATATATAAATATGTGAACAAATATATATAAATACAAATGTTATAGTTATATATAATAGTTCTATATACACGCAAACATTCATACAGACATAAATTAGAAAGAGAAATTCAGATGCTAAAAGACCTACCTATATACATCTAGATATGCAAGTAATATACATACACGTATACATACATATCCAGACACAAATACGTACGTACATACATACATACATACATAAATACATGCACACATGCATACATACATACATACATGCATGCATACATACATGCATACATACATACATGCATACATACATACATACATACATACATAAATACATACATACATACATACATACATACATACATACATACATGCATACATACGTGGATACATATTAATCAATAAATTAAAAAATAAAATAAACTGGACACCAATTTCTTACTCTAAAAACAAGTGAAATATTTCTGCTTCAGTGTCTGGGATTATAATATCATCCTGTTCTTTCAGCTCTCCTGTCAACATGGCCTGAAACACATAGCTGCGCAGACTGAGTATCAGCTTGTGAGCTTGGATACGTGTCCTGTCCTCTCCGACAATGAATGTGACGTCACTGAGAATGTTTTCTTTGAGAGAATATCGGAGACTTTCAACGAGAGTTCGTTCATGTTGCCAGTTATCTGCATAACCGGAAGTATTTCTTACTTCTGCTTCTCGACTGGTGGTTACGTCATCCTCGACTTCGGTTTCTTCAGTGTTTATTACATCATCCACAGCATCAGCTTCTGCTGCAGCCATTTTGTTATCACTGAATTTATAAAATTATAATAACAGAAAAGAATATTTATTTTAAAGTAAATAAACAACTAAACTGTGTATATTTTAAAGTAAATAAACAACTAAACTGTGAGAGAGAGAGAGAGAGAGAGAGAGAGAGAGAGAGAGAGAGAGAGAGAGAGAGAGAGAGAGAGAGAGAGAGAGAGAGAAAGAGTCGGCCGAAATGCAGCTTTACGCGATAACGACATCAGCGACCCAGTCGCTGACGTATAAGTTCACGTGTTTTCAAATTAGAAGTCAGTAATGTTTACAACAACATCAACCAAGCTTTTATTTGTAGACTAGATATATACTTTTTTTCTTTTCTTTTTTGAACAGTGTGTGAAGTATCACGGTTCCTGATTTTCTTGCTTTTCTTGTTTTGTTTCTTTGTTTGTTTTCTTTCATGTTGTTGTTTTGTTTTGTTTAACAAATTAATCGTTACAAAAAAAACGAAAAAAAAAAAAAAAAAAAAAAAAAAAACGACTTGAAAACCAGTGCAAACTTCATTTCAAGACCCTTCCACTGATATCAACATTCACTTATTGTACGTATTGTACGTGTGTATGTGCGTGTCCTTTCAGTAACACTGCTGTAATAGTTGTTTTTATTTTTATTTTATTTTTTTATCTTAAAACTCTCCCCTGTTCTTTGTTTTACGTAGCGCCACGCCCCGACTCACTCCTCCCTCTAATTAAAATCAATAAATAACTTTATTATTATTAATTTGTCACTGTTCAGTTGTGTTTTTAAATTAATTAATTAATTAATTAAATTATTTATTTATTTATTTATTATTTTTTGAATATTCTTCTTCTTCTTCTTCATCTTATCATTATTATTATTATTATTATTATTATTATTATTATTATTATTATTATCATTATTATTATCATTATTAACATAATCATCATCATCATAATTATTATTGTAACGGCGCACTTTCTTGGAGGTAAAGTTTGATAATCATTGTTAAAGAGGCCACGTGACAAAATTCATTACGTGCAAACCGTATACATTATACATACAACCAAAATATACTGCAAACCTTCAACAAATAACCACTGTTTCACTGTATTTGTTTTAATTAGATAATTAGGTTTCGAAATGTATCTACAGAAAAATCAGCAATAAGAAAAACCTCTGTTTCTAATACAAACAAAAACTTACCTTGTAGAAACGTCACCTTAGAAGTGTGTCGTGTGTGTACATTACTTCCCAGTAAACAGCTCGCGGTTTCCAGGAAAACAAAACAATGAATACAAGTCGCTAATTTAAGTGTAACAGTTTTAAATATAATAATAAGTAATAGTTATCTTGTCAATAGACTCTTAATTTTATTTTATGAAAAGTAAATTAAAAAAAAAATCATTTTACGATTGAGATAATTATCAATGTAACTGTGTATTTTTATTTTTAAAAGAATTCCACTCGAACTTTGACCTAGGTCTTCAGGGAAGATAACTCTTATATATCGATTGTAAACGTACTAATACGAGTTTTGGCGAAATTATTTTACATTTTCGGTAATGAAATTAAATATTTATAATGAGCAAAGTATTCATAATAATAATAATAAAGTTGTGAAAGTTTATTTAGGTTGCATTAATCGCTGCTTTTTCTGATGATGTTGTTTTTCTTTTGTTTTGTTTTCTTCTAATGTTTTCATCTTACTCTTCCTCGTTACTGTTGCAGTATTAATTGCATTTTGTCGGTTACCTCCGTCATGTTATTATTAGTAGTAGTAGTAGCAGCAGTAGTAGTTTTAGTAGTAGTTGTTGTTGTAGTAACAGTAGTGGTTTAATCTGTTTTATTTACGCTCCTTAATTGTTTTTGTTGTTCTTTCATTTTCATTTGGCTTTAATTTTTTGAATATTATTATTTCCATAAATAAATAAAATGAAATGAAATGAAATAATTTTTTTTATGAAATTACAACAACAATTACTCATTTTTTATATTAAAAATCTCAAATACGAATACATTGTTTTTACGCGATGTCCATCTTTTCTGGCTGCATATATATAGATGTGTGAGTGTGTGTGAGTGGGTGTGTGTGTTTGTTTGCGTGTTGTAGTAATAAAGATGTATCTGTTGTGGTAAAAAAGAAGTACGTATTGTAATAGTAAAGACGTATGTAATATTATAATAACAGAGCTAAGGTTAGTCCGACCCAGGCTTAGATTCCACCTACTGAACTGAAGGTGAACAGGTTATTTATTACCAAAGGATTCCGCTCCACCCTCGGGGCAGCAGGGGAGTGGTTCAGCCCGCCTACGAATTTCGCCGAGGGGGCAGGTCAGGTAATGTAGATATACTTGATCTTCGGGGCCGAAGGCAAGTTACGCCCGCCTAAGAATTTTACCGAGGGGACTGCTTTTATTAGGGCAGTTACAGTTTGGGAACCTTGCTTTTTGCCGACTCCCTGATTTAAACACCAGGAGCGGTATAAGCAGCCAACCATGTATACCAAGTTGGCGCTGACTCTGTCATGAGGGCAGTGAGTATGTCTAAAGTGGATCTTTGGTTATTAGTTTTAGTCAGGGTTTGGGGGTATTTATATAGATGTAAATAATTGTATATCATCAAATGTTTCACTTGTACATAGTTGTGTAAAAATATATATATATATATATATATGTCAGTGTCTCTTTATGAATGTTATCATTTGTGGTGTTGTTGTTTGGTTTTTTTTTTTTTGTTGGTTTTTTTAATCTGGGCATTAACAATTGGTTTCTAATCATTAATTAATTTAATCAGTTTATCTTTTACAGTATACAAAATTAATGCTTCTCTAAAAGTCTGTTATACTGCATTCAGTAGAGAGAATATTTCTTAAGAAAGTGACAATGCTGTCATGAAACAAAATGAAAGTGAGAAAGTACAAAGCAGAAGACTTTTATGTATACACTTAAAAACCTGGGTGTATTCATGTTTGTGTATGTATATATATATATATATAAGAGAGAGAGAGAGAGAGAGAGAGAGAGAGAGAGAGAGAGAGAGAGAGAGAGAGAGAGAGAGAGAGAGAGAGAGAGAGAGAGAGAGAGAGAGAGAGAGAGAGAGAGAGAGAGAGAGAGAGTATTAAAATGTCTACTTAAGCCACCTGTCTTTATTACGCAGTCTAATTATTTGGTAAGTATAAATATATCTGACATTTACAGTCCACTGAAATGCAGTTATATAAATTATCCATTACCTGTATGATTGTGTATGTGTCTGGCTCAATATTGGATAAGTATTTGTCAAATAACATTTGTCAAAAATGCATCCATTCATCATGATAAGATTGCAGCATTTATGTTTGAACATATTACCACAATAGATACATCTTATTATCATAGAAAAATTGATAATATTGTTTCGTTGTTCTGTAGCTAAATAACGAAGGTGATGATTTTTCTTTTACATAAAGTTTTCGCACTGTGTTTGCTTCAGTTCTGCTATATTAGAAAATCTGTAACGCTATAGAGACAGGATTTACAAACCCAGCTGTTGATATTGAATGACGTTGGTTTACATCTTGTGAAGTGTAGCTAATTTTATTTTAATCAGTGAGATGACTTTAATCTCTCTCTCTCTCTCTCTCTCTCTCTCTCTCTCTCTCTCTCTCTCTCTCTCTCAAACTGTCTGTCTCTGTTATCTATTTTTCTTCATACTGCTTCCTATGTAATCTGTCTGTCTGTCTCTCTGTCTTTCTGTCTGTTTGACTATTTCTGAATTTAAATATACCTAACCTTTTATAATAAAATGAAAACCAAATTACTCATTTTTACATTAGAAAACAAATAAAAATACGTTATTAACTGGAAATATTTTATTAAGTTAAAATGTACAACTATTATTACTACTTACAATTAAAACTTAAGAATGTAAATACACCATTATTACAAAATATTATAATTCACGTTGATAAAGAGAGAAAACGAAAGATTAAAAGTGTAATGAAATAAAATAATAATAGAAATAAACTTAGATTATTATCCACTAATATTTTTTAACCCTATCTAAAAAATAAAATCGTTTGAAACGTGTATTTTCAAAATACATTATGATTACATTCTCCAACACTCTAAAACACAAATATATGTATACAAACATTTACTGAATACGAAACTTTAAAAAGCAACAAATATAAGTATATTATTGTCTATAAATAGTTTAATATAGTATAGTGTAGTATAGTATGGTTCTGTGTAGTATAGAACAGCATAGCGTAGCACAGTATAATATAGTATAGTACAGTATAGCATAGTATAATACACTATAGTACAGAATAGAATAGTACTATAGTTGAGTATAGTATAGGATAGTATAGGATAGTATAATACTTTATGTTACAGACATATATATATATATATCCACACACACACGCACACGCACACGTTTCAGAACTGCACGTGCAGTCAGTTACCTTATGAATCAAAAATCTTAAAATCAAATCACGTAAATAATAATAATCAAATTTTTAAAAATTAAAAATAAAATAAAACAATGTAGAAAAAAAATTCTCACCACTCTTTAACAGTAAAACTAGCATACTTCTTCTTAACAGAATTAGTTTTAAAATACAAATAAGTAAAAATTAAAAACGTGTGTTTTCAAAATACATTATGATTACATTATCTATCCATCTAAAAAAAAAAACAACATATCTATACAAACATTTACTGAATCCTAATCTTTAAAAAAGCAACAAATATAATTATATTATTGTCTATAAATATAAGCTGACATTTAAATACAATTTTTAAAATGAAACAGTTTTTTATTAAAAACAAAATTTATATTCGCACTAAAAATACATTTAAGAAATAGTTTTTTTTGTCATTTTTTAAAATGTAAAGGCAATTATATTATTATATTTTATATTTGTTTAAAGTAAACATTTAACAATAATTAATTAATAATATACCGTACGTAGTACAGTATAGGATACTATAGTATAGCATAGTATAGCATAGTATAGCAAAGTATACTATCGCATAGCATAGTATGCACATCATTGCACAGCATAGCATAGGATAGAATAGCACAGGAGAGTATAACATTTTATATTAAAGACATATTTATTTAGATAACTATTCATTCGATCGTTTTCGAACTGTAAATATAATTAATTGCCTTATCGATCAAAAATAGTATAGTCCAGATCAACGATATTAATAAAAATAAAAATTTTAAAAATAAAAAAATAAATCAAAACAGTATACAAAATCTTTTCTCAGCAGTCTTTGACAATACAAATAACATAATTCTCCGGAATAAAAATAAATAAATATAAAAAAAAATAATTATAAATATAGAAATAAATAAATAATATTGCAACTCTGATGAAATCACTTGTGCTATTATCCCAGAGTGATTTCCCTTGATTCTTCGATCTATCCCGGAATCGGAGTTAAACCAAACAATTTTCTCAAACCATGATTAAAACACACAGATGACACGTTACTGTGATAAATGTCTCCAAAGTAACACACGAACAGTGATAAATTATGACACAGTAAAAATTAATAATAATACTATTAACTAAAACAACAATTAAAATTATCACTGCAAAGTTAATTTACAAAAAGTTAATCCGGGCTTTTTTCAGTCAATTGACGTCATGATGTTTGTTGATCTGAATGTAAAATAATAATTTTCTACCGAAACGAAAGTGAAATTCCTCGTCCGTAAGTTTCCCATTTGTCTTTTTGAAATTTCCACATTATTTGTGTATTATTGTTTTCAACTTTTAACTTTTGCAGAGTCTGTGTATTTTTGTGAGCATTTATAAGTGTACGTGTGTGTGTGTGTGTTTATGGGTGTACGTGCATGTATATATGTGAGTGTATGTGTATGTTTGTGAGCATTTATAAGTGTACGTGTGTGTGTGTGTGTTTATGGGTGGACGTGCATGTATATTTGTGAGTGTATGTGTATGTGTGCATATTTGTTAATAAGTATATTCGTGAGTGTGTATGTGTGTGTTTGTATGAGTGTATATGTGTATATGTGTGTGTAGTAAATATTTATAATAGTAATAAAACTGCTATTAATAATAATATAGCTACAGATCTGGATTTATAATGTATGGCACCTACAGCAATAACATGCTTTATAAATATAAGGTAAATCAAATTCACACGAGGAATTTTAATCGTGATATAAAGTTTGTATTACTGTAGTACCTGTCATGAGAACATTCTTCACTATCTGACAACGTACACTTCAGAAAACCTTCACGTATCTCACCTTGTCTGTTCACTGTTTTACAACTAATTCTTCCTAGAGTTTGAACAATCAGTTTATACTGTGTGTCTTTCTTTATGTCTAAAGGACTTGGAAAATCGACATCAAAAACAGACGCGTCGATTGTTTTCTCTACTGAAGATCCTGGCACTATCACATCTGTCGAAACTTCACAAACACTGGCTTTGAATGAAAATTGTTGAAATTTTCTTGTAAAATTGAGAATACTAAATCCTTTCAAAGATGCATTCGTGTTTAAACAAAATGTGATCGTATCAGAATACCAGGAAACACCATCATCGACGCCCTGGAAACAAATAGTTTTAAATCTATCAATTTCGATTAATCTCTTCTGTGTACAAACTCTGCGGCTTTTGCTGAAAAGTGACACATCTACATCTGGGTAGACATAGCAGAATAAAATTTCTAATTGCTCAGATTCATTTAAAATATCTTTGGGCAAAACCTGATTTTGAAAATACTCTGAGTCGAGAAGAGGAAAGCGAATCAGGTACAGCTCTTTTCCCAACACTTCACGTTGGTTTTCTGCTGTTATTTCTTTTTCCTGTCGTCTGCACTCAGCTTCACTCCATTTCATGCATGACTGAAAAACTGTCTCCTCAGTGGCGTTCAGGTCATCAGGTTCAATTATCTTTCTAAAACATCCACGACAGAGATCTGTGAAACTCTGTGAATTCAGTACACCTTCGCCATTTTCCCAAATATATTTCAGACATGTTTTCTTGAAATCGTCTTGTTTATAGATGTGACTTTCTTCGAGTACGACGCATGCGTCTTCTGTCGTCATTTCCGTTTCAAGATAGTTAAGACATCTCTTTTCTAGATGAATGACGTCATACTTCCTGGCAAGGTACAATAACCGGATCACGTTGTCAGCTTTAAGGTCCGTTTGATCAGTATAAAGAAACCTGGAAAAATAAAACAAAAAACAGTTAAATACACACACACAAACACACATACAAAACATACATAAATACATGCATGCTTGCATACATATACATATACACACAAACACATCCAAAAATATATAAATATGTGAACAAATATATATAAATACGTGAACAAATATATATAAATACAAATGTTATAATAGTTCTATATACACGCAAACATTCATACAGACATAAATAAGAAAGAGAAATTCAGATGCTAAAAGACCTACCTATATACATCTAGATATGCAAGTAATATACATACACGTATACATACATACCCAGACACAAATACGTACGTACATACATACATACATACATAAATACACACATACATACACATAGATACGTACACACACACACACCTACATACATACATACATAAATACACACATACATACACACATACATACACACACACACATACATACACATTATGTACATATCTTTTATGCATTATCAACAGAAGAAAATAAAAGCAGTAAAAAAATAAAAGTAAAAGGAAGAAACAATTTCGAAAAGAAAATATTAAATACACACATTAAATACGCACATACATACACACAAATGTATTTACAGACACACATAGAATATATACATGCACGAGTACATGCATATGTAGATCGATAAAAAAAATACATACACACGTGCATACGTACATACATACATGCATATATACATACATACATAATACATACATACATACGTGCATACATATTAATCAATAAATTAAAAAATAAAATAAACTGGACACCAATTTCTTACTCTAAAAACAAGTGAAATATTTCTGCTTCAGTGTCTGGGATTATAATATCATCCTGTTCTTTCAGCTCTCCTGTCAACATGGCCTGAAACACATAGCTGCGCAGACTGAGTATCAGCTTGTGAGCTTGGATACGTGTCCTGTCCTCTCCGACAATGAATGTCATCCTCGACTTCGGTTTCTTCAGCGTTTATTACATCATCCACAGCAACAGCTTCTGCTGCAGCCATTTTGTTATCACTGAATTTATAAAATTATAACAACAGAAAACAATATTTATTTTAAGATAAACAAACAAATAAACTGTGTATATTTTTAGAGTGTCTGTGTGTGTGCATTTCTGTGTATGTGTCTGTGTGTGTGCGTGTGTGCGTGCGCGTGTATATGTTTGAGAGAGAGAGAAAAGAGTCGGCCGAAATGCAGCTTTACGCGATAACGACATCAGCGACCCAGTCGCTGACGTATAAGTTCACGTGTTTTCAAATTAGAAGTCAGTAATGTTTACAACAACATCAACCAAGCTTTTATTTGTAGACTAGTTATAGACTTTTTTTCTTTTCTTTTTTGAACAGTGTGTGAAGTATCACGGTTCCTGATTTTCTTGCTTTTCTTGTTTTGTTTCTTTGTTTGTTTTCTTTCATGTTGTTGTTTTGTTTTGTTTAACAAATTAATCGTTAGAAAAAAAACGAAAGAAAAACACAACAAAAAAAACAACAAAAAAAAAACGACTTAAGCACCAGTGCAAACTTCATTTCAAGACCCTTCCATATGATATCAACATTCACTTATTGTACGTATTGTACGTGTGTATGTGCGTGTCCTTTCAGTAACACTGCTGTAATAGTTGTTTTTATTTTTATTTTATTTTTTTATCTTAAAACTCTCCCCTGTTCTTTGTTTTACGTAGGGCCACGCCCCGCCTCATTCCTCCCTCTAATTAAAATCAATAAATAACTGTATTAATTAATTAATTAAATTATTTATTTATTTATTTATTTATTATTTGAATATTCTTCTTCTTCTTCTTCTTCTTCTTCTTCTTCTTCTTATTATTATTATTATTATTATTATTATTTTTATTATTATTATTATTATCGTCATCATCATTATCATTAGTATTATGAATAACATTATTATTACTCTAATTATTATTATTATCATTATTATTATCATTATTATTATCATTATTAACATAATCATCATCATCATAATTATTATTGTAACGGCGCACTTTCTTGGAGGTAAAGTTTGATAATCATTGTTAAAGAGGCCACGTGACAAAATGCATTACATGCAAACTGTATACATTATACATACAACCAAAATATACTGCATACCTTCAACAAATAACCACTGTTTCACTGTATTTGTTTTAATTAGATAATTAGGTTTCGAAATGTATCTACAGAAAAATCAGCAATAAGAAAAACCTCTGTTTCTAATACAAACAAAAACTTACCTTGTAGAAACGTCACCTTAGAAGTGTGTCATGTGTGTACATTACTTCCCAGTAAACAGCTCGCGGTTTCCAGGAAAACAAAACAATGAATACAAGTCGCTAATTTAAGTGTAACAGTTTTAAATATAATAATAAGTAATAGTTATCTTCTCAATAGACTCCTAATTTTATTTTATGAAAAGTAAATAAAAAAATCATTTTACGATTGAGATAATTATCAATGTAACTGTGTATTTTTATTTTTAAAAGAATTCCACTCGAACTTTGACCTAGGTCTTCAGGGAAGATAACTCTTATATATCGATTGTAAACGTACTAATACGAGTTTTGGCGAAATTATTTTACATTTTCGGTAATGAAATTAAATATTTATAATGAGCAAAGTATTCATAATAATAATAATAAAGTTGTGAAAGTTTATTTAGGTTGCATTAATCGCTGCTTTTCTGGTGATGTTGTTTTTCTTTTGTTTTGTTTTCTTCTAATGTTTTCATCTTACTCTTCCTCGTTACTGTTGCAGTATTAATTACATTTTGTCGGTTACCTCCGTCATGTTATTAGTAGTAGTAGTAGTAATAGCAGCAGTAGTAGTTTTAGTAGTAGTTGTTGTAGTAACAGTAGTGGTTTAATCAGTTTTATTTACTCTCCTTAATTGTTTTTGTTGTTCTTTCATTTTCATTTGGCTTTAATTTTTTTAATATTATTATTTCTATAAATAAATAAAATGAAATAATTTTTTTTTATGAAATTACAACAACAATTACTCATTCTTTTAATCAAAAATCTCAAATACGAATACATTGTTTTTACGCGATGTCCATCTTTTCTGGCTGCATATATATAGATGTGTGAGTGTGTGTGAGTGGGTGTGTGTGTTTGTTTGCGTGTTGTAGTAATAAAGATGTATCTGTTGTGGTAAAAAAGAAGTACGTATTATAATAATAAAGACGTATGTAATATTATAATAACAGAGCTAAGGTTAGTCTGACCCAGGCTTAGATTCCACCTACTGAACTGAAGGTGAACAGGTTATTTATTACCAAAGGATTCCGCTCCACCCTCGGGGCAGGAGGGGAGTGGTTCAGCCCGCCTACGAATTTCGCCGAGGGGGCAGGTCAGGTAATGTAGATATACTTGATCTTCGGGGCCGAAGACGAGTTACGCCCACCTAGGAACATACCCATGAAACGTTTCACTTGTACATAGTTGTGTAAATATAGATATATATGTCAGTGTCTTTTTATGAATGTTATCAATTTGTGTTTTATTTTTGTATTTTTTTATCTGGGCATAAATAACTGGTTTCTAATCATTAATTTCATCAGTTTCTCTTTTACAGTATACAAAATTAATTCTTCTCTAAAAGTGTGTTATACTGCATTCAGTAGAGAGAATATTTCTTGAGAAAGTGACAATGCTGTCATGAAATAAAATGAAAGTGAGAAAGTACAAAGCAGAAGACTTTTATGTATACACTTAAAAACCTGTGTGTATTCATGTTTGTGTACGTATATATATATATATAACATAGAGAGAGAGAGAGAGAGAGAGAGAGAGAGAGAGAGAGAGAGAGAGAGAGAGAGAGAGAGAGAGAGAGAGAGAGAGAGAGAGAGAGAGAGAGAGTATTAAAATGTCTACTTAAGCCACCTGTCTTTATTACGCAGTCTAATTATTTGGTAAGTATAAATATATCTGACATTTACAGTCCTCTGAAATGCAGTTATATAAATTATCCATTACCTGTATGATTGTGTATGTGTCTGGCTCAATATTGGATAAGTATTTGTCAAATAACATTTGTCAAAAATGCATCCATTCATCATGATAAGATTGCAGCATTTATGTTTGAACATATTACCACAATAGATACATCTTATTATAATAGAAAAATTGATAATATTGTTTCGTTTCTAGAGTTGTTCTGTAGCTAAATAACGAAGGTGATGATTTTTCTTTTACATAAAGTTTTCGCACTGTGTTTGCTTCAGTTCTGCTATATTAGAAAATCTGTAACGCTATAGAGACAGGATTCACAAACTCAGCTGTTGATATTGATAGACGTTTATTTACATCTTGTAAAGTGTAGCTACTTTTATTTTAATTAATTAGATGACTTTAATCTCTCTCTCTCTCTCTCTCTCTCTCTCTCTCTCTCTCTCTAAAACTGTCTGTATCTGTTATCTGTTGTTCTTCAAACTCCTTTCTATGTAATCTATCTGAAAACCAAATTTCTCATTTTTACATTAGAAAACAAATAAAAATACGTTATTATCTGGAAATATTTTATTAAGATAAAATGTACAACTATTTTTACTACTTACAATTAAAACTTAAGAATGTAAATACACCATTATTACAAAATATTATAATTTACGTTGAGAAAGAGAGAAAACAAAACATTAAAAGAGTAATAATAATAGTATAATAAAATAAAATAATAATAGAAATAAACTTAGATTATTATCCACTAATATTTTTTAACCCTATCTAAAAAATAAAATCGTTTGAAACGTGAATTTTCAAAATATATTATGATTACATTCTCCAACACTCTAAAACACAAATATATGTATACAAACATTTACTGAATACGAAACTTTAAAAAGCAACAAATATAAGTATATTATTGTCTATAAATAGTTTAATATAGTATAGTGTAGTATAGTATAGTTCTGTGTAGTATAGAACAGCATAGCGTAGCACAGTATAATATAGTATAGTACAGTATAGCATAGTATAATATACTATAGTACAGAACAGAATAGTACTATAGTTGAGTATAGTATAGGATAGTATAGGATAGTATAATACTTTATGTTACAGACATATATATATATATATATATATATATATATACACACACACACACATACGTTTCAGAACTGCACGTGCAATCAGTTACCTTATGAATCAAAAATCTTAAAATCAAGAGTCACGAAAACAATAATAATCAAATTTTTAAAAATTAAAAATAAAATAAAACAATGTAGAAAAAAAATTCTCAACACTCTTTAACAGTAAAACTAGCATACTTCTTCTGAACAGAATTAGTTTTAAAATACAAATAAGTAAAAATTAAAAACGTGTGTTTTCAAAATACATTATGATTACATTATCTTTCCATCTAAAAAATCCAAATATATCTATACAAACATTTACTGAATCCTAATCTTTAAAAAGCAACAAATATAATTATACTATTGCCTATAAATATAAACTGGCAAATAAATACAATTTTTAAAATGAAACAGTTTTTTTATTAAAAACAAAATTTATATTCGCAGTAAAAATACATTTAAGAAATACTTTTTTTGTAACTTTTTAAAATGTAAAGGCAATTTTATTATTATATTTTATATTTTTTCAAAGTAAACATTTAACAAGAATACTACAGTACAGCATAGTATAGAATAGTATAGCATAGTATACTATCGCATAGCATAGTATGCATATCATTGCTCAGCATAGCATAGGATAGAATAGCACAGGAGAGTATAACATTTTATATTAAAGACATATTTATTTATATAACTATTCATTCGATCGTTTTCGAACTGTAAATATAATTAATTGCCTTATCGATCAAAAACAGTATAGTCCAGAGTAACGAAATTAATAAAAATAAAAATTTAAAAAATAATAAATAAATCAAAACTGTATACAAAATCTTTTCTCAGCACTCTTTGACAATACAAATAACATATTTCTCCGGAATAAAAAAAAATAAATAAAAAAATAATTATAAATATATAAATAAATAAATAATATTGCAACTCTGATGAAATCACTTGTGCTATTATCCCAGAGTGATTTCCCTTGATTCTTCGATCTATCCCGGAATCGGAGTTAAACCAAACAATTTTCTCAAACCATGATTAAAACACACAGATGACACGTTACTATGATAAATGTATCCAAAGTAACACACGAACAGTGATAAATTATGACACAGTAAAAATTAATAATAATACTATTATCTAAAACAACAATTAAAATTATCACTGCAAAGTTAATTTACAAAAAAGTTAATCCGGGCTTTTTTCAGTCAGATGACGTCAAGTTGTTTCTTGTTCCGAATGTAAAATAATAATTTTCTACCGAAACGAAAGTGAAATTCCTGGTCCGTAAGTAATCCATTTGTCTTTTTGAAATTTCCACGTTATTTGCATATTATTGTTTTCAACTTTTAACTTTTGCAGAGTCTGTGTATTTTTGTGAGCATTTATAAGTGTACGTCTGTGCGTGTGTTTATGGGTGTACGTGCATGTATATTTGTGAGTGTATGTGTATATATACTTATGAATGTGTTATGGGTTATGTGCATGTGTGCATATTTGTTTATAAGTATTTTCGTGAGTGTATAGGTGTGTGTTTCTATTAGTGTACATGTGTATATGTGTGTGTAGAAAATATTTATAATAGTAATAAAACTGCTGTTAATAATAATATAGCTACAGATCTGGATTTATAATGTATGGCACCTACAGCAATAACATGCTTTATAAATATAAGGTAAATCAAATTCACACGAGGAATTTTAATCGTGATATAAAGTTTGTATTACTGTGGTACCTGTCATGAGAACATTCTTCACAATTTGACAGCTATACGCTGAAGAA
>CM022676.1:8221085-8233585 GCA_012295275.1 Chrysomallon squamiferum
AATGATTTTAACAATCATAAAGTATGACAAGAAAATAATAATCTCTTAATGATGCATGCATGTCTAATAATAATAATAATAATAAAAATAATTACAACAACAACAATAATAATAATAAAAACTGGAGTATAGAAAACTGGAGTGACAGTAACATTTTAAGTACCTTCAAAGGGACATTTTAAAGAAACACTATAAAGAACTATTTTTAAAATAAAGATGTAAATTTTGCTCTAAAATATTTTTCTCTTTCCCTGTTTAATAACAATAATTTTAGAATCTAGGAAATATGCAGCAGATTAAAATTTTGTGTTTGTGTGTAACTGAAAGACAAACCAGAAGTTAAATATGAAAAAAGATTTAAAAAAATAAAAATAAAACATATATTGTAACATAAGTTTAGCAATCCTTCTTCCATGTTTAAAGCTTTCACAGAGTGTTATTCTGTTAAGTAAATGAAAATAAAAATAAAAACAAAAATGATAAGAATAAACACAAAGAAATAAATAAACAAATAAATAAATGTAATACAAAATAACGCACCTAATGGTGAAGATTAGCTTAACTTTATGAACTTCTTTGAAATTCAAAGCTTTCACATCACAGATAATAAATTCATAATGCAATTTTTTAAACGTAATTTTTCTTTCGACTAACTTCGTATTACTGCTAACTATAAGAACTTTTAAAAATATGTAATAGAAAATTCATATTGTAAAATTAATCAGAATTAACATTTTCCCTGTCTTGGACAGAACTTATCAGGTTAGTGACAGATATTTTCTCATGGAAATATATACAAATCACCCACATGATGTTGTTAACTCAGTATTTTTGTTGTGGTCATTATTTTTTATTTTTTTTTTTTATTTTTTTCTTCTTAAAATACAATCACAGCCGTAATTATTTCCAAGAGTACAAAACTTGGTTCACCACTGGATCATTATATTTTATATTTAAAAAAACAAACAACAACAAACAAACTAACAATTACATTCTCTTATTTGGTCGACTAGGTGACGTAAAATGAGTGCCGTCTTCATTCCAAAACATGTTAACATCGTGAATGTAATCTTCACTGAACTACTTGAAACCGGCAGGTCGGACAATTTAGCCTTTTATCTATGTGACCCGGCCGCCATTGCTTTAAGCTTGCATAACCTAACAATAATTGGGTTACCTCCCTTCTGGGGGCGGAGTTATGTTTGCTGCCTGGATAATGGGAACACGTCTCTAGATGAGAGTACATTATTTAATGATATTTTAAAGCGTGCAGGCAATAAATGTATGTATGTAAAAAAAAAAAAAAAAGCCTGCGTCACACCACCAACCAAAAGTGTTACAAAATGACAGTTACAATGAAAATTTGGTCATGGAAGAGCACTACACTGCATAGACACGCCCTCTGGCCTGTCACCTGACGATTTGTCACGGCACGGCGATTGAAAATCACTGTTCTCTTCTATACGCGGCAACTGAGTATAGCATTCGTGAAAATATCACGAATATCTTCTGTTTAAAACATTTTAATTTTTTTAGCAGAGGGAGTTATTATTATTATCATTACAAGGTTAATATCGTAATACCAACATATAGAAAATGTTTATTCAAATTCATCTTATTCAAGCACAACATACTAGAAAGGTTAACAAGCAAATGATGCACTTAGCTGTAACATGAAAAAATATTGCATTTTTTTTTTTTTTTTCTGCTGTAAAGTATAATATATTCAATAAAATACATATGCATAAATTCCAATACCAAATTTAGGGGACAAAATGAACCACATCGTAACGAGAAGAAAACGACACTTTTGGCTAATAGTCGTTAACGCAGTGGTTATGTTGTAGTTTGTCCCATTTCGCCATCAATTTCGCAGTAAAAACAAAATAAAAACAAACACTGACGTGTTCTGACGGAAGCAACCTCGAATGGTTTCAGTTTGATTACACTAACACCTCATACGTTCCTACGTACGTACGTACACACACACACACACACACACATTATCGGAAAGCGGGAAACGGGTTCCATAGGTTTCGAGTCTCGTCAACGACATCCAACTCTAATCATACGTACGTATGCCAGAGAATATTGATACCTAAATACCTAAATATGAATACATACACAGACATGCAGAGGCCTAAATATCTATCTATCTATCTATCTATCTATCTATCTATATATATATATATTTATATATATATATATATATATATATATATATGTGTGTGTGTGTGTGTGTAAATCTAATTTTAGAAACCTACCTCAGTTCGTTGTCACACTAAGAACTTTATCGTCGCATTTGCCTGTCGATTACTGGATACTCACTTAAATAGCGGCTGAGGTAAAAGAAACGATTAGAAACTAAAAATAAAAAAAGCGTGATAAACTTCTTGTTGGAAAGTAAGTAAATAAAAATAAAAGTTTAAAAACAGATTTAATTTATAATTACGGTAAATTAACAGAAAATTTATATGAAACTATTTCGGTGTGCGTGTGAAGAATCATTGTGATTAGGCTACTTGCGATTTCCCATTCGATATACGAGTTAAAACAAGGAAGTGTATTCGGTCAGTAAACGTGAATATACGTATTCATATTTTGAACACACATTTGCCCTGATGTCCAATTCATGTGACGTAAAGACTGAATCAAGGACAAAAGATGGTAAATATGAAAATTCGAACGACTCTAACAATATAGAGTTAGCGACTGCAAATACTGCAGAAAACACCCTGAAGAAAGATAAATATCCCCAAACAACGATCGGTAATGAAACGTCTGAAAAGAATAACGAAAACTGTGAAAATAAAGTTGAGACGAATAACGGTGATGTAAACGGAACTAATGAAATAAAAGGTGATCAGGACGTAAAATATAAAAAGGAATCTTTATTAACATCGACAAGTAATAAAAGTATTCAGTGTTCGCCAACGGTAGAAAACAGTGATAACACAAATAAACCAACAAACAACGCTGGGCTCTCTGAAGGATCTGTACTTGAACAGAAAAGTAATACGTGTGGTGAGGGGCCCTCAGAAGGATTTAAACAGCGCACGCGTAATTTTTTCCTAACTGTTTGGAAAACAGATGTTCACTTCTTTATGGCATACACGGCGACAACGTAAGATTATTATTATTATTATTATTATTATTATTATTATTATTAACTATCATGATAGAATGTGGTGATTATTGAGACAAAAAAAATGAACTAAATCAACTAAAATGTTATTATTATTATTATTATTATTATTATCATTATCATCATCATCGTTGTCGTCGTCGTCGTCGTCGTTATCTAATAACTTCATTTATTTTCAGGGTTGTTACCAGTTTTTTTCTGGGATCTCTTTTTTCTGGTCTGTTTAACACCTGGTACCAAACTGGCCAAGAGGAGAGAATTCTTCAGTCACTTTTGGAAAAAGTTAACAGCAATGTAAACACGAATGCCACACCAACCATCACTCCGCTCTCTGAACAAAAGCTTAGGGATATTTGTCAGATAGAGAGAAATGAGACGCTTAAATTAATAGATGAGAACGAAAAGTCATGGAAGAAAGAGCTGAACGCTACCAGAGCGGACATCGAAAGAAACTACAGCAACTTCGCAGACACCATTTTTTACAAGCAACACGCAGTACAGGGTCAGATATCTGCGTTATATTCATATTTCCTGACAAACGGTGAGTGAAATTATATTTAGTTTTTGTGTATGTCTGTATATGTCTATGTATGTGTATATATACTTATATGTGTGTGTGTGTGCGTGCGTGTGTGCATAGGTGTTTGTATTTATGTACATATATATTTGTATTTATGTTCATATGTATGAGTGAGTGAGTGAGTGAGTGAGAGAGAGAGTCTGATTTTGGTAGTTTTCATTTTGTGTTAATATCATTTATTTCACACACACACACACACACACACACACACACACACACACACACACACACACACACACACACACACACACACACACACACACACACACACACACACACACACTTACACACACTTACATTAACCCGACTTACATTTATATTTTGTTGGTATTTAATTAATGTATTTTAGTTTGGAGTTTCATTATCGTTCTGATTGGCCTGGGTGAAATCATTCTGTTTGCTGTAATGGGCAAACTTCTTACGTCACGGATCAGACCACATAATCAAGCTGTTTACCAAAAAGACACAGCTGACGTAATGGATAATAATACATTATCTAGAGCCTCCTCTCGAAATGAAATACGGGTAATTTTCTTTATAACACACACACACACACACACACACACACACACACACACACATATATTCATAGATACACATATACTGACTCATATACATACACATGCAAATTATAAATACATATTCCCATACATATCCATTGTTACACATATGTGTACAACATATACACACACATACACACATCCATACTTATATACAAATAAATACACACACATATACACATACACACACACACACACACACATACAAAGGTTATACATATACATATATGAATGAGTGAATGCATATATCTGTTTATATATATATATATATATAATCAGAGATTTATATTAAATTTAACACAACAGGGTGATGAAAACACTCTTAGCAAGGTTCACAGAGAGAAGCTTAATCGAGAAGTCTGCACAATCACTTTCCACAGTGAAATGTCTGAACAACACGTCAAGCAGACATCAGAGGTTCTTGTCAGTGATCCAGCAATAAAAACTGTTGATATGTTGTTGAACCGGTTTGAGGATATTCTGCGAGTACCTCGCTCTAAGGTCTACATAGTCTATGTAGATTACAACGAGAGGAATGTGATTCTTGAAGACCCAGCAAAGGGACCTGGGAACATGAGACTGACAACTGTTCAGGCGTTACGTAAAATGGGTGGTGAGTTAGATTCCAGTAACACGTAAAGATTGTTTGACAGGACCTCAGAGTAATGTGATTTGAAATAAATTTGTAATGTCAATTATAATAGTGATAATACCAATAGTAACAGTATTAACAACTATAATAATAGTATTAACAGTACTAGTTGTAGTAGTAGTAATAATAATAATAATTGTAATAATAATAATAATAATAATAATAATAATAATAATAATAATAATAATAATAATAATAATAAGATATTCTTGTATGTATGAATGGGTGGTGAGTTAGATTTCAGTAACACATAGAGACAATAAATTAAGCAATAAATTAATAATGATCATAATAATAATAGTAATTGTAATAATAGTATATACCACTAATAAAAATAACAATAAAAATATCAGTAATAAAAATAATAATAATAATAATAATAATAATAATAACAATAATAATAATAACAACAATTATAATAAAATAATAACAATAACAATAATTAGATTAATAATACTAATAATAGTGATTGTAAACTAATAATAATAAAATAAAATAAAAATCAAATAATTATAAAACAACATCAATAATAATAATAATAATAAACAATAACAAAACAATAATTAGATTAATCATAGTAATAATAATAAAAACTAAAAATAATTAACTAAAATAACTAATAATAATAATAATAATAAAACTAATAGTAATAATTAAAATAACAACAACATCAATAACAATAATTAATTAATAATAAAATAACTACTACTAATAAATAGTAATAATAAGAAAACTAAAAACAACAAAAGAATAAGAAAACTAATAAGAATAACAAAAATAAATAATAATAATAATAATAATAATAATAATAATAATAATATTTTAAAAATAACAGTCATTACCTAGGTCTTTGAAGATACTCTTATATGTATGAATCACAGTGTAAAGAGTGTGTATATTTTGTATATATTGTCATCTCTCTCTCTCTCTCTCTCTCTCTCTCTCTCTCTCTCTCTCTCTCTCTCTCTCTCTCTCTCTCTCTCTCAAATAAATATATAAATAAATAATTAGCACAGATCTAATGTAGATACATGTATGTTTTAGGTGATGTCATCCTTGTGTATGCACGAGATAAGGGCTCAAGGAATCTACCACCAGATAAACTGTTTAATGAAAAACTGATTTCTATCAAGGAGCACCCAGAGTTATTGGACTTGAGCTCTAGAGGGCGAATGTTCACTATTTTCAAAGAGTTTTCCAATCCACAGAAAGAGAAAATGAGAGACCTTATCCTTAAGAATATTTAAAAGCTTGATGGAGCAAATCATAAAACAGTAATTCTGTATAAAATCTGAATGACTATATTTACAACTTGTTCTTGATTGTTCTCACACAAAACCTAGTTTGATTTGGATTATATCTTTAATTTCTCTGCCTGATTGTACGACATGATAGACAATTATAATATAACATTATAGATAGTAATATTGTAGTTATATGGCGTGGAATTGCCAGATACTCTCTCTTCTCTCTTGAAATCTCCTGGGTTCCTTAAGCAAGCACCAGTGACAGTATTTCACCATATATTAATATCCCAAGTATCTTGGAGAAATTTCCCAAATACTTTACATCTAAACAAGGAGAAATAAACCTCAGACATGTTAATCCTGTTTATGTATCTTTAGATTATGCTTGGCGCTTTTAATCCCTCTCAAAACAAAAGATATATATATATAGATGTGTGTGTGTACAAACGTGTATATATATATATATATATATATATATATATGTGGTGTGTGCATACCTTCTGTAGGAATAACAAATATTTAAATGCATGTTTAATTCATATTAATCATTTTAGATATTCTTAATATTAAGATTTAAAGTGTGATGATTATTCATTGAGTGAATAAAAATAAATTCAACTAAAACATTATTATTATTATTATTATTATTATTATTATTATTATTATTATTATTATTATTATTATTGCTGAGTACTTTAATACTAAGTACTATAATTACATTCATCATGAAAGGATGAGCAACAAGCACAATAATTGACAGAAAAACGGAGAATTATTTTTAATATTTGGTTGTCACAATTTTTTTTTTTTTTATGTTTGTGTAGAGAGTGTATATTTAAATAGCAAGAGATACATTCGTATATACATCAATACAAACTTGCAAATATACATAGATAAATACAAAGTTGCACATATACGTAAATAAATACATAAAAAATATGTGTATGACTATGTCCACGAGTGTGGTTATGTGTATAGTGCATATCTTCATATATATATATATATATATGAAGATATACATGTATACATAACCACACACGTGGACATAGTCATATATATATATATTATATAGGCTCGTAAGATATATATATATGTGTGTGTGTGTGTGTGTGTGTGTGTATATATATATATATATATGTATGTATATATATATGTTATGTATGGATGTATGTGTGTATGTGTGTGTGTGTGTGTGTGTGTGTGTGTGTGTGTGTGTGTGACGAACAAAATGTATGAAACCGGTGCAAACGTACGTCATAACGCTATAAAAGAATGACGTCACTGTTATTATCGGACATGCCTTCTCGTAAGTCTGCCGTTCTGCCGTAATGTTAATGAGTCTATAGTTTCAAGGCTTCTGCATGCGTTTCGTGCCTGCATTGTAAATTATATAAATTGGTAATGGAGGGAATAGAGATGGGAACGTGTGTGCATACAGTTTTAGAGCTGAGAAGTACGATTTGTTCCATGCTGCAGCAAAAGCCGCTGAACGTGATTCTGATCGGCTGTCAGGGCGTAGGAAAGTCAGCTTTTATTAATACAATAGCAGCAGCCGTCTCGCAAGACAAATGGCGGGAACACGCTTATTCCGGTTTGAGAGAAAACGACGGAGAACCGATGACCAATTTTACCATGAGGCAAAAACCTAAGTGGCTTCATTCTAATACATAAATATATACCCATGAAGATCTTCGTACATACATACGTATATATACATACATAGTAGACACACACACACACACACACACACACACACATATATTGTCTATGTGGAGTCTAATCAGACGTACATATTCAAATCTTAAAATACATACTTGAATACATACATATATACACACGTACATACATACATATTCATTCATACATATATAGATGCATATACGCATACATGCATTCTTATATACATAGATACATATACACACATACTTATATACATACATACATGCACACACACACACACACACACACATTAAATCTGGAAAAGTATAGAACACCAAATCAAACGATGGGTTGTTTTAAATTATTTACTTACCTGATTGTTCATGATTATTGCTCTCCAGGTTTCCAAGATGCTGTCAGCCATCAGGTCTGTTTGCAGATAAACTTCCCACTTTGATAGACACGCCTGGATTTCCAGACACCATTGATAAAACTTGGGAAAAAATTCTGCAAGTATGTTACAGAGCTTGTAGCGTTTAAAGCAGTTATAATCCACCAGACAATAGATGCTGAGCAATTTCAGTTTGTCAATGGGCGACATTGATTTTATCTATTTTATCTACACTAATGAGAGAGAGAGAGAGAGAGAGAGAGAGAGAGAGAGAGAGAGAGAGAGAGAGAGAGAGAGAGAGAGAGAGAGAGAGAGAGAGAGAGAGAGTGAGAGAGAGAGAAAACGAAAGACAGAGAGAGTGAATGAGATGCAGATTTGTATTTACTTTTGAGTATCAGTATTTTACTTTTGATTTGATTTGATTTTATTAATATGATATAACGTTGACTATAATTTTTTTTTAATAATAATTTTTAAAAAAAGAAGATAAAATAGTCTTGATCCTAAAAAGAAAGCATGTAGCGGAGAAACTATCACATAATATTATATAGAGATCAGGATCCATCAACATTAAAGTAGTGTGTTTGTGTATCTTCGATTGTTTTTATGTTTGTACGAGACTTCCTAATTACTGGGCGTCCATATTTAGGTTCACTTGGGATGTTTGTTTCATACTTAAAAACAGTTCTAGGGCCCGTCTTTGCGTTAGCGTCAGGGTTCTTGAAACTTTTTCTAACAAGCTAAAATATTTGGAAATCTTTTCATTCTTTGTTTTCTTTTCTAGCTTCTCTTTTACGGGAGAATTCCAGAAAATGAAGATCTTAAATTTGCGTACGATTACCTGAAACGAGAACAGATTCGACTACCAAGGTATTTACTGAAAGATGACAGTCTGAAAGTAGACCGTGTCATATTTGTTTGTTCCGCTAATGAAGAAGCACCAATTGCTTTAATTGATGCTGTGATGCGAGCCGCTAGACCGGTTTCCAGTGCTTGTCGAAGAAGTAAGTGTTCAGGGGAGTTAATTAATTTAAAGCAGTGAGAGTTACCTAACTTGCTGAAATCTTCATCTGCTTCTTCTTCTTCTTCTTCTTCTTCTTCTTATTGTTGTTGTTGCTGTTACTACTAATATTATTATTGTTGTTGTAGTTCTGCTGTTTTGTTATTGTTGTTGTTGTTGTTCTTTCAAAGCGGGTTTGACACTTTTTCAGCAATTCCTGTCTTCTGTGTGATGACAAAAAGTGACATAGTTAGTTCGCCAGACGACGAGAAAGTCAAAGCTACTCAGAAAACTGTTCTTGGTAGACTTGGCCTTCTGGGCTCCGAAAACCGATTTCTCTTGTGCAAGAACTACTGCGGCGACACGGACCCCGCCAACGAACGGACGAGAAGGACGAAGGCGGAGTTCGATAAGCCGATACTCGAGTTTCTCATTCAGGTCTGTGATCCAGCGATTAACGTCATCCACGATGAAGAGAATTTCCCGGTATCGCTCTACTTCCAGGAATATTTTAATCCCTATGCTACCGGCGTAGTCGGCGTTTTTACTATCGTCATTGTGGTCACGTATTTTGCTTGTTTCGTCATTATTGTACTAGCCTCGGTTCTGTACTATCTTTCGAGAAAGAATAAATTGCGGTGTTCTTATGACGGCTTTGCCGTTAATCCAAATCTTCGTAATTGTGAATGATCTTTATTTACAATCCTTTATTTATTTATTTATTTATTTGTTTGTTTGTTTGTTGTTGTTTTTTTTTTTTTTTTTTTTTTTTTTTTGATGCTAATGCTTTGATTTGAATCGATTCCGCTGTAATTGATTCGATTCGATGTCATTTCATTCGATTCCATTCCATTCGATTTGATTTGATTTATTTGATTCGATTCCATTCGATTTGTTTCAATTTGATTTGGTTTGATTTTATTTGTTTCGATTTGATTTGATTTGATTTGATTAGATTGATTTAAACGGCATTTGGTTAGATTCGATTCGATTCGATTCCATATGACTCGATTGCGTTTCTTTAGATTCAATACGAAACGATAGGATACACTATGATATGATTTGATTTCAATCTGTATGATAGGATAGGATAGGATAGGATAGGATAGGATAGGATACGATATGACTGGGTTTTATTTGATTTAATTTGATTCAGTTCGATTCGACCACACAGGGTATGATATGTTGTAATATGATATATTTTGATTTGATCTGATTCGGCTCGATACGATGCAATACGGTTTGATCCGATTCGATACTATTCACTATATGATATGATATAATCTGATTTCGATGATTCGATACAGTTTGAAACAATTCAGTTTCTCTTTATTTTATGTAATTTCAATTTATCTTTATTTTATGTAATTTCAATTTACTTATTTTATGTATTATTACTTTTGTTTTACACTATATTAAAAAAAAAAAAAAATCTATTACTTAATTTTTGTTGTCATGTAGTGAAATTTCAATTCATTTGAAATTTATATTTTTAATATCTTATAAATGTATTTCAGTTTTCATACCTGGGTTCAGAGCATAATGGTACAAGCTGGAAATCGAAAGTGTGTAAACATTTAGAAAATTTGCTTGTATTTATTATTATTGTTGTTATTGTTGTTGTTGTTGTTATTGTTATTATTATTATTATTATTATTATTATTATTATTATTATTATTATTATTATTCAATAAATATATTTATGAACTTTCTAATCATAGACTGGTTTGTTATGTATGAACGACACTGTATCTATATATGTATGTACGTATACATGTGTGTGTGTGTGTGTATATGTAAATATATTATGTATGTATACACATTCACATACATGTCAGAATACAGAATGTACATATGTTTTGTCTCTCTGTGTGTCTGTGTGAATATCTGTATTTGTGTGTACGTGGATGTGTGCGCGCGCGTTTGTGTGCAAGCAAACAATAACACAGATTTCTAGTAAATCAGTCGTTTATTTCATGCTCCATGTAGGCATACGCCGAAATTGTCTCCGCATTGACGTACAAACCGTCGTATTCATCTGAAAAATTACCTCAAATCTTAGCTCCCATGATTATTATTATTATTATTATTATTATTATTATTATTAAGAAAATACTAATACTATTAAAGTCACTTTGTGGAATACACCATGAAGTGTGACGTCAGAACGTATTGGCTCATTACGTAATTATTAATTTTTTATTAGCCTATATCGTCAGCTCGACGAGACTTGCAGAAATCGGTCAGCCATTTTGAAACTGCAATTGAAAGAAAACAACCGTGTCTGTGACAGTGGAATGTCTTTTTTCTAACAATCTATCCATGGTCGTTGCTGAAACTGACAACATTGTCGTTTCATTCGTATAATCAACGCCATCGTCAGCATCCATATTATATATATATATACACTATTTTTACGAAGAACAACAGAACAGAGGTAATTCTTATCATCATCATTATTGCCAGTACTATGAATCAGTTAACATTTATTGAAAATATGAAAGAGAGAGAGAGAGAGAGAGAGAGAGAGAGAGAGAGAGAGAGAGAGAGAGAGAGAGAGAGAGAGAGAGAGAGAGAGAGAGAGAGAGATGAAAAACAAAAAGCAAGAGAGAGAGAGAGAGATGAAAAACAAAAAGCAAGAGAGAGAGAGAGAGTTTTAATATTGATATATCACCTTTATCAAAATGAACATTATTTCTGGGTTTTCTAGGATTCATCTTTGGTTCAGTTTCTTCTGTTTCTGAGTAAGATAAAATAAAAGTTGATGAATATTTATTAAAGATTAAAAGAAAGAGAAAGGGACAGAAAGAAAGAAAAAAAAAATAAACACAAACAAACAAACAAACAATTAAATAAATAAATTCATAAATAAAAAAAAATAAAATAAAATAAAGTAAGATAAATAAAAAAAAATGAAATGAAATATAATATAATATACCATTCGTTTGTGTTTCAGATGTTTTCTTCTGTGATCTCCGTCTTCGAATTATAACTAAAATAATAAAATTTCAGAAGAACAAAATAAGACATAACAACATATTATTTATTTGTTTATTATTATTATTACTATATTTATTTATTTATTTATTTATTTATTTATTTATTTATTTTACTGTTACAATAAAATATTTGGTATCGTTGAATTTTGCTTTATTTCCCGTTCTAAGGAAAGCTCTATCAAGGACTTTGATGGTAAATGTTAAACCAAGGTATATAGCTACATGTTTGACATCTTCTGCCGACATTTACTGAATAATTATATAACA
>CM022676.1:8238585-8273585 GCA_012295275.1 Chrysomallon squamiferum
TTTCATGCAAAAGTTAAGAAGCATGAAATTGAAAGTAAAATGAAAAACACTGAAAATAAAATACACAATTTTGAAACTAAAACACAAGAAATTGAAAGTAAATTGGAAAACACTGAAAATAAATTGCAAGATTTTGAAGCTAAACCACAAAAATTGAAAGAAAAGTATCAAAATAAAATAAAAGATTTTCAAATGGAAACGCAAGAAATTGAAAGTAAAATGGAAAACACTCACAATAAATTAGAAGTTTTTGAAACTGAAACAAAAGAAATTGAAAGAAAAATGGAAAACCTTAAAAATAAAACAAAAGGTTTTGAAAATAAAACGAAAGAAATTGATAATAAAATGGAAAATTCTGAAAATTTATTGCAAGATTTTCAAAATAAAAGGAAAGAAATTGAAAGAAAAGTGGAAAACACTTAAAATAAAATACAAGATTTTGAAAATAGAATTCAAGACACTGAAAATAAAATGTATGAGTTTGAAACCAAAAGGAAAGAAAATGAAGGAAATTTTTTGAAAACTGAAAGTGAAATGAAATAATTTGAAACTAAAATGAGTCATACCAGTTTCAAACTGGAAAGCCTTGAAACTACAACACACAAATTACATGCCTCTGTTACAGACCTAGTGAATAGCATGAACAGCATAATGGATAAGATTCAGTTTATCGAGACTAATACGACAAATTGGATTTCAAAGTTTGAACAGAACACGTCTTCCTGGGTCGGAAGTCTCGAATTGCGAGCTCGTAGATTTGAGGACATCACTCAGCTGAACAAACATCAAATCAGTGCAAACTATGACTATCTCAAGTACCAAACTACTTACACATGTGAGTTGCTTAGCATTTTAAATTTTAATCAGAGAGAGAGAGAGAGAGAGAGAGAGAGAGAGATCTGATTTTGTTATATTTCATTTAGGTACATTTTTAGTTAATATCCTTTATTTCTCAACTTACCTTCATACACAGACACACACAAACAAAGTCAGATGCTCGCACTTACATTCACACACAAACACAGACAATTACATTCATGCACATATGCGTGCACATGCACATTCACACTTACATTCACAAACAAACACAGACACTCACACTTACACACACACACACATGCATTCCTACTTAAATTAACATTTTATTTATGTTTTGTTGGTAATTAATGAATGTATTTTAGTTTGGAGTTTGATCATCATTTTCGTTGTTCTGATTGCTGTAACCTGGAAACTGCTGATGTCGTGGAAAAGATCACCTAGTAACAGTGTTCACCAAGGAAACACAGCTGATGTAATGAATAATCTGTTATTTAGAGCTTTCCATGCAAATGAAATACGGGTAATTTTCTTTATAACACACACACGCGCACATACAGACATATACAGATAAACATACACACTCGTATACATACACTTGTAAATACATACATATCCATTCTTACACACATACATGTATAATATACACATACACACACCCATACAGATATGCAAATACATACACACACATTCACATACATACTAAGATATACAAATACATCAATGAGTGATTGCATATATCTGTTTATATATATAATCAGAAATTTATATTAAATTTACCAGAACAGGGTGATGACAACATTCTTAGCAAGGTTCACAGAGAGAAGCTTAATCGAGAAGTCTGCACAATCACTTTCCACGGTGAAATGTCTGAACAACACGTCAAGCAGACATCAGAGGTTCTTGTCAGTGATCCAGCAATAAAAACTGTTGATATGTTGTTGAACCGGTTTGAGGATATTCTGCAAGTACCTCGCTCTAAGGTCTACATAGTCTATGTAGATTACAACGAGAGGAATGTGATTCTTGAAGACCCAGCAAAGGGACCTGGGAACATGAGACTGACAAATGTTCAGGCGTTACGTAAAATGGGTGGTGAGTTAGATTCCAGTAACACATAAAGATTGTTTGACAGGACCTCAGAGTACTGTGATTTGAAATAAATTAGTAATTTCAATAATAATAGTGATAATAGCAATACTAACAGTAATAACAGTATAATAATAATAATAATAATAGTAGTAGTAGTAGTAATAATAAAAAAAACAAAAAATAATAATAATAATAATAATAATTGTAATAATAGTGTAATCATAATAATAATAATAATAATAAGACATTCTTGTATGTATAAAATAGTGGTGAGTTAGATTTCAGTAACACACAGAGATTTTGGTTTGCAATAAATTAATAATGATCTGAATAATAATAGTAATTGTAAAAATAGTATACCACTAATAAAAATAACAATAATAATAGAAATATCAGTAATAATTATTATAACAATAATAATAATAATAATAATAACAATAATAAAAATAACTACTGCCACAACTAGTAACTTTAAGGAATATTTTCACACAAACATTTTAATTTTGATTATTGCTATCAGGCTGATCAGCGTAAATAATAAGTAAATTATGAATTATATGTTGAGCCGAAAAATCAAGCGACTTGTTTTTCTCCAATGTTGATTCTGTCACTGATTCGATCATTTTGATATAATTATATAAAAAAGAAAGATATCGAACAGAAACATCTCTTTATTACTTAAATTTAATAACAATAATAATAATTTGATGAAGGCGATTGTGAAGAAGAAGATGAGGATAATGTTCATTATCCTCATCATTTATTATTATTCCTAATCTAACAGTAAAGTAAAAAAACAAACCAAAAAAAAACAACAAAACAATTTCACTTGCTTATTTTTATAATTATCATTATTTATTTATTTATTGACTTAATTCCAGACTCAAGGTGTACAACCTTCACAATTCCATGGCAACCCTCAGTGATCTGAAGTCAAACAAAGATCTTGTTGTCGATACAAGACTAGTAGAACCATTTAATGCAAGGACTGGATCATTGTTTCAGTTCATAGGAGAGCTGGATTGTTCAGCAGATTCTTCTGACTTGACTCTCACTGCTCGAGTTATAAGATGTGTGGATGGAATAGACCTTGTTATGTATCAGAAATCTCTAGAGATTCAGAGGCAGTTTTTACAACAGAGGAGTTGATTGTGACCGTTCTGATAGAAGGACTGTGAAAAAAACCTTTTTCTTTTATTTTAATGCAAATCAATTTTTGAAAATCTTTGAACACTGGAAAATATTTTCTACAACAGAGGAGTTAATATTCATTCTCAACAATATTTATTTAACATTTTTTTTTTTTTAAAATCAATTTTGAAAAATCTTTAAACATTGAAAATATATTTTCTACAATATAGGAGTTAATATTCATTCTCAACAATATTTATTTAGTTTTTTTTTTAATTATAAATCTGTTTGTGTTTTGAAAACTCTTTAAACATTGGAAAGATATTTTCTACATCAGAGGAGTTGATATTCTTTCTCAGTAATATTTATTTAGTGCTTTTTTTTATATAAATCTGTCCATGTTTTGAAAAATCTCTAAGCATTGGAAAGACATTTTTTATGACAGAGGAATTAATATTCATTCTGGCTGTTTTTATTTAGTGTTTTAGTATAGACCAAAAAGGGTTATTCCAATGTCAAATCACCCAGAGGGTTTAAATAAACCATGTTCAATTTTCCTGTTATTCAGTGTCTAGTTTGGACTTGGCATAATGTGCCCGGATTTCAAATATTAGTCTCTAATATCTTCAACTGTTATAATATCATGTTCAGAAGCACTGGAATGAGTTGCCTCATTGGGTTGTGATACAGGTGCGTGTATGGATGTAAACCAGTCATCATGAGGCAGGGGGTTGCACATCCAGTTGCAACAGTGCAGAGATTTCATCTCATTGCAGGATCATTGACTGGGATGAAATTCCATGAAGAAATGCCACACTTCTTGACTAGTAGATAGTGGTGTTTACATTGTCTCCCTGAAATGATATAAAATAAGTATAAAATTAGATCTGGTTATCAGAAATGTGCAGTGAAAAAAGCATATCTACATCTATTATTTCTCATTTACTTGTGAGTAGTCCAATGATTGTTCTAAAATGGCTTTCATTTTTCAATCATGCACTGTTTTTAGTGGGTATAGCTCATAAGACTAATCCCCAAGAGCTGTAAATCCAACTGACTCCAACTTTTCATACCCCAAAAAGGTCCCCAAGAAATGTCTCAGAGTGCATCCATCATTATCGTTGATGTTACCTTTTCTTTCTAATCCAGCAAGTTCAAGCACATCATCAGTATAAGTTGTGTTGGTGTCTTTTTCACTTGGCACACTGAACGTTGTCTCACTGTCACAGGAACGAATGATTTTTTATTATTTTTAATTTAATCATTTAGCATCTCTCTGTTTCCACTTTCAGCTGTCCAGTTATTTTAACTGAATCTTTTCATATGTGTAGAAAGAGCTGCTGTTTAGATGAGGCAAAAAATCCTCAACTTTTAATCCAGCATCTTTCCTCACATCTATAACAGTAGATTGGTCCATGTGGATGTATGCTTGTCTAAAATGTTTTCCACCAGGCAAATCCCTAGTTTGTTATACAGATAGCACACATAGCTCTGTGCAGCAGAGTCCAACAGCTCTTCAGATTTGTTGTCATGTTTGGGATTAGCTGTGACAGCTACCACAGAAATATCAGCTTGTGGACTCAGTTTACAAACAGTGAGATGTGTTGGTGAAACAAATTATAAAATTTTATGAAACAGATGATTTCCTTTAATGTTTGTTGAAATCTCAAATCCATTTCTCAAAGATGGTGTTGAATTTCTTCACCTTTTCAGGACACCAAAGAATTTGCTTTCTGGAATTGTTTCTGTGAAGTAGTGGACTTTTTTTCAAGTCCATGAATTCATTCTTCAGATAGACTAGAACTACTTGCTGTAATGTATGCATTACTGTTGTCAAATGTTTCTTCACTGACTATACAAATGTATTGATGTTTTAATATATAATATTTGAGTTTGCAATGGGCTGCAAATGGATAGAGTGTGGCCTCCTTGTTTTCCCAGTGAAAACTCCTCCTGCACAACATACAAGTTTTTGGTAAAATAGTTTCTTCTAACAGCTTTATTAATGATTTAAGGTCCTTCATGTATAACTATGGACTCTGGAATTTTGCAGTACAATTCTGGCTTTTTTGTTGTTGTTGTTGTTTTTTTTTTTTTTTTTTTTGGATTCTCTTTCAGGAATCAGTTTTGTTCTTTTGATGCCAGTCTACTCCTTGGATATTATGAATTTATGGGCTCATCATCAATCACTTCATCACAGTTGTTAAAGCTTTAAGCCTTCACAACCAGGACATTTCTTGTATGACATCATCCCACACATTTTCACTGAACTCGTTCTTCAGACATGCTGGTGATATTTCCTGGTACAGAAAAGATAAGTTTCTGATGATACAGCAAGATCAAACCATTTCAGAACAAAGCTGTGAATGAAGAAAATCCAGTCTCCTTTCTGGATAGGATTCTTTCCAAGGAGAATAAAACTTCTTGAACATTGATAAATTGTCTGCTTTCAGTTATACTTTATTATGAATTTCATCGAATCTTTAATTCCGGGACAAGTCTCACTATTTTCATCATGTTCATAAAAACAAAAAAACTCATTTTCAGTTCTACTGATAAAGCTTTACCCTTGTTCTTATGTCATTGTCCTAATATACCATTCTGCCTTTTTTAACATGACAACTTTTTTCACTAGGTTTTTTGTGTCTCCAGATTCGTTCATAGTCCTGCCTATCATCCAAAATCACCAGCTATGACAGGGATATAATAAATACTAAAATGTCAAATTTCCCTACTGCATTATAGTGCATTTTGTGTTTATTATGGTTAGGTACATCTACTAAAAGGTGGCAGACATGCCCATATTTTTGAAATGTAAGATGGTGAGGCTAAAATTTTACATTTTGAATGACCCTAAAGGTTTAATTAAATTTTATCTACATCTGTTTATTCTATTTTTTGTTAAGTCATTTCATTTTAGTTTAATAATAATAATATAGCTCATAAACTTAACCAGATCCAAGACATTTTCTCTGAACTTTGGGTAGCTCGCATAGCCTTTTAAAAAGAGCAAACAATCAACCCAGCAAATAATAATAAAAGAACTGCCATGTTGTTGTTGTTTTAACATAACTCATACTTTGATTCCTTGGTGTCAGGCAATTTGGTGATACAGCATTCTTATATGTGCATCCTCTCTCTTCTGTATTTTTTCAAAATATCATATTGTGTTGTGAACTGTTGAATGCAATAAAGTGTATGAATAATAAATGTGTTATGTGTGTGCTTGTATTTTTGTGTGTATATGTGTGTGTGTGTGTGAGAGAGAGATAGAAGCTGGCTGAAAAACACAGAGGCCTGTGTATTTTGTGATTACTTCAGTGTCAAAGAAAGAATATTAGATAAGGAAAAAGGAGAGAGATATATATGCTGAAGCAAAGAGGAGTTCAAGAGATTCTTATTTTTTCTTTCATAGAAAAATACAAAAAACAACAAAACAAATGACATTCAGTCTGAAACAATAACCTGTTTAATTCTATCAAAGTTGTTCACAGCTTTCTCATAAGCCAGATTTATTATCATCATCATTGTTATAAATAGTGTCATGTTTAAAGTAAGAAAAAACAAAACTGAGCTAGCAAATATTTTACAGCATATGCAAACTTTCCTTGCAAAGTATTATTATTATTTCAATTACTTATTATAATATATAAATACAAAAACGTTATCTGAAAAAAGAAGAAAAAAGAAACCCCATATGTCATAATAAACATGATATAAATCAGTTTTTACAAACCACGCAAAAATAGAGAACATTTGATGAATTTCCAAAGTTAAATTTCCATAGATAAGAAGAATATATATACTGAAATCAAAAAGTTTTTAAAAAGAGATAAATTAACAATAATAAAATTGCAAAAAATCAATTAATTTGTTAATGAGATTGATTAACAAACACAGTGAAATCATGAATGCCAAATTAGTCAATATTAGTTTATGTGCCCTTGATTGGAAATCTCCAATATTTTCTTAACTTTTATTTTGTAATTATTTGTTTTCCTGAACACAAAAAGAACAATTTTGGTGCATTTTAAATGATAATTTAATCTGGAAAAATTGAGACAGAGCTAAATGTAAAACTGATTCTAGAAGAAAAAAATGTGGATACAGAGAGCTGACAAATTTTTTAACTAAAAATTAACACTAAATTTAAGAACAAACAAACTGGAAAGAAAACCTAACTATATACCTGTGTATGTGTGTGTGGACACACATATATATATATATATATCTCTGTTTGTGTGTGTTTTACATAAAACATATTTGGTGTTCTAATTTTTTCTCAAATTTCGGCCCTCTTACTAGAGACTGAACAATACACAAAAACAGAAGCAGTAAATTAAATGATGAACACCAAACATGGAAAACTTACATACTAATGATAATAAATAAATATAAAAACAGTAAAATTTAAAAATTGAGCATCCAATTTAAAGGGTTATGATGATTTTTGTTAGATGTTAATAAATAACATAAACTGATGCATGAATACATGTTTTAAATTGTATAAACAATATATGTTATTATAATTTAAAGAAAAATAATAATCATAGTAATTTTACTTTGTGAAGTAGCTTCATTAATTAAAAACATCTCTCAGATGTTTAAGTCTGTTTCAAAATATAATAGTAATAATATGTTTGGTAATATTGTTTGAATTATAAATCAAGAAAAGAAAGGAAAAATATCATTTTTAAAAAGAATATACCATTAATTTGCCTATATTAATTTTTTTTTTTTTTTTTTAAATTAAAGTTTTAACATTATATTTACGATCAAGAATATTTTAAGAAACAATCCATTTAAAACTAACATCACTATCATAAAAATTGTCATTTAATACTTATTTGAAATTTTATCAACATTCTTCATTGTGTGAAATATTGAAATATAAAGTTCATAGGATTTTCAATTAATCTGCACTTTTCAAATTTGTATTTAGATTATAAGACAGAAGCTTAAATTCTGTGAGTCTAATATACAGCTTTCAGAAATTCAAAAAACACAACAGAAAGAAAGAAAGAGATAGAGAAGGCGCCATTTCTTTTTTAAAAGCTGTGTCTTTGTGAATCAGGCAAATGTTTTGTCTTCGTAAGAGCAAGCTTTGAGTATTTTTCTCAACGAAAAATTGAAACACGAAGACTTTTATTTACCTGAAAAACAAAACCACAGTTATTAAAAAAGAAGAAAAAAAAAAAACGAGTTAGAAAGAAAAGTTGTCTGGAGCTTTTAGTTGTAAAATTAATAAATAAAGTAAGCAAATCTGTCTTTTTTTTTTTGCGTTTTCTTCTTTCAGTTTAAACATTCAGTAAATATTCATAAGTGTTTATAGTTAGTCATTGTAAGTAAAAAATTAAATTGCTGATTAAGAAGTAATTTGTTAATGCCTATATTGTCCTGTTTGATTATATGAAGAAAGAAAAAATGGCCAAAAAAGATTCACATTTTTCTAATTTAAAAAAGATTTAAAAAAAAAGGAAGAAAGAAAACAAACAAAAACCAACAACAACCAGCCAAAAAAAAAAAAAAAAAAAAAAAAAGAAAAAAAAAAGCATTACTGAAAAATTAATTTAAATATAATAATCATTGTAAAATTGTTATCTTACTAATGATACAATTATGAATTGCACATACTTGTATATTTTTCATTTAAAAAATAATTAAAGGAAAAACAACAAAATAGAGTAAATAAACAATTTTATATGGTATATTTCTAGTTGCATAATAAAAAGTTTAAAAACAATATTATGAAAACTACTGACATCAAGTTAAAACTATCTATCCATTGTTTACTCTAAACAACAGCTACCACTAATTACTAATATTTTCTAAAAGTCATTAAACTAGAAAACTTTTAAGTAATACAAAACAAAAAATAATAAATATTTGTTAAAAAAACAGACTGATGTTGGGATTCCTATTGTTTGAAGTTAGATGATGATGAATTTAAATACAATTTTTAAAATGAGGTCGAAAGTTTGTGCGCCTATTTGGGCTAATTTAAAATTTTGGCAGTCGTTTCATGTGTTGTTAAGAATCTATCTTTCATTTCCAGACTTTTCTTATCTGTTTTAAACATTGTTACTATTATTATTATTATTATTATTATTATTATTATTATGCATTGTCATGATTAGATCATACAAGTTTATGATTATGAAGTAATTTTTAACAGTATAAATTCACTATCAAAAACATAAAATAAATAAAACAATAAAAAAATCACCTATAAAATAAACTGAAAGAATATAAAACAAAATTTACAATATTGTCCTATATTGAATACTTTTGTCACTGAATTATTATATTTTTGGTCATGGTTTAGAAATAAACAAAATACTTTCCCCCTATAAAATTAACAGGTTTTCAACTATAAATTAAATATTTAAAGATATATATATATATACATACATATTTAAAAAAAAAAAGTAAATAAATACACATATTTCTTAACTATACTCTGAAATAATTTAAGAAAAAAAAAGAACAAAGAAGCTCTACTTGCTGTATAATCATATTAGTGAAAAAGTTTGGCCACTCACAAACAAGAAAAAAAAAAAAATAAAAAAAAAAAATGTTTATGATCTTCTTTCAAGATAAAAAAACCACAGGTCTGTTTACTGTTCTTGTTACTGTTTCATTTTAATGATATGCAAAAAATAAATGAATCTGACTGGTTAATTAATAACCAATCAAATTCATCCACCAATATAAATCATTGACAAAAATTGGTATACACACTAATTTAATATTCAAAGATTAACCTAAAAATGTTCAGTGAAACAAGTTGATTTTATATATATATATATATATATATATATATATATAGATGTTGTAGTGGTAGTAGTAGTAGCACAGCAACAGCAGCAGCAGCAGCAGTAGTAAATGAAGAAGAAGAAGAAAAAGTTTATTTGGTTATCCAAGATAAAGTTTAATGGCAACACATTATCTCACATTTCTGTTTATCTTTTCAAAACTTAATTTTAAACAAAAATGTAGCAGCAACACGAACAGTAGATTCACCTTGATTAATCAGAACACACACTGGCATCTAAACCATTGTTAATAATAAGCACTCACATAATAAATAGTCAAATCATTTGTACACATATCACACGTTTCTATAAAGGGGGAGAACTCTAAGCTTTTGCATCAGTCAAAGATGGCCATCACCTGCCCTTCGTGATATTTTTTTCATTATTCACCTCTCTAGTACATTTCAGCACATTAAATTTCATAACTTAACTAATATTTATGTAAAAAGAAATGGTGAAAGGGCTTACAGAAAAATTCTTTAGTTGTAATGATAACATTATTATATTCTATTTTTGACAGTATTTTCTTAAACAATAATACAATTATAATGAAAATTGTTAGCTGTGTAATTCAGTGATTTTATAAAAGGAGGCCCAAATTCTTTTCAGATATTTATAATTTTCAAGACAAGCGTAATATAGGTACAATGATGCTGTATTTAATCAGATATATCTTATTTTCATCGTTTAAAAAAAATGTCGAAGAAGAAGTAATGATAATAAATAAATATTTAAGAATACAACAAATAATCAGAAAGATTTCAAAAAATTTTTGTTTTTGTTTTTTTTTGTTGATAAAACAAAACATGAATCATCAAAAGGGCAGACAGTTTCTGAGTATGATTAAAAAAAAAAAAAAAAAAAGATTTAAAAAAAAAAAAAAAAAAAAAAAAAAAAAAAAGGATTTTTAAAAAGTGTTCAATTAAAGAGAAGATAACTCTCAGGAAACCGATGAGCCTCGGTTTTGCGCTGATTGTCGATTCAGAGAACTGTCTCTGGATGGTCCCTGAGACTGATTGCGGCCCGACCCCCGGGAAAATGAACTTTCTCTCGACCCCTCCCCGCGGGACTTGGATCTTCTCCGGCTTCTTCTAAACAACTTTTTCAGACTGCCACCTAGTGAGCGCGATTTTTTCAAGTTCGGCGACTTTGGAGGAGAACTTCGTCTCACCAGGTCCATGTCGTCTGAGGACAAAAAAATAAAAAAAAAAAAAAAAATAAAAATATAAAAGCACAGAAATAAATTTAAAATTATTTGATCAATTGATTTATTTTTTTAATTAATTTATACACATGTATGATAAAAACAATATGTTTGTGGTAAGACGTTTGTTGTTATGTGAAAAGAAAACTTTAAAAATTAAGAAATAATAATAATAATGGTGTATTTCAATGAATACAATTTAAGAATTTGTTCAGCTAAGTTAAAGATACAAAATCAATAAATAAATAATTTAATTTATTAACAAATTAAAAAAAAAAAAAATCAGTAAATAAATTAAAATAAAATAACTAGTAAATTAATTAGTTTTAAAAAATAAACAAATAAAATAAATAAATACATTTCATAATAAAACAGAAAAAAAAGGTATTTAATGATTTCATTAGACTACATATGTATAAAAGGAAAAAGTCATAAATTAATTCCAAATTCTCATGCAGATAATATTTTACCCAAAGAAAACAAATCAGAAGTATGCAAAGTATGTAAGAATGCATATATAATAAAAAATCAAAAACAAACATATAAAAAATTTAAAAAAGAAAATAAGACAAAAAAGAAAATACAAAAACAAACAACAAATTGTCATTATCAGTGTCTGTATATGTACAAGCAAAACAAAATTACTATTTGAAAGTCATATCACTTTTTCTTTTCATTAAATAAATTAATAAATAAATAAATAAATAAATAAATTAATAAATAAATAAATAAGAGACAGAAAGAAAAGGAAATAAAAAATCATAATTCATTCCAAATGCAACTAGCATTTTTTAACTACATTTCTCAAGTTTTGATCTAATCTATATTAATGAAACAAGGAAAACAAATGAAAAGGAAATAATGGCAATGGAAGAGAAATTTTGGATGTATGAAACCCTTTAAAACACACACACACACACACACACACATCTTTACAAAAACAAAGAAAATGAACTATGAAATAAGATTAGGCAGGGTATTGAATTTTTAAGAAATAGTCTTACATCATTTAATCAAATAAAAAGTAAATAAATAAAAATGAACCACAAAATGAATGCAAAGAAATGATCAAACAAAAGGTTCAAAACCCCAAAAAGCAAATTTCTTTTTTTTTCTAATTTTTAAATAAAACAAGCTTTTTTTTTAACGAAACAAAAAAAAAAAAAAATAATAATAATAAAAAATACAAAATTTCATACCATCATGCAAGATTGTATATTTTTAATACAAAAAAAAAAAAAAGTACAAAAAACCCCAACAAACTCTAATGAAAAAGGAGATTATTATAAAAATGATAAAAAACCCACGAACAGAAAACCGAAAACGAAAAAAACGAAACGAAAATCAACCACAACAGAATGTAAAACCTTTTGACTTGGGCCCATACTGCTCGTCTGGTGGTCTGAGATAGTTAGAGCGCTCTTTTACACTAGACGTGGCTCTGTCAGCGCTCTGAGAGCGCTTTTTCCAGCCAAAACGCTTCCGCAGAGCATTTCCAAAAGAACTTTTCTTCTTTTCTACACAAGTGTGACAGACAGAGAGAAGACAGAGAGACGGTTGTAGTTTTATGTTAGTTTAGAACTTGGACGTTAGTATCATTTAAAAAATAACCCATAACTTTCTGAGAATTGTATATAATAAAAAGAACTCTTACAAGAGAGACATTTGTTGATATATGTCTTATGTTAGTTTAGAACTTGGACATTAGTATCATAAAAAAATAACCCTTAACTTTCTGAGAATTGTATATAATAAAAAGAACTCTTACAAGAGAGACATTTGTTGATATATGTTTTATGTTAGTTTAGATTTTGGACTTGGACGTTAGTATCACAAAAGTTAGAAAAAATACCACCCATATCTTTCTGAGAATTGTATATAATAAAAAGAATTCTTACAAGAGAGATATTTGTAGATATATGTTTTATGTTAGTTTAGAACTTGGATGTTAGTATCATAAAAAAAATAACCCATAACTTTCTGAGAATTGTATATAATAAAAAGAACTATCACAAGAGAGATGTTTGTAGATATATGCTTTATGTTAGTTTAGATTTTGGACTTGGACGTTAGTATCACAAAAGTTAGAAAATTTACCACCCATATCTTTCTGAGAATTGTATATAATAAAAAGAACTCTTACAAGAGAGACGTTTGTTGATATATGTCTTATGTTAGTTTAGAACTTGGACATTAGTATCATAAAAAAATAACCCTTAACTTTCTGAGAATTGTATATAATAAAAAGAACTCTTACAAGAGAGACGTTTGTTGATGTATGTTTTATGTCAGTTTAGATCTTGGACTTGGACTTTAGTATCATAAAAAAATGAAGAAAAAGAACAACCCATATCTTTCTGAGATATATATGGAAAAAAAAGAACTATTGCATTTGTGAAATATTATATAAGTAAGTAAATAAATAAATAAATAAATAAATAAATAAATAAATAAATAAAAATATTTCTAATATTTGATATATGATCTCTGTTATTTGGGTTAGCAGAAAGCTGTCAAATTGTAAGAGCAGTATCTGAAATGAATCTATTGTTGTTGTTTTTTAATTTAAAAAAAAAAATTTTGTGTGAGTGTTTATGATGGCCCCAAAAAGTAAATTTAAAAAGTAACAAAACAAAAGAACTAGAAATTAATAAAAAAATATAAACAAGTGTATTCAGCAACAGTGAACATATTTAAAAATACATTCTTCTACTTAATGAATCGGAAAATCAAAAATATAAATTGCAATGATGAATGTTCTAACATCCATAAAAACTGAAAATAAATAAAAGAGAGTGAAATTTAGACAGCAACATATGAGAGAGAGAGACAGAGAGAGAGAGAGACAGAGAGAGAGAGAGAGAGAGAGAGAGAGAGAAAAGGAGAAAGAGACAGAGAGTGAGGGAGAGAGATAAAAAAAGGACAAAGAGAGAAACAAAGATAGGTAGAAAGAGTTAGAGAGAGAAAAGAGACGAGACAGCCAGCCAGCCAGCCAGCCAGCCAGACAGACAGACATCTTTACCTTTTTCTTGTGGGTGTCCGACAGCAGGTGGAGAAGAATGTGATGACATGGGACTCTCAGTTGTCTCCTCTGTTGGTGAACTCTCTATGGTCTGAAACAAAAAAAACACATTTTAAAAGAAATATATTAATATTTTCATTTTATTATTTATAGGACAATTAAATTAACGATAAATTATAATTAAAACTGACCTGTAATGGTATTTTAATACATTTCCAAATGTTTCTGAATACTTTTTATCTATTGTTTTTATTTTAAATGACAAAAAAAAAAACCCATCGAACTACAATTCCTTACATTCTACTAAGCCTTTAAACTGTAGTTCTTTTTCCTTCTTTTGTTTATTTTTCATTGTTGTACTTTATTATTAATAAAGGTTGCTGTGTAATAACAAAATAATTATCTGAAAGCAAAGTTGTGTATTTTTTTTATAATACTTTATAATTATAATTTTTTTTTTTTTTTAAATGAAACAAAATGGATTCAGAGTAGTTCTTTTCAAAAACATATGTGTTGCTATGTTAATAAAATATTATAATAAAGGTGTTACATATAAAACACAAATATCTATAATGATTTTAACATGCACGCATTCCAACTGTTTAAGCTGCTGCTCTAGAACAAAACACATACATACTCAGAAATATAACACAAACACTTAATTACAACAAAATTAGTATTGTGCACTTAAATAGCCTGGAATATTAAGGGAGAAAGATTATAGAGAATGCCTGAAGAATGAAAATCTTACTCTTTTTCAGTTAAAAATTTTTCTCTCTGATATTACACACTCTGAACACAAAATTACCTTCATTTAACTGTTTAAATTAATTATTGCTGTTTTAAAAATCAATTATAATATAAAATGAGCCTTATTTTACTATCAGAATGAAAGGTTAATTATTATACAAAATGTAACCTGTATGCCACCATGGTGTTATTTAATTATATAAACTTTATGTTACTTTTGAAATATTAGCTTTCAATTAAATTTAATTAAAGTGAAAACCAAGCAGCTGTATTTTACTGAAAACTGTGGTGTGAAACCCTCTGCAGCCATATTTGCTACAGCAAATGAACACAAAGCAATTGCTCTTCAGTTTTGATCAAACAATATATATCCACATGATTCTTAATAGCCTTTGTTGAACTAAGAAAAATACTATCAATTTTTTTTCACTTAGAATTTAATCAACAGTTTTATGTTTTGGAATTAAGGAAAACATTTACACATGAAAAGAAAACTTTGGGATTCAGCCATTTTAAAAGTTGTGTTTTAAGACTATTCTAGATTACAAATGTGTTACTGAATAAAAACATAGCAAGTTTATGAGCATGTAAGTATATGAGTGTCTGTATGCAAATGTGGCTGTGCCTATATGTGTACAAGTATATGTGTGTTTGTGTGTGTATGTGTTAGTGTGTGTGTGTGTGTGTGTGTGTGTGTGGTAAGTGTGTTTGCAGTTTCATTATATATATATATATATATATATATAATTTTTTGTTTTTGTTCTTTTGGAAATGAGATGATTGAAGGACCCTGTTTAACCATTAATGAATCATACTTTATTAGTAACAAAGATTGGAGTGTAGTTACTAATACTTCAATCCCTTGTAAGAATACACTGTGTATTTAACCCATTTCTTCACCAGAAACAGATTAAGATAAATAGTCTGAGATTCTTTATGGAAAGCATTATAAAGATAATAATAAAAAATACTGCAGACATTTTACAAAAATAATGGTTTATGATTTGCTAGGGTGCAACTAAGCAAAAGCAGGAAAGCATTACAGAAAAGCTAGGCAAATATTTGTGGAGTAATTTCTGAGTTTAGATTTTATTTTTATTTTAATTTCAGAATTTTCTAAATTTTTGTATATTTTGTCACAATTTGTAATAGAAAATAAATACTATAAAAGATTTATTTCTTGCAAATTCTATTTCAATTCTGGCTCTGTATATTATTAGTTTTTTGAAACAAAATGAAAAAGTGTTTTTTGTGCTGTCATTTTAGGGAACATTATCAGTCATTCTAAATAGAAAATACAACTGTTTTCATAATAATCTTTATCATTATCTTCATCATCATCAACACTATCATCATTATAATTAACATTAAGATAATTATTATTATTATTAATTTTATTATTATTATTATTATTATTATTATTATTATTATTATTATTATTATTATGATCATTATTATTATTTTATTTCTTTACCTATCATTTTCATATATGTTCATCAAATAAAAAGGAAATTACAAAAATACCTTAATCACAGGCACAACAGGCTCCTGGAAAGCATGAATTAAAGAAAAATAAAATCATAATAATAATAATAATAATAATAATAATAATAATTTAAAAAAAGGGAAAGTTGCAAGGTCAGTCAAATAACTAATAATTATAACATATATATATATATATATATAAGCTTATCCAGCAATCACTGAACATAGTGGCAAGCTATGATGACTACATAAATTTCTATATTTTTTGCCACCGGCCAGAAATATAGCTTTTGTACTATATTTATTTCAATAAATTTTTCACACTTACTCTTCTGTAGTGTCTAATTGCTGACTTAGATCTAAAAAAAACATTTTGAAAACAGTTTTTCATTTGGAAAAATAACATTTGAGAACTATTTTATTTTGATGCACAATCAATGTAGGTCACAATGAAATAAATACACTTGAATCTACTACACTCAAGAATGGTGAGTTCAGAAATAAAACAGTTAATTTTATTTACTTTTTTCTATTATTTAGGACTGTAGGATAAAAGAAATAACTGGTTACTATCTTAAGATATCAGTTGTATCACGACTGAATGGTTGATTGGCCTGATGTAGCTCGGCATAGCCTCACTGTAGTCCACCATTCTAACCTTTGCTGGATAAAGCCTTTATCTTGAGACAGTAACCATTTACTCAATATGTATATATATATATATAAAGCAACCACTTCTGTATGCAAACCCCAAAACCTGCATGATGAAGCCACCTCTCCAGTTTATGTACATCCTGTCAAGTGTTTCAGTTTAAAAATAGGATTCTGGTCGATAAATTTTAATTAATTAATTTAGAATTAATCAACTATTTTAAAATCAGAATATGATGCACAGCACAAGGGGTGGTATTAGAAAAAAAAAAAATATATATATATATATATATATATATATTATATTTAAGAGACAAAGACAGATATAGATATAGAGAGAAAGAGAACCTTAGAGATGTAGCATTAACAATAAGAAAAAAAAATATAAAAAATAAATAAATAAATAAATAAATAAATAAATAACAAAATAATGAAACAAACAAAACAAACAACAAAAAAATAACAGGCTCATGGACATACATTTATATGTTTCAAACGTAAGTTAACACAAATGAAACACAAACAAAAGGCACAAACACAAACACATATTTCAAGCAGTCAGTTTATTACACAGATTATGAAATGTTGACAACATGCATTATTATTAAAAAGTACGAGTCTAGTTCGTTAAACTGTTTTGTATTATATCTTGAAAGTATGTATGTACATGCTTAATAAAATGTTTGAAAGAATGAAAATGCTTCCTATATTTTGCTCCATATATTTTTTTACAATAATGTAGATTATATATTGAAAGTTATTAGTTATTAAAGCTATTAATGAACAACAAATGTGTCAAAATAAAATAAATAAATAAGACATTTTTTTTTCTTTTAAAATTTGTTCAATTAAAGAAGAAAAGGATATTTAGAATTATATAATTAATATCACATTTATTTTAAGTCATATTATAAGGATTTAGTTTATTATTATTATATTTTTATTATTTTTTTATACTATTTCCAGCCATTATAAATTTAAATCAACAAGATATAAATTTTAATTTTATTTTTTACTTGTTTCATTTAATTATCCCTTTCTTTTCAGAAATTCCTTTCAACAGATAAATAAAATGACAAAACAGCAAAAACCTTGTCCCTCAAAAAAACAACAACAAAGAAGCATGCAAAACGTGAAAATAAAATTAACAAGAACAAAAAATAATCATGCAAACAAACAAACAAAAAGTCAACAAAACAAACATAAAACAAATAAATGTAGATGGATTTAAAGCTAAACAAAGATTATTATTAATAATAATAATAATATTAATAATAATATTAATAATTATAAAAATAATAATAATAACAATAATAATAATAACAATAATAATAATAACAATAATAATAATAATAATAATAATAATAATAATAATAATAATAATAATAATAATAATAATAATAATAATAATAATAATTATAATAATAATAATAATAATAACAATAACAATAATAATAATAATAATAACAATAATAATTATAATAATAATAATAATAATAGATAATACTAATAACAATAACAATAATAATAATAATAATAAAATCCAGGATTAAAGCTCAACAGATTTTACTTTTTTATTATATTTTTTATTTTTTATTATATTTTTTATCATGCAGGGGTAATTAAAAACATTGCCATTAAAAGCATAACTGATAAACAAATAAATAAATAAATAAGTAAAGAAAGAAAGAAAGAAAAAGAAAAAAAAAAAAAAAAAAAAAAAACTGATGAAATAAAACAATAAATCATAAGAAGATTTTATTCATAATAACTTAATGGATTTTTGTTTAATAGGATTTCAAAATAATTTTTTAAAGAATGACAGCAAAGTTATGAAAAATATTACATTTTCTCTGGTATATATTTATTCTGCTTAAAACACATCTACTATCTTTAGTTTGATATCTGTAATAAATATCTGAACATATATTTGAAAAAAAAACAATAATAAAAAAAAAAAAAACAAACAATTAAAAAAAAAAAAAAAAATAAGTATTTATAATAAATTTTCAGCGTTAATGAAAGAATGTCATTAGAAGAAATAAATTATTTGGAATTGTTATAGGTTTCTTTGGTTTATATTTCCTAAAACAATTATTTATTTTTTATTTATTTATTTATTTATTTATTTATTTATTTATTTATTTATTACTATTACTATATTTTTTATTTTTTGTTGAAGAAATGCATTTCCTGTACATCTCTGGATTAATAAATTTACATTGCCATTTGAAAAAAAAAACAAAAAAAAAGCAACAAATGAAAATTCAAAAAAAATCCTAAAACATAAAACATCAATACCAAAACCAACAAACCATTCAAATAAACAGTAACAACAAAACAAAAACAATTAAAGAAAAGAAAATATTCTGAATCCATTTTGGGAACTTAATGATAAAATTTCATTGAGAAAATCAGAAAGACAATACTAAAGGGATTTCTTTTTAGTTATGTTCTTTTGAAGATATATCTTTAACAACTAAAATAACAAAATAAATAAATAAAAATGAAAAACAAGATGCCTAATCACATTCACAAAGTAATTAAATTACAAGTATAATATTATATATATATACAAATTAATAATATGAATCACAAATATAATTTTAGTTGTAATATATATATATAAATATATAAAACAAATTTTTTGGTATAAGATAAAATATATAAGCGACTAACATGATAAATAAATATATGTATATAAATAAATGCACATTCATTTGTAACAAAAATAAATTTGATTAAGTGTAACAAGAATGTTAAAAATAATTAAAATTTTATTTTATTAACTTCAAGTAATGTATATTAATCACCAAAACAAACAAACGAAAAAGATACAAAAAAACACATAGAAAAAAATAAGAAAAGAGAATTAATGACAAGATCAACTGGAAGACCAAACTAAACAAAAAAGAAATGTGTTAATAAGACGATGCAAAATTATGATGACAAGCAAGTTTAAAGCAAGACACTTAAATCAGGCCAAAGTATTCCATAAATTTTCTTTATTAATCTCTGGTTATAAATAATAATTTTGATTAATAAGCTATTCTTTTGTAATAATAATAATAATAATAATAATAATAATAATGATAATGATAATGATAATAATAGTAATAATAGTAATAATAATAATAATAATAATAATAATAATAATAACAATAATAATGATAATAATAATAGCAATAATAATAATAATAATAACAACAATAACAATAATAATGATAATTAAAAACAAATATAACAGAATAAAAATAAATAAATAAATAAATAAATAAACAAATAAATAAATAAATAAAATGCTTACTAATATACACTATGAAATATAGAAAGTAAATATTAAAAACTAAAAATCAACCAATCATAAAAGCAGCATTAAGCAATCACAATTAGCAACAGAAACAAGGAATAAAACTTATCTACTGGCAGTTAGTTTAAAAAAGTATCTTACCCTACCATAAAAGCCAGTACAAAATACAAAAGGGAATTGACTAATCAGAATAATTCTTAAAACCCATCATAACCAATCATAGCAGCTGACACAAAATAACAGAAAGGACCTGACTAATCAGAATAATTCTTAAAACCCATCATAACCAATCATAGTAGCTGACACAAAATAACAGAAAGGAACTGACTAATCAGAACAATTCTTAAAAGCCATCATAACCAATCATAGTAGCTGATACAAAATAACAGAAAGGAACTGACTAATCAGAACAATTCTTAAAAGCCATCATAACCAATCATAGCAGCTGACACAAAATAACAAAAAGAACTGACTAATCAGAAACATTTAAAAAAACAACAACATCATAACCAGTCACAGCAGTTGAAACAACAACAAAAAACCCTAAATAAATTGACTAATCAGAATAATTCTTAAAAATGCCATCATAGCCAATCACAGAAGTCAATACTAAATAACAAAATGACATCATTAACCAGAATAGTTAAAACAAATATTATAACCAGTCGTAGAAGCTGAAAGAAAATAACACAAACGAACTGATCAATCCGAATAATTTTCAAAAACTCCATCGTAACCAATAACAGCAGATGACAGAAAATAACAGAACTTAACTGACTAATCAAAACATCAAAACAAAATATTATAACCAACCACAGCAGTTTATTCAAAATAACAAAGAAGGATGCGACTAATCAGAATAGACAAAGAAATTATCATTAACCAATCAAGGCAGTTGATTCAAAAAAAAAAAAAAAAAAAAAAAAAAAAAAACAAGGAAATTAACTCAAATTTTTTAAAACATCATAACCAATCAAAACCTCCGATACAGGATTACAAATGGGAACTGACCAATCAGAATGTAGAATCTGGAGGATGAAGTGAAGATGAGGATTTTCTTACCCGCTTCACACCAGTTATTATGAGCATGCTTTTCTTGGTTGGGGTCCTTGGTCTCTTGGACTTGTCCAGCAGTTCTCGTATTGCAGTCTCGGCCACCGAGTCTACCCCATTAATAACAATCATTTCTGTAACACACAAGGGTAAAAAAAAAAAAAAAACAGGCATTCACAAGTGTGGAAACAAAACAAAACATGCAATAATGAGACGAATAAACAGTCATGGCATGTTAAAACATTTTTTTTTTTTTTTTTTATTATTTTAAATGGTTTTTTATTCAGGAAAAGAAAGGAAGTAATATAATTTTTTTTTTAAATTAATTTTTTTTATATAAAAATTCGTTTTAAATTAATTGTCCTGTACAATGCTTGAGCATCCTCTGTTTCTACTGTAATTCAAAGTTTTGTTTTATAAGTTAACAACACATCTAGTTATAACAAAATCTCTGGTGTAACGTATCGTGTTTTCAACAGTCCAGTAAAATGTCTTAATATCGTCTACTTCTGCCATAGTTCAAAGTTTTGTTTTACAAGTCATAACACATCTAGTTATAACATAATCTCTGATGCACTGTATCAGATTTTTCATCAGTCCAGTACAATACCTGATAATCACCTATTTCAACCTTATTTCAAAGTTTTGCAATTAAATGGTAAACCACATTTCAGTAATGACACTGAGGTATTTATTGAGTTTTGGTATCATCTCTATTTGAAATAGTTACAATTAGAATAATAATAATAATAATACAATGTATTTAAAAAAATATATAATAGTGATATATTGACTACACAAAAAACTAAAAATAAAATAATTTATCCCTTTATTTTTTCCCAACCTAAATTATGGTGCTAGTATTTTCATATTACATTTAACAGCATCCAAATTTATCACAACAAAGCAAAATATCTTCCTTTCTTTTCCTTGACAACAACTGTTAAAAAAACAAAAATGATTCTTAAGAAGCAATATGAATGTGTCAATACTATAGTTGTAAATAACACAACTAACAACTTGTTTTTCTGTTAATGTGTTGGTATAAGGTTAATTTGGTTTGTAAATGCCAAAAACTGTTCATCCAATGCAGGGTTACTCCATCAACAAGGCAGCACACACCTAAGAAAGTATCAAGTTATTCACAACAGGAACTGGAACATTGGAGAATTTTAACTTTCTGGCCAAAGAGCTCCGGTTTAAAAACACTATTCGTTATACGAGTAATAAAATTAATCATAAAAATGTTTCATATGTATATAATAATAAATAAATAAATTCAGAAATAAATTAAAAGAAAAATTTAAATTAATAAATAAACGAAAAGAAAAAAAAAAAAAAAAAAAAAAAAAAACATCTTAAAGAGAAGTATTGTTTATAAATAAATAAATAAATAAATAAATAAATAAATAAATAAAAATAATGATTTGGTATAGTTGGAACTATTTGTTCAGAAAGTAATATACATTCTCCAAAGGGAGTTAACTCAAATCATCATGCACCATTGCAAATGGAGTCCACATTGTGGTACTTACTGCCTGGAAATGAGGTTCTCTCTCTGGAGAATATAAAGAAAATTAATATTTATATATATTAAAATTTGCTTAACCTTGGCTATAGAAATGGAACAAGTAGATGACATCTTCTTAACAATCACAAACATACTTTAATGTTAATGGCTGGCAGATGACATGATTTTTAGTAATAAGGTTTGAAGAGAGAAGACTTAAAATTTCATTTGGTTTTGTTCATCAGCTACTGTGGCCAAGTAGCAGAAAGTGATTCTTGATATATGCCATCCCTTAAACAGCAGTGAATATTCTATAGATTTGATTTTATTAACATAAAATAGGTTAGAACAGGATATAGCCCATTGGGTTCACTTATAAAATTTTACCCATGATGCTTCTGTGAGTGTATCTTTGACTGGAGATTAGCCTGTTAAGGCCAGGGGTTTTATTAAAATAACAATAGTACATTTTGGTAAACATAAATGAAAGAAAATAAATTTGAAAAATTTGAAAAATCCAAGTGAAATACCCAGAAAACATGAAATAAATATGAAATAAATATTTCTGTTTAGAAAAGGAAAAAAAAAAATGAATTCAAAAAATAAAAAAAGAATTTTATTCTGTTATTTATTTATTTAATAGGTTATTTAAATTTTTAAAAAGCATATTGCTGTGTTTTTTTTTTAAGTTTAAAAATTAAAAAAAAAAAAAAATGAATTTTTTTTTTAAAAAAAGAAACATTTCATCTGCAAAAAAAAAACCCATTTAAAAATGAATCTGCAAAATAAAAAAAAAAAAAAAAATAAAATTTTAAAACAAATTTTAAAATCCTGAAATGGAAAGACAAAAATAATCCTTTGCAAAACTATTTGAAAATATATTATTAAGAATATGTGAAGAAATATATAGTAAAAATGTGCAATAGTGAAAATATTAATAATATTAATAATAATAATAATAATAATAATAATAATAATAATAATAATTATAATAACTACAACAACAATAATAACAACAATAATAATAATAATAATATATATAGTAGTAGTAGTAATAATAATAATAATAATACTGGAATAATAATTAATAATAATATTAACGACAGTAACTAATAATATAATAAAAATAATAAAAACGTCATTATTAATGATAATAATAAGATATATAAAAAGTAGTAAATCTAAATATATTGAATAAAAAAATTAGCAATCAGGTTTAGTGATTTGTAAGTCATATATATGTGCCATAAAATTTTAACAATAAACCATATCTAGAAAAAAGAAAGTTATTAAAAATAAATAAATAAATAAATTTAAAAATGCAAATATTCAGCAAAAACAGAAGCGAAGTGCATATAATTGTAGCAAAAACTTTAACACATGTATATTATATATTAACTCTCTCTCTCTCTGTCTCTCATTACTCTCTCTCTCTTAATCATTCTCCCCTACTCTCTCTTATTTTTAATCTTTCTGTCTGCTCTCTCTAACCTTTCTCCCATTCTTCTTTCCCCACTCTTTGTCAATTCTCCCTCCCACTCTTTCTCTCTCTCTCCCTCTCTTCTCTCTCAGTCATTCCCCCACTCTTTGTCATTGCCCCCTCTCTCTCTCTCTCTCTCTCTCTCTCTCTCTCTCTCTCTCTCTCTCTCTCTCTCTCTCTCTCTCTCTCTCCTTAATATATGTATAAACTGAAACACATAAACACACACAACAAAACAGTTCATGCCCACATACACACACAAAACAAAATTACACATACATACACAAATTAACTTTTTTACAATAATGCCCAAGCTTTTGTGCAGTGCATTGCAATGCATGTATAATATTTATTTTATTTAAATGCCTTGGAATTTAAACATCCACAATTAAGTTACAGTGAATATAAATAATAAAAAAAAAACAAAAAAACAAAAAAAACAAACAATATTAGGCAGAATATTTAAACATTTGAAGACAGCTTCAGGGCAAACTGGCAAAGAAAATAATTACCTCCATTTTGCTTTGTTTTAGTAACTGCTGTGAACAGTAAGAAAGTAAGAAGTAAGTAAGTAAGTAAGTAAGTAACTATGTAGGTAAGTAAATAACTAAATAAATAAACTAAATAAATAAATAATAAATTGAATAAATAAAATAAAATAAAATAAAATAAAATAAATAAATAAATGGAATAAATAAATAAATGGAGTAAATAAATAAATAAAAAAATGAAATAAATAAATAAATAATACATCAAAACATTTTAATACTGTATTTTAGACATGTTTTAATTTTAATTATTTTTGTATAATTTTTAAATTTTTTTTATTTGACTCATATGTTGAAGAAAGAAAATGCTGGTACCATTCCATTGGTCACTATTGTGAAAGAGCAAGATAGTGGCCATTTATATACAGGTAATATAGGCCATAATTTGTGATAAACCAGACTTACACAAACAAACACAGCCTTGTATACATATTACATCATGCAGAACTAGAAATGTGAGAAACACATGCACACAAATACACACAATGGCAATGATTACTGCAAAATAGTTGAAGTTCATGGATACCAAATTTTCACACTGTTCAGGCAAAAAATGTTTAGAGTACTTTTTAAAATTAAAAAAAACAACAACGAAATAATAAAAAGTAATAATAATAATAATAATAACATTAATAATAATAAAACAGTAATAATGATAATAATAATAATAATAATAATTATAATATAATAAAAAAAGTCTATAGTGTTAATGATTAGTAATTTGATTAGGATTAGTGACTGCTAATACGATTAGTGATTATTAATTTGATTAAATAATCATTAATCTGATTACTGAATTCTAATATGATTAACAATTATTAATCTGACTAGTAATCACTAATCTGATAAGCAATTACTACTAATAACGATCGGTGATTACTGATCTGATTAGTGATTATTAACAGGATTAGTTAGTTACCTGATGATGCTGAAACTGATCTGTCTCCCCGTGTGTATGGGGAAGAGCGACCAGCACTAACCGAATCAGACATGTCTGGATCGGGAGAATACCGGTACGTCTTGTCTACAAAAACACAGCATTCTGGGATACCAGGTGCAAACTCATGCAGTTATAGTCATGTTAAGGATGGCAAAAATTGAAATTAATTTTTTTTTTTTTTTTAAAAAAAGAAAGAATAATAATAATAATAATAAAAAAAGTATTTTTTTTAAAAAAGGAAAATTAATGGAATAATAATAAGAAAAAAAAAAAAAAAAAAATTTGTTATGAAAAACAAAAATCCATTACAGTGTACCTGTGGTGATATGAATTAATGTTGAAATTAATTTTTAAGAAAATATATAATGTAAAATTATTTTTGAAAAATTAAAATTAATGAAATAATAATAATAATAATAATAATAATAATAATAATAATAATAATAATAATAACAAATGAAAAACATCCATTAAAGTATATATCTGTAATCATATGAATGAATATTGTATCAAGTCTTTAGTTTATTGTTTTGGGCAGTTAACCTTTATTAATAACAAAGTATGACAGTAAAAATAATACTATTACAAAATATCTGAATGGTGCCATTTCATTATTTTATATCTAGAGTTGTGACATCATTGTAGTCATGGTGGTCTGAACATGTTTTTTTTTCTGAAATAACCTTTTAACAAACTGATGATGTCACAAATACAGAAAAAATGCAGGTCTCAAGTACTTTTTATTTATTATTTTATACTTTATTATTAATAAAGATTGGATGACCAAAAAGACATGAACCATAATTTTGAAGATTATTTTTATCATATCACCAAAAGTACACTTCAAAAAGAAATTAATTAAGAATGTTTTTGTTTTAGAAACCAGTAACCAAAAATGAAAGAAAGATTAAAAAGTATTAAAAAAATAAATTAAAATAATTTTTAAAAAAGGAAAGATGTTTTGATTATAGTGCCAATTGTTAGTTCGAAGAAAAATGTAAAAATCCAAAATATTACCAGAAAAAAAACAATGAAAAAAGAAATAAATAAAAACCCACTGACAAAAATGCAAACACACATTTGTGCAAAAATTAACTAATAAATAAACTAAATTAAAAAAAAAAAAAAAAAAAAAAAAACAGTAATAATAATAATAATAATAAAAATAAAAATAATAATAATAATCAAAAATAAACTAAAAAACTTAAGGTAAACAAGAAAACAAAAATCATAAGAAAAAACATTTCTAATTTAGATTCCAAAACAAGAGATATTTTTATAAACATTAAAAGTAAAGAAAATTATTTTAAAAAAAACGATTCAAATAAATACATATTTTATATAAACACAAAAATAAAGAAATAAATAAAAATTAAAAAAATAAATTTTAAAATTTTAAAATCTCACCATCGTAACCGGGTTCGAGTCGTGAGTTGTGCAGTTTCTCAGTTGAGCTCGTTGTAACTGCAGCGCCCCCTGGTGCTGACTGCTGCGCTGTGTCAGTTCGTCGTTTCGGTGAGAACTGGTTGTTGGTTATTGAGGACATGTTGGAGAGATCAAACATCATTTCTGCCTCAGCTGAATCCATGAACAAAAACTGAAAGAAAAAAGAAAATAGCATTAACAATAACAAACAAACAATAATAATAATAATAATAATAATAATAATAAGAATAATAAGAAGAAGAAGAAGAAGAAGAAGAAGAAGAAGAAGAAGAAGAAGGAAAAGAAGAAGAAGAACAACAACAACAAATACAAATACAACAAAAATAATTATATACAACAGATTTAATAATAATAATAATAGCAATAATATTAATAAATAACAACAACAACAATAATTATATTAATACTAATTATTACAATAAAAAAAAAATTCAAGAAATGAAAAAAAACACAAAAAGGTATGCCTAAACCATCAATAAATCGAAACAGCAACAATTTTCAGAAATAATCTATAAAATGTGGATTATTAAAGAAAAGTAATTCACCAGAAAATAAGAGAACTTCCATAGCAAAAGTAGCAACTACTAAAATAATTTACTATTTGATGAAATTAATAATACTTATTAAGTAAATAAAGGTAGATAACTCCAATTATGCAAACAAAATTGTACCTCTACAGTTAAAGAGCCATTAATGGAGTCTGGGTTTCCTGGACGACTCTGCAGAGACAAAATCTGACGACTGCTTGGTGTTTTTCTCAGGTCTTCTATGTATACGGAATTTTCTCCTAGAAAGTCCTCTGTAATATAAAAATAACAACTTTAGATTTTTCTGGAACAGGAATGCATCTGAAATTATTAACATGAAAATGTTTGTGAAATATGATGAAACAGTGTGAAACGTGATGAAAATGTTGTCCATCACAAGGGCAGAAACAAACAAACAAACAAACAAAAAAGATGATTGTAATAAGTTTCCATAATAATAATAATCATTTGTAAATTACCAAACTGTGACCCATCATATCAAAACAAGTCATATGTCACATGGTCCAGTATTGACCTTTAGCTGATAATAGTGGAGTGACAGAAAAATTTAGAATTATGGTATTTTGTTAAAAATGGGTTTAAATATATCTTATCTCTTTGATCCAGTGATGAAACTGACACAGATTAATCTTAAGGTATGTTTTGGAGCACGTTTATTAACAGTGTTACTTGCTGAATGCACATTGAATCTTTCTCTACACATTTTGATGATAAATATTAACATTAACTGTGTTGAATGTACAAGTTTTTAAACTCACTCTCTCTCTCTCTCTCTCAGTCTCTCTCTCTCTCTCTCTCTCTCTCTCTCTCTCTCTCTCTCTCTCTCTCTCTCTCTCTCTCTCTCTCTCTCTCTCTCTCTCTCTCTCTCTCTCTCTCTCTCTCTCTCTCTATGTGTGTGTGTGAATGATAATATCTTACTGAGTAAACTTTCTCTACCACTCCATTATCTAGGAATATGTTTACATATCTTTAAAAGACAGGATAACACATAACATAATATTTGATGTATGACATGCTGGGGTCTGTCTGGAATGGGAAATCACTCACTGGTATTAATTTTACACTCTAAATTCTTACCTCCAGGTTGCTTACTCTTGTCAAACACTTCAAATCTGAGCTCATTACTGTTCTGTGTGATGTCACTGACACAAAATAAACAATGAAACATATATATATATCTATATACATATATCTTTAAATACACACAAAAGCCAGCCATAACTAATCCAGCAATCACTAGTCCAGTTCTATCCAGCAATCTAGCAAAAATCATTTGAAATTTCCTGGGTTACCATAACCAACTTGTCACTAATCTATAATCTTTCAATTAAGAAATGATACCTTTTACACACACACACACACACACACACACACACACACACACACACACACACACACACACACACACACACACACACACACACACATACACACACACAACTTACATATATATAGATAGATAGAATGGAGACAGAGAGACACATATACACTGTAAAAACAAAATACTTAACAGACTAAAAGTAACTTAGAAACTGAAACGCTAATCAAAGAAAAGACACAGTTCCATACACACATACAGAAATTAAATACGTATATATATGTATAGATACACTGTAAGAAGAAAATAAAAAAGTCTAGTAACTTACAAAAGGAAGCTCTCGTCCCAGAAAGGATGGGTGGCATTCCGTACAACCGTGGTTGAGTGATTCTGCATCGGGTCATCCATGAGTATCAACACAGCTGGGTCTACAGTCGCTGAACAACACAGTTAAAAATACAGTTAAATTTAACCAAAATTAACACAATACACTCTTCTTATACAACTCTGTCACTGCCATCATTATTATTATTATTATTATTATTATTATTATTATTATATAATTACTATTTTTATCTGTATTTTTATTATTATTATTATTATTATTATTATTATTGGTATTATTATTATTATTATTATTTGTATTATTATTATTATCATTATTATTATTATCTTTATTATTATTATTACTATTATTATATCTGTATTATTATTATTATTATTATTATTATTATTATTATTATTATTATTTTATTATCAGTATTGTACAAATATATTTCTAAAATAACAATTTCTATAACAAGTTTTCATTAATAACAAAACAGACTGAATTGCAGACACTGGATTTTTATAATAAATATAATAACACAATGACAAAACTATTGTTAATGTGGATAAACAATTAAAATACAATAATTATTTATTAATTACTGATTCACAGACTAAATAATTATTCTGAAAGAATAGTATTGTTATATTTAATGAATTTATGTTTTTTTCCAGTGCAGATGCATATAGAGAGATTGAAATCCCTTATACCATTGCAAAATACCTTCACCAGAGGGAAAAGAAAAACCACCAATGAAAAAACAAAAAAATTGAACAAAATGAAGTAAAATAATAAATAATAATAATAATAATAAAAAGTATAATAACAGAAATAATAATAATAATAATATAAAAATATTTAATTTAAAAGAAAAAGTATACCTATTACAATCATATCAAGATTAGATACACAAAAGGGTTATTTTCACAATATGACAACAAGAAGACATTTTGAAAAGAACACACTGGAATATAAATGGAAATTTATAAATATTATTTGTGAAACAATTTATCATATTTTAAGATATTTCCTCTTAAGCTGAATCTTTCTTTCTTTATTATTTATTTATTTATTTATTTATTTATTTATTTATTTATTTATTTATTTATATATATCTTTAACCCTTTCTAATTCTTGTATAAAATAAAAGTTCTAAATGATTTAGTTACTACACTACATTTACGATAAATGTCACTGGAGCTTGTCAGATTGTGAAAATACCCCTAAGAATAGATTACAACAATATAAAGACACATAACACACTACATGTCTTTTAAAAACATTTTTTGACATAGGGAATTTTGAGGTGGATCTACTGAGGTTTTTTTCACTTTTCATTATTATTAATAATATTACATATTTTTTTCAGATATTTTTATTATTATTATATTTTTTATTTTTTTTGTTGTTCTTGTTAATAATAAAATGTCAGGTCAGAGGTCAGAGGTCAGACATATACCACAGAAGGAATCTAGCAAGACGACATCAAAATGCGTGGTATGTGATGTCCTGCCTACTGGTTATATAAATGGTGGGTGTGGGTTTCTTATCTAGTATACTAACCATCAATATCTGACCTGGACCGCCTGCTTGAACCTTGATTAGGGAGAAAACAAAAAAAATCAGGAGTATTAATCTAATTATCCTTAATAGTTTTTTGAAGAGAGTATGTTTGTGTGTATGTATGTGTGTGTCTGTGCCTTTTTTGTCTGTTTTTGTATTTGTTTACATATGTATGTCCATGTATTTTTAGGTCTTTTTGCATGTGTGTGTGTGTGTGTGTGTGTGTGTGTGTGTGTGTGTGTGACTGTGTGTATTGGTGCATGTGCATGTGTAAATTGGTGTGCATGTGTGTATGTGTGTGTGACTTTGTGAAATTCAAGTATCATAGAGCTTATTTTTTGTTTGATTACATATGTATGTGTAATATTATGTATCAGTGTGTGTATATGTATCTGTGTGTGTGTGTCTGTGTGTTTGTATGAATTTCTATGTAACACAGGTTTTGACTGATTATATATTTAATATATATCAGTATGTACGTATACCTGGTTAAGTTTGTGTGTTATTACATATCAGTTATTATATATCGTACTTATGTAATCGTACTTATGTAATCATACTTATGTATCAGACTTATGTAATACGATAGAAAAAATATATAAAATTAATTTTAAAACAATGCAAATTTTCCATGAAAGAAGTAAATTTTCATGTGTATATGTGTCTGTGTATGTGTATGTCTATATGTGTGTCTGTTTGTTTGTATGTATGTTTGAGAAGAAATCTTTGGAGTCTATTTTTTTAAAAACCTATATGAATGGATGTTGGTGTGTACACTGTATTAGTATAATGGAAAGAACGACCCCCTCTGTTAGAAACTTCATGATGCAGTTCAGCACTTACCAACATCTTTTGGGCCTAAACCATTTGCTTTGATGATCTTCACTAACAAGCGTTTGTCACCAACGTAGCGAGGCGGCTTGGGAGGTGTAGTTGCAGTTGCTGGCGAGTAGAACTGGAAAAAAGGTAAAAAGGTAAAATAAAATAAATGTGAAATATATACACGTTTACACACACACACACACATATACACACATACATGCACACATACACATATAGATAGGTATGTGTATGTATGTATATGTATACAAACACACAGAAGTATTTTTTATATACATCTCTCTGTTATTCTAGTGTAACTTGTCTTTAGTTGTTTCCTCCTTAGGACTGAATATGTAAAATTTCAAGAACCTTAATCCTGGGTTAATGTGTAATAACATTAGCAATGTTTACTGTACAGAAACAAACACACTGAAATGAAATATGCTCTGTAAATATCTAACTGTCTAATCACTGAAGATGATTTATAAATTAAAATTAGCAAAGTAATTCATACGTACATTAAAGATGATTAAAATGGGATAAGTCCTATCAGCATTTATCACTACATGATCCAAATTAATTTATTATGTGTTTTGGGTTCGTTTATTCTGGTTCTTTGTCCTTCATTTTTTTTTCTGTTCTGAAAATGATTTTTGTATCACTTTCAGCAAATGGTCGTGGATATGAACTCCAGCCTAGCCTAGTATTATGGGTTAAAAGTGTTAATTTCCATTACACCCAGTGATAAGTTTTCTTAACCTCTTGAAAATTTCCATTACAGCCAACGATGTGTGATAATATATTAACAGCTTGAGAATTTCCATCATGATCAATGATACGATGCCTTGAAGTAGTGATAGTTTTTATTTCAGTTTACTACCTGTGTAATATGAATGTCTCTATCAACTGAGAATCTATAGTGACTGCCTTACAGTCATATACATTGGCTTGTAAGAAAATCTCTGGTGTGTTGTATTATATTTGCATCAATCCAGTGCAATTCCTTAGTAATTTCTAAATTTTTGCCATTAAAAGGTGACCACCTTATTGACAGTGAAGAGATCAATAACAATAAACAATATCTTGATTAAAAAAAAAAGCACATAAGAATGTCTTTTTTAGCTTGTAACAATCAAAACAGATGACTTTATAAACATTTGATGATGTTTTATCATTTTCTGAATGATTTGGGATGATTGATGAAACAAAACTGTGCTGAGATATCATCGTGTCTTTCATTTTAAAACAATAAATTTACATGCAGAAGCTTTTTGAAAAATTCATTTTATAGAATTTTCATTACATCATGATATGAGCATTTATACATTACTAATATTTCCACTAAAAATATCACCACAACAGCTACTGTTATACCATCAACACCACATCTTCTACACTACTATCATCATCACCATACAACTGCACTGTAACAAGTTCTGCACTATTACCACTACAACATTAACAAATATCTGTAGTTTAAAAAATCAGGATTGACGAGAACGTGAATAAAATATTTGTTTTTTCAGTTCAATTTAAAGCATAATTAATAATGGGACATAACTCAGTGCAGGGAGATAACTCTTCTTGAATATCATAACTGCACGACAAACAAATAATGAGAAAAACTCTCTCTCTCTCTCTCTCTCTCTCTCTCTCTCTCTCTCTCTCTCTCTCTCTCTCTCTCTCTCTCTCATACACACAAAAGTGTCCTCACTCTAAATGAATAAATAAAAGGAAAAGATACAGAAAAGGACAGACGATATCAATCAAAACTGAATACATTTTACGAATAATAACAAAACAACCAGTAATTGTTAAAACAAATCTTTAATAGTCAAAACAATTGCAACATTCCGAAGGATCAAAAGGATAAAATGAGTTATCACAGCTAAATTATAATCTAAATTAGGTGCCACCAATTAAAAGCAAAAAAAAAAAATCAAACATTCAATTAAGTAGCCTAAGCAACAATACATTAAAATGCAAAATATTTATTAGAAAAAAAAAAAAAATTAAAATATGATAATAAAGTATAAAATAGACATAGAAATAAAAAAGGATTTAATTGCACAACATTTGTAAGATAAGCATCAATTTTTTTTTTTTTTAATAAAAACAAGCTGGTCAACATAAATAAAGAAATAAAAAGAAAAAAATAGAAAAAAACAAATAAATATGTCAAAGCATGTCAAAAATAAGAATTATATTTTCATATATTGATAGTTTAAAAAAAAATAATTTCTTACTTACCTGCATATTTAAAATTATTCTTATGCTATACTAAATTATTTTAGGTCTCCGATTTTTAATTATTTAATATGTTAAAATTATTAAATAGTTCAGTAACATTAAATATTTCACACATTAAATATGCAAATAAATAACATGAAATAAATCAGTTTAAAAATGTAACAAAATAAAAAAAATAATAATACAAAATAAATATTCCATTATTGTCTTTACTTTGTTAAATATATAGACAAATATAAATAAAATGAATAAATAAAACAATATTGCACAAGTATATTAACATATGCATTCATTTTAAACATGATAATAAAATAAACATTTTGAGCAACAGAAAAAGTAGAGCACCAATGTTGACAATCACAGATCAATTAATTTAAATTAAAATTTTTAAATTAAAAAAAAATATAAATAAATGTAAAAAAAAAAGTCAAATAATAATAATAAAAAAAAAATACATACTTTAAATAAATATGGTAAAATTAAAAGCTTTAAAAAGTTAAAAGAGAAGAAAAAAAATCAAAAGAAAAACAACAAAATTCAAATAATAAATAATAATTAAATAATAATAACAAATAAAGTTATCCAAAAATAGTTAGAAAAAAATTTAAATACAAATAACAAATTAAATTTCACAAAACACTTTATTTTTATCCATAAAAAGCCTGAAACCACATCAAATCTAAGCAAATTGTAAACACAAAAAAAAGAGAAGAAAAACACACCTAAAAATGTGTTAAGCACCTAAATACACTGAAAATATTTCTTTCTTCTACACGTGTTGTTTCATAACACATCAAACACATGTTTTATTATTTTCACACATTAATAAGATCTTTAGCTTTCCAACATATTTAATGAAAAAAAAAAAAAAAAAAAACATTTAAAAATTAAAATAAAAATTTAAAAATTTAAAAAATC
>CM022676.1:8276085-8363585 GCA_012295275.1 Chrysomallon squamiferum
CAGAATAAGTAAAATCATGAATAGTTCAAGAAAAACTATATCTCTGGATAAAAATTCTAGATATCTACAGAAATATATGTCAAGTGCAGTTAAATTCTAGATATGGATAAAATATTGAGTAAAATTCTAGATAGTTGAGGAAATATCTTGGAAAGACTTGGTAAAACTCAGGATATTTCTTGATGAAGGCTTCAGTGGTCCTGGAAAAAATCTGGAAGACGTCTGTAGAATTTTTGATAAAATTTAGGATGGTGCTGCAATATCACTGCAAACTCCTAGTACAATTGTGGATAGTTCTGGATAATATTTTGGACAGTTCTCAAAACTCCTAGTACAATTGTGGACGGTTCTGGATAATATTTTGGACAGTTCTCAAAACTCCTGGTAAAATTCTGGATGTCTTGGGATAAAAATTCTAGAGTGTTCTGGAAAGTTCTGGTAAAACTTCTAAACAGACGTCAAATCTGCTATCTTATTTTTTCTTAGCTTCCACTGGAGCACCATCTTTGCTCTGTAATTATAAAGGAAAAAAGGAAAAACATTTTAAATTATCAAAATTTTACAAAAGAAAAGAAAAAGAATTCAGACATAGATAAAAACAAAAAAAATTACTATTATATATTCTGTTACTGCATAATACATTTCAAATAATAGCTACCTATTTTGTTAATATCCGAATTTTACAAATTGTTATTACACAAGTCTGTTAATACCATAAATATTAAGAGAAATTTTATAATCTTATGAATTATTAAGTTTAATGATAACAAATAATGTTTTTATCGCTATCACTAAGCACGAACTACTAATGATAATGATAATATTTTCTGATCCCATTTGGTCTATCTTTCATAAACATTGTCTAATGCCATATAAATTTGTATCATATTTTGAAATCTCTAGTTTTTAAATATTATTTAAAATAAGAAACCCATATACTTTTAAAGAAAACTGAAGCTTAACTGTTGATGTTTGACAGTGTACAAAAAAAAAATGTCTTCAAATTGTGGGTTTATATTTCAAAAAGAGGAATAGCTGAAATGATGGTGTGGTTTTTGTATGGGTTTCTCAGTAACAAGGCAGCACATACCATAGTTTTTGATAAATCAGTCAGGCAGCATTGGGTTTAAGAGAGAATAATGGACAAAAATTATCAACCAAAAAAAAGTCTGATGATCAATTAAGTATCACTGTACTGATGTATTCTGTCTTCATTGTGGTTTAGTTTTCTTAGAGTAAGAATTATAATTATTATTATTATTATTATCATTATTTAATTTTTTTAGATTTGTTTTTATTTTTATATGTATTTTTTAAATTTTTAATTGGTTATATCTGTTTTAATGAATTTTCTATTTAACAATCTCTATTTTATTTTTTTATTTTAATTAAATATTATTTTATCTTATTTACTCACATATATCTAATGGTAAATAACAACTTTAAAAAAAAAAAATTGTCATTTTGTATTTTTAAAATTTATGAAGTTTTTATGGCTTTTTATTATTAACATTAATACAATGAGAACATTTTTTATTTTTTCTATTTTTTATTATTATATATATAAAAAAAAAAAAATTTTACTATTTATTTTTTATCTGGGGAATATATTCTACAATGTAATGGTTTAGTATGTATTTTATCTATTTCATATTGCTTTTTCATTTGTTAAATAATAATAATAATCACAGCAATAAAACATATTCATAAAAGAATTTAGAAATAATTTCTACAGGTTAATAAAAATCAAAATAAATTATAAACCTTTAAGAACCTCGTATCTTTTTTGTACACCAAAAACATTTATTTTTATTAGTACAATTATTAATTATTACTATGAATAAATATAAAAGGTGGGGAAATTATTAATTTACTTCATGCATAAATTTGCATCAATTATTAGTTTATTAAACACAATATATAGAAAACCTTTTCAATAACAACTTTAATTATATATCTGTTTTGGATTCCAATTTTTTATTTTTTTTTTGGTAATGGAAGTTCTAAAAGAGTCAAGAATTGAACAAAATTGTATTGTAAGGAAACCTTAATTGTATTTTGACTTTAGTCATATACAATTTAGATCATCTTACAACATGATTCAATTGCATGCAACAAACTGGTCAAAAGTGTTATTCTGTATGAATGCTTCTTAAGAATTTCACTGGAAAAAAGCTGACATTCAGCATTAGAATTGAAATAACATTTGTTAATCAAAAATGGGAAAAAACAATTGTTAAATTTTATAAATGTTATAAAGAAAAGGTAAGTTGGGTTAAAAATAAAAAGGGAAAACAAACAAACTTTTTGTTTTTTGATTATTATTACTTTGTTTTTAAATAAATACTTTTAAAAAGCTAAAATTACTTCTTTTCTTTTTTCTTATAACTTAATACTGTTGTTTTTATTATTATCATTATCATTATTATTATTATTATTGCAACCTGTATTCATTTTATTTTAATATTATTATTTTAGATACCAAACTGATTAAAGAACAGATTCAAGCTGTTTATTATGTGTATTATTATTATTATTATTATTATTATTATTATTGCAATTTGTATTCATTTTATTTTAATATTATTATTTTTTAGATACCAAACTGATTAAAAAACAGATTCAAGCTGTTTCCTTAAATATTCTAATAATAGTAAATAAAGAAAGAATAACCCTAAATTATTTCCTCCAAATATATTTATCTGTTTTTATAAGTCTAAATAATTTCATCAAGATATTTTTGTCATTTCCTTTAATTTTTTAATGTTTCATAAAATTTTAAAATATAATTACTATTTTGCTATTTGGAATTTGATAAGTTAAGAAGTTAATGAATAATTCCTCAATCTTAATACATCAAACAATAAAAGTAATAATGGTAGTTATCTTCCCTACTGTCATCTAAACAAAACTGACAGCAATAGTTATCTCCCATGCTGCCTTCTAAATAAAACTGACATTCATAGTTATCTCCCTTACTGCCTTCAAAATAAAATGGACTACTGGTCTTCATCATTTCCATGGTTTATCTTTTTTTTTTTTTTTTTTTTAAATATTAAACTAATAAAATTAAAACTGACAATTATTATTTCATAAAATGATACAAATTTATATTTTTAAATGTAATTTCATGCCAAAAAACATATTAATAAAATTAACAGTTAATAGTTCAAAGAGGACTCAGTCTGAAAAGAATTAAATTACATTTGATAAAGTGTTTTTTAAATACAAAACGTTTTGATGTAAGAATAGATTTGTTTGAATTTAATCCCATAAAAATTGAATACAAAAATTACACTTTGAAAAAAAAAATTCCTCAAAACACATAACCAAAACAAAATAAAATAATAATAATTAAAATAAGAAAAATAATGAAAATAAAATTTAAAATAAAATAAAATAAAATAAAATAAAATAAAATAAAATAAATAGAATAAATTAATATATAATAAAATACATAAATATACAAATAATAATTAAAAATTTAAAAACATCAGTACATTTAGCAAATCCTATAAAGACTGAGTTCTCTTTATTATTTTTAAAAATAGCAACTACACCACAAATCTAACTACAGAATAAAAAAACAACAAATACTTACTTACCATTTATGGCGAAGTTCAAAATGATGTCATTTCCTGCTTCTTTTGGAATGTAGACAAAAAAGATACGAGGTTTTGATATCGAGAAAAAACCCAACTACAAATTGTGAAACCTTTTGCCTTTTTTTGAGAAACAAATACTGCAGAACTGAGACAAATTAGCCTCAGTTTCGTATCTTGCGTTCATGCATATTTAATGAAAGAGAGATGTTTAGTAAATTTCTTTATGATATCTCAGCACAACTGTTTTTATATTTGTGTGTGATTTTAGTGAGAAAATGGCATAAAAATAGGAGACACAAAAATGATCATAATTATAACTAAAATAACAGCCAATAAATAATTTTTAAATATATATATATATATATATATATACACATACATACACACACACACACATATGAAAAAGCAAGTAAATATATGAATGAATTATTATGCAGTTTAATATCACAGTAGGAAAAATAAATACATGAAAATAAAATAAAAAACGAGAAAATATACATAAGAAAAAAAGAGCATAAAATATGTGAAAAATGCTTGGAAATAAAAAAAGAATAAATGAAATTGAAAATGAATGGAAATTAAAAATGAAAATATGACATTTAAAAGATTTAGCATGAAATGAGAAAACTGCATGAATGAAAAAATATGGCTATAACAGTAAATATATATTTAAAAAGATAGATTGACGTGATTACTAAATATTTTTGTAACATCATATTGACCTTTGTGTGTCAGTATTGATACTTAGTACACAGCCTGTTACAAGGCCAATTTTACTTTCTTTGGGAGAATTCCACTTACTCTAATCACTAAAATGATCATCACTACTGGTACACAAGAATCAAATACATGACTGTAGTACCAGTCACTGAAGGTACACATGAAGCTGTCAGAGGGACAAAATAACAACAGTATCTTGTATCGGTTATATAAGTTGAATGATAGTATCAGAAGATACAACATTTTATAAGGACAAAACAGTAACAGTATCATGTATGATAATTTGCATGATCATATCAGACTCAGAGGATAGAAAATCTCATAAAACTATAAACTGTATCTCGTGTCAGCTTCATAATTTGAATGAATGAAGATACATCATTCCATGAGGATACAATATCATCTGTATCTTGTATCCGTTATGGAACTAACTGATAGTATCAGAAGGTACAATATCACATGTGGATAAAAAATAAAATCTTTTATCAGTTATATAATTTGAATGAACATATCAAGATACAACATCTCACAGACATAAAACAGTATCTTGTATCAGCTATGTATTTTTAGCAGTAATGAAAAATACAATAACCATGTTATCATAAGCTTCCTAAATGACAAAAATGAACATCAATTTTTTAATTTTTATTTATTTATTTTTTATGTTGCTTTTCATATGACACAACAGTTTGAAATTCCATAAATATAAAGATACACACTTGACATTAAAACTGATTTTAATATGATAACAATAAAATGATAAAACAAGAGACGCTAAATAATGTATTGACAATAAATGCATAGGGAATGTTTGGAATGGGAAAAATACATTGCAGTCCAAACTGAAAACTCTTAAATAAAATATTGGTTTCAAGCTTTAGCATTGTGGTGTGGGATAAACAAATCTGTGACACACAAATGCACACGTTTCTGTTTTAATATTTGGTATTTATTGTTTGAGCACTTTGGAATGGGAAAAGCGGTATTCAGTGGAGATTAATTGTGAGAAATCTTACATGTTGTAGTACATCTTCTGTATGTGCTTTGTTACAAAACATTAATATTTCATTTGTCACTGTAAATGACAATAACCAATAGAATTAAAGATAATATTTATTTGTTATAAAAGAACTTCTACTATTGGTTCTTCTATAAAACCAATATTATAATACAGTTTGTGGTTGGTCAGTCATGCAACAGCCACAATATTTAAGAAAGTCATTAGTATAATCATTGATTTTTAAAAAACCATTTAGACCTTACTAATAAAAAAAATTTATTGTATATTTTTAATGTAGATGAATATTTTGTAAGTAAAAAAATACAAATCTCATTAATCTTTCTTATAAAAAATATAAGTATTCATGCACTCAAGAAATAATATTCATATATTCAGTTAATGTATGAGAATTTATATAGAGAAAAAACGTAATTATAAACTTAAGTTAATAATAATAATAATAACAGTATGAGTAAAGATTTCTGTAAAATTAATTCTTTATCTTCCTAAATTTTTAAATAAATATATTTTTCATAATAGATAAAACTATTAAATCTGACAAATGTAGTTATCTCCCCTAACAACCCTCAGTAAAGAACAGTAACTCTGGTGAATTTTGGTATGTTTCGAAAGGAACACTGAATGATCACTCACATGTAATGATTGTGAATCATCCTTATCATTCTTATCATCCTGATCAGAAACAGGACTTCCCTTTACAAATAGGTATACCTTGAATAGAACAGTTTCATGGTGAAACAAAATTCTCTGTTACAAGATTCAACAGGGAAAACAGATATACAGTATTAATGTTTAGCAGTTTCATCTTGCAATAAACAATGATCATTCAAATCAGAAATAGGGCATCCCAATTTTATATAGGTGTACATAAACAGGCATCCCAAATACAAATAAATTGCTTTTATAGAAATATGACATTGCAGTTATACAGAACAGGGAAAATGAATTACAGATAAGTGTACAAAAATATATCCCAATTAGAAATATATGTAATGAAACAGGGCATCCTGATTAGAAATAGATATATAGAACTAGGGCATCCCAATTACAAATTGGTATACTGAAAAAGGATATCCCAATTACAAATAGTATACTGGAATGGGGCATCCTAATTGTAAACAGGTATATTTTAAAACAATTACATCTAAGATTAAATAATTCTTTGTTATAACAAAATGAAATAATCCCCCCCCCAAATATATTTCTGTTTAAAAGATTATTAAATAACCCCTAACAATCTCACTTTTAATTCTGCTTTCCAAAATTAATTATTTTTGTCCATTCTGAAGTATTAATAATCATTTATTCCTTCATTTCAAATGGAAATAATAATTTTCAAAAATACCCTAAAAATAATAAAAAAATAAAAACACACAAAAGAAAAATATTTTTCATTGAACTAAAATCTGTACAACAATTTAAAAAAAATATATAAAGAAAAACAATGAAAAGAAAAAAAAAAAGTTTTTTACTTACAGCACTTTGGTATTTCTCAGCTTGGATGGGTTCGAAATTCGTTTGCGGTTGCGGTTGTGGGAGTGATGCAGGCGCTGGTGTTGACGGTGCCAGCTTCTTGGTGGCACTTGGCACGTGCATCGTTGTTGATGCCTGGCTGCTTCCATGAGTCTGAGGAGCACGGAACTCGAGGGTAGAATCAGCAGAGTTCTGGAGGCTGGCCAACTTTAAGTACACAACAGTTTAAATATACTGTGTGGATGGATGGATGTGTGTGTGTGTGTGTGTGTGAGAGAGAGAGAGAGAGAGAGAGAGAGAGAGAGAGAGAGAGAGAGAGAGAGAGAGAGAGAGATAGTGTAAATGTGTATTTGTACATATATCTATGTTTGTCTATGTATTTATGTACGTATCTATGTACATATCTATGTATGTGTGTTTGTATGTTTGTATGTATGTATGTATGTTTCTATATGTCTGTATGGCAATGAATCAAAGAAATTGTTTTAACCTCCTCCCTGAAATTCTTACTGTAGACTGAAGGGGGAAGTCAAAGGTTAGTCAACTACATAAACCCACTAGATTAATGATAATTATGTATGATGTCATTTTAATGCAGTTTTAACTTACCCTGAAGCATATATAAACTCATTTTATTTGTTTGGTGTCTGAAATATGGATCACTCAGATAACGAGAAGGAAAACCCACTGCATCCAATTTATGGATTACTCCTTCTGGTTAGCAAGAAGTAATCTTTTATATGTACCAACCCACAAACAGGATATTTCTTAACTATTTGTGAGGCATAGGTTGGTATGGGAAAAGTCAAGAGGGATCAGTCTGAATGATCTGATGCACCATTAGTAGATGTTCTACCGCTGAGTTACATTCACGTTAACAAAAATAATTTCAGTACATTTTTCAATAAAAAAAAATAAAAATAAATATTTTATTTAAATATTTTTGGTTTTTTTACCTGTGAAAGGGCAGCTGCTTGTCTCCCTTCTCGGGAAAATGAGCCGAAGGTGCGAGGGTAAAACCATGGCGTTATGACAAACGTTGCAGTCGTCAGGCAGATGGTGTGTCGTACAGCTTCCTCAACGATGCCCAAGTCAACCATGTCATAAGGATCCTGAAAAACGAAAGAAAACATGTAACGAATGATCTGATTGGCCGTTGCTAAGAGACGAACTGAAAAAGAGTACCGAAGAGTCAGTTTGATTGGTTAAAATGATTAGGTAACAAAGAAAGGTGTTAAATATATATAGAGATTTACTGGATATTAAAAAGTAATGAAAATAAAAAATTTCTAAATAAAATCTGATGATTAAGCTTTAAGATGCATGTTCCACCAAAAATATAAATAATAATAATAATAATAATAATAATAATAATATTAATAATAATAACAATAATAATAATAATAATTATAATTATATATATATAAACAGAAAAAAAGTGAAAAAGAGTAAGGATTATTCAATAAACATAAGAATACTGAGAAGAAAGAAAGAAAGAGAGAAAAAAAAAAGAAATGATACAAAGAAAGCAAAATAAAAAGAAATAAAATAAGAAAATAAGAAAAAGAGTGACAGAATTTCACAATGAAGAACACAGATTGAAAAAACAAGGCCTGGGAAAAGTCTCAGATCAAAATCAAGTAAAAGGGACTAACATTAAAACTTTTCAAAATGGTCTCAGGCAACATTTTAATTAGCAGGAAGTTCCACAGAATTAATTAAAAACAGTGAAAAAAAACAAAAAAGGCCATAATGTTCAAACATTCACTTTAAAAAATGGGTTTTAAAAAACATAACACATTTTAAGTGAGATTTGGTTTCATAATTTAATTAAATTAAAAAAACAAAAATAAAATAAACAATTTAAAAAAAAAGAAAAACCAAAAAAAAAAGGATAAAATACTGTAGACAAAAATGTGCAGGGAACAGTAATATAAAAAAAAACAAAAAAACAAAAACAACAATGGAAGAAAAATAAATAAAAAAATAAATAAATGTTTTATCTGGAACAGTGCTACAAACATAATGATGGCTTAAAACAACACTTTCAAGAGTATTCACTGGAACAAAACAAGGTCTTTTCCAGAAATGATACACATTTGCATTAATGGCCAATTTTTGGAATATTTGGAAAAGTTTTTGGACAATTTTTAGATAATTCAGAACAGATACTTCAGAAGGCCAATTTTGCTATTAATTAAAGTAAGTAATTAATTGGAATACTTAGAACTGACATAAAAGGTTAGTTTCAGAACATTTAAAATAGGTATAACAAGGTCATTTTCTTTGAATTTTAAAACAGGCATAACAATGTCATTTTCTCTGAATTTTAAAACAGGCACAACAAGGTCATTTTCTTTGAATTTTAAAACAGGTACAACAAAGTCATTTTCTTTGAATTTTAAAACAGGCATACCAAGGTCATTTTCTGTACATTTTATAATAAAGTTATTTTCTTTGGATTATAAAATAGGTGTAAAATAGATGATAAATTGGCCTATATTTCTGAACATTTAGTAGGCCAGTTTATCAGAAATTTTACAACAGATAAAAAAAAAAAAGTTCTGTTTTTAAGATATCAGAAAGTAGTCAAGCAAAATGGTTGTTTTGTTGGGTGTTTTTTTTTTCAGCTTAAAGATATTCATAAACTTTACAATGCACAAAGAACAAGTTTCACAATATTAATTAATCAAGCAAAGCTTGTGGTCTGGGCTGGACTTGACAACAAATATCTCTTAGGCAAAAACAGAAAATACATATTTGTTTTAAGAGCAGGAGATGAAACAAACAGCAATAAGGTCCTGAAAGGTCGTGGGTCAAATTCACAAATTTTAAAAATAAACACATAGGATTGGTTTTCGGTTTGGGCTGCTTCTCCATTACAAAAAAAAATCCTCTTACCTTATCAATCTCCTAAAAATAAATAAGAAAAATGAAAAATGCAAAACAAAAGACTGTTTTTTTTTTTCCTGTTTTGAAGGTAATATTTTATTAATGAATGAAATATCAAAATGTATGTGGCACTGGTAATTGAAACAGGTCAGAGGTTAAAATTTTAATAACTGACTTTTCTTTTTTTTTTCCATTATTCCATTTTGTATTTTATTATTATTAATATTATTATTATTATTATTTTTTTAATTATTATTATTATTAGTAGTAGTAGTAGTAGTAGTACTAGTATTTATTTAACTATTTATTTTTTATTATTATTAAATATATATATATATATATTTTTTGATAATCTAAACATTTCTTGTAAAAGTATTTACAATCTTCATAACTAATGACTTAGAAAAAAATTATTCTTTAATTATAAAAAAGTTAGTATTTTTTATTCAATACTTTATAATAATAATAATAATAATAATAATAATAATAATAATAATAAAAATACAAACACAGATATCATTTTAGTATAATTGAAAGTATTGCTTCAGATTTGATTTTTACAACTTAAGTTAAGAGGCAAACAGTGCAAATGTACATACATCTTTTTTTCATGGCTTTCAGTAAAAAAAAAAAAGTAAAAGAAAATCAATATTCCAAATTACAAATCTCCCAGTACTTTAGATTCACTTAACAAGAGAGGGCAAAGCTGTACAAAGTGAAAAACCATAAACGTTTTTTCAGAAAATGTCCAATATTCATAAAACACATGGTATTTCTGCTAAAAATGCAACATCCCGTAACTATTCAATGAACCATAAACTCCATCAAATTAATGTTTTTCCTCATAAAAATCCAGTTTTTCTAAGACCATCTGATAAACAACGTCATAAATATAACACAAAATTTTGATCATGAACTCTTAAGTCAGATTAATGTAATATACAACTAATTATCTAGGATATTGTTAAAAACTAATTTCAGAATAAAGAGAAGAATCTGGGACATTTTTGATTAAAAGTCCAAAACAGAGATAATTAAAGAGTTTTTCTTAAAAATCCAGTTTTCTGTTTGACAAAAAACATAAATATTTGATTCAGTAATTTAACTGCAAATCCTATATCAGAATAATCTAACAAATTATAAATTTCATAAAATTAATTTTATTAAATTAATTTTATTAAATTAAAGGATTTGATTAAAAATTAATTACAGTTTTAAACTAAAACACTTTTCATAAAACATCCAATACTCATAAAACTGAATGTTTTTTCATTAAAATACTGTTTTCTATTTGACAAACAACTATTCGTTTGAATCAATAATTTAATTATGAAAATTAAATCACACTAATCTTGCAGCTTATAAATTCCATAAAATTAATTGTCCAGGATTTTAATTAAAAATTAATATGAGTCTAAAACAAAAACCTTGAACATGAAAAAAATCCATTACTCATAAAACTAAATGTGTTTCTTATAAAAATCACAGTTTTTCTAACTGACAAACTGGCTTAAGTTCAAATCAATAATTTATATAGAAAAGCTGTAATAGACTAATTAAATGGATTATAAACTCCATAAAATGGAAGAATTTTATTGAAAATTAATTTCTGTCTAAACCTAAAACACTTTTCACCAAAAATCAAGTACTCATTAAATTAAATATTTTTCTTATAAAAATGCTGTTTTCTAATTGACAAACCTGGATGTGATTTCAAGTCAATAAGTTTACAGATTATGGATTCCATAAAATTAATTGTCTGGCATTTTATTAAAAATTAACTTCAATCTCAAACTAAAATCTAAAACAGTTTTCAGAACACATCCAATACTCATTAAATTAAATGTTTTTCGTAAAAAAAATGTTATTTTTTCTATTTGACAAACTGTCAATAAATGTAATACAATAAATACCTAGGAAAACTATACCAAACTAATCCAACAGATGATAAATGAAATAAAATGAATTGTCTAGGATTTTATTGAAAATTAATAAAACAGAAACCTGGTATGGATTGGTTGGTTTCACTTCAATCTTAATGTCTGGACGTCCATCAAATGCAACCCTCAGCTTTATGTCAATGTTCTCTTTGAAGGCCTCAATCCTCAGCTGAAATAAATAAATAAATAAATAAATAAATAAATAAATAAATAAATAAATAAAGGAATAAATAAATAATTAAATAAATAAATAAATAAATAATTGTTAAGAAATATACAAACACAAATAATAAATAAATAAAAAATAAAAAGGCAGAGATAGACAGAAAGATAGGTAGATGAATAAATAATTTTTAAATTAAAAAAAACAGAAATAAAAAACAGACACAAAGACAGCAACAGAGAGATGAATAAAAAAGTAAATGAATAATAAAAAGATAGACACAAAGACAGAGAGAAAGATAGGTAAATAAATAAATAAAGAAAGAAAGAAACAACCATACAAATAAATATACAAATATTACTAAGCTATAATATACTGTGAACTTTCATTTGATCAGTTTAGACTGCGTTTCTTTCTTTTCTTGAATATTTAAGCAGTGACGACTGTCGTGTTCTGGTTGCTATGGAAACTAACAGGACATCACTTACCCTGCCCTTCATACGGAGCACTGTGGCGGTGCAGTTGGTGAGGCGAACGCCGTCATGCGCCTGCTGCGATGCGAACACAGAGAACGCCAAATCTCTCGATTCAACCTTGATATGTACAATCTGAAACAAATGAATGAAACTATGTAATGTAATGTGTAATGCAATGTGTAATGTGATGAGTAATGCAATGTATAATGTAATGTAACAAACATAATGTAATGCAGTGTTATAAAATGTAATGTAGTGTTACACAATGTAATGTAATGTCATATAATTATATACAGTATAATTTATAATGTAATATAGTGTAATGCAATGTTATATAATATAATGTAATGTAATATAATAATATATATTTAAAGTAATGTAAAATAAGGTTATACCATGTAATGTAATATAATATACAATGTAATGTCATGTAGCATGAAATACAATACAATACACAATACAGCAGAATAGTGTAACATAATGCAATATAATCAGTACAATACAATACATCATACCGAAAATAAAATTATTAAAAAAATAAATAAATAAAATGAAATAAATACATAAATTAATTATTTAGAAGATTAAATAAATAAATAAATAAATAAAATAAATAAATAAATAAAATATAAATAAACAGAACAATAATAATAAATAAAATAAATACACTGAACTAAGCAAGCTCAGTCTATATATTTTTTTTTATTTGACCTTAAAGAAGAAGATAACAGAAACCCATTCCATTCTCTGCTTGGATAAAATACTGTATATATTAGCTACCATGCTGACACACACACACACACACACACACACACACACACACACACACACACACACACACACACACACACACACACACAACACACATACAACCCACACATAGCCATTAAACAATACTTTCTTCATCGTGTTACCATGGCAACTTTAGAACAGTGAAACAAGAAGATGGTGAGAAAAAAAAAAAAAAAAAAAAAAAAAAAAAGACATTTTTTAAGTGTATACCCAAGAAGCCAATTCAGGACAAGACAAATTGTTTTTGTGTTTCTTGAATACTTGAGATTTTTTTTTTTTTTTTTTTTTAAATCTTTTTTTTTTCCTTCAGGATTATTGGGCTCATGTGTTTTTCTAAAAGTGAAAACTGTTTTTGGGTTATGCTGGTACAAGGTAATCAATGGATTGTTGTAGCTTTACAAACCTGACATTATCAATTTTCTCTGATGCGTTTTTGTTTAGTTAATTAGGGGCAAACGTTGCTGTCGTTTAGTTTTTAGTTTTATTATGATTTTCTTTTTTCATAATTACAGAATGTATTCTTGATGCTTTTTCTTATCTTTTGAACTTAAGAAAAAAAATAAAAAATAAAAATAAAATTCTTTATGAATGTTTTCTTCCACTAACAAGGATATTATTTTGGCTCATTTTATTATGAAATGTTTTAACTGAAAAAATAAAACAATAAAAAATAAAATTAAATAAAAAAAAAAAAAAAAAAAAAAAACAAAAAAATACAAAACAAAACAATATAAAACAAATAATAATAATAATAATAATAATAATAATAATAATAATAATAATGTTAATAAAACATTAAAATAATAACAACATAAATAAATAAATAAATAAATAATGCAAAAACAAAATAAAAAGTCCAATATATCTATTTTTTCATAAGCCATTTCATACCTTAATACAAACTGTCAAATAAACAAGTTACATGCAAATGCATGTGTTATATATGAAATACATCACTGTTTTCACACACTAAGTATAATAACTGCTGTAGTGAATAAAAATTAACATTACTTTAAAGTTATATGCGTACAATGAGAGACAGAAAAAGAGAGAAAAAACAACAATCTTCCTACTATTAAATCACTGCACTGTACTTTCTGAGTAGCAGAAAATGATCTTTTACACACATCTTCCCATAACAGAGAAAAAACATATGCAATGACTTTTATGGAGTACTGGTTGGAACTAGAAATAGCTCAGTGAAAGAAGAAAGGAAAGCTGATCTTGTGACCAATTATCCACTGCTTTAACTCAAATCTACAGACAGCTGCCACCTGCAGATCAAAGGAAGCAAGTCTCATTGTAAATCACATTAGAATGTTTCATTAGGATCTTAGTGGTCTTTTGGAATCAGGTGAAATTGTCATGGCAACAGCAGAATTAAAAGAAAAGGAAGAAGAAGAAGAAAAAGTAAAAAAAAGAAGAAAAAGAAGAAAAAAACCATACAAGTAAATTTACAGAATCTTCTTTTATCTATTTTGATTGATGTGAGAAAAAAAGAAAGAAAAAAAGAAAAAACAAGAAAAAATAAAAATTTAACATCCTCTAAAAAAACCCAACTAATAAGCTAACTCAATTTTAAAATTAAATTTATTCAAATCTTCTTTGATCTATTTTGATTCACCGACATCACTTAACTAAGTATAAGTAAATTTACTTTGTCTTCTGTTCATGAAAGAAGAAGAACAACATTAATGAACTGTAAATAAATTTAGTTTCATTTTATTTGAACAAGAAGAAGAAAAACAGACAAGCACTCAAGAATTATAAGTAAATTAACTTTTAACTTATTTGATGGGAACAAACGTTCGTAGCATTTTTTAATAGGTTTAGTTTTGAGCACAAGATTTTATTTCACACGACTAAAATATCTGTCTGTCTGTCCATCTATCTCTCTCTCTATCTACAGATATAAACACACACATACATATATAATGAAAGATGAATAAAATGGCACTGAAAGATGATTGAATCAAACTACATACAAATATCTACAAAATTTCTTTGAACTTTACTAATTACTCTGAAAAACGTTATGAAATTTTGCTCAAACCCATTACATGATTAATGACAGAAGTAAACTGAAGAGATTAGAACCAGTGAGGGACATGAATGGTGTCTAGTTCAAGGTGACAGACGTCTGAACTGAAACACTGTGGGATCAATACTGCTCAGTGTGACCTTTCTATCATTTCACTTTTCTGTCAATACTGAACAGCAGCTGGTCTATCAAAGGCAGTGATGTTGTATTTCTTATCCATGGAAAGAGACATAAAGGATATCACCTGATATTATTAGACAAGCCCAAGAGACAATGAGGTTTATATTGAACACAGTCAGTGGAAGGACAGAAGAGGATCTATAGTATATGTATATATATATATATATATATATATACTTCTACCATATCACTGTTTCACTACCAACAGAAACCTATTGCTACTATATCCTGTAAAAATCAACATATCAAGTGGATTTTTACAAGATATAGTAACAGTAGGTTACTATTGGCAGTTAAACAGTTGTAAGGTAGAAGTATGTTTTGATTGTACACATAGTCCATGGAATAGTATAAATGGATTTCTTCTGTATACAGAATCCATGGAATGGTAGAAGAAGGTTTCTACTGGATTATAGTCCATGGAATGTCAAGCTGTAGGTTTATTTTGGCTGGAGTTCAAGGAACAGCTGAAGTGGATTTCTATCATGTAGATAGTAAATGGAATGGCTGTATTTTGTTTCCTTATGTTAACACTATTAAAGAAAAAACCTGTATGACAAGATCTACATCTAATAATGTTTAACTTGAAATATATTGTGGTTAGTCTTAACCAAAAATCCTTCATTCATTCATAGTAGATGATACAATATACCAGAGATGATACAATACACCAGAGATGATACAATATACAGAGATTCTGTTATTGACTTCTAAAACAAAACTTTGAACTATGATAGAAGTAGATGATAGCCAAACACTGCACTGGATTGAAGATGAAACACCAGAGATTTTGTTATAACTAGAAGTATTATGACTTAGAAAACAAAACTTTGAACTATGATAACCAGTAACAGTGATGAAATCATGGTTATGATACTACAAATACACTGGAGAATATGATACAACTCACTGTACTCACATCACTCACATAGACAAAAGACCATCTCCTTAATAGTGAACATTAACATAGTTATTACAGTTACACAGTTAAATAAAGACTGTAAAATCAAAGAAGGTTTTCAATATATTATTAATGGGATATATCTTAATATATGCTCTGATAAGATTTGATCCTGTAACCTAACAATCACTCATATGAACAAAAGACTATCATCTCAATGGTAGATATTAACATAGTTATTACACGTACATGATTAAATGAAGATTGTAAAGCCACAAAAATGGTCTCCAATATATTATTAATGGGAAATAATGTAATAGGTCTTCTGACAATATTTGATCCTGTAACCTAACAGTGACTCAGATGAACAGAAGACTATCAGCTTAATGATGAACATTAACCAATGTATGAGACCAGGGCGATCATTTGCAAATCATGAACATATCTAATTAAAACCCAAATTCCCAGGAGAAGAGCTGGTACAGATGATTAATATTGTAGAAAAACTGACTGTTCCATGGAATGAGTGCAGTAATGTGAAACAATTACACAGTGATGACAGTGTTTATCAAACTAATAGTTACTGTGGGGAATGTAGTCTGTGTGTTTGGGATAAACATGTTTATGAAACAGAATAGACATGATAGAGTGTGGTATTACAGAAATGTCTTGTTGCTTGTGTGAATGCCATACAGCGAACAAACAAATCAAAAAGAATAAGAAACATACCAAACCAAACAAACAAACAAATAAAACAAAAATAAGTAACAAACTCTCCTTTGATCAGAGAAAAAAAAAAAAAAAAAAAAAAAAAACAGATAAAAGAATTACAATGTGCACACATGCACTCACACACGCACACACACACACACACATCAGGTTTGAGTAATGTCAGAATGACTATGTATATGTTTGTTTGTTTGTGTGTGTGTGTGTGTGTGTGTGTATTTGCAAGTTTATGCATGTGTGTGTGAGTGTGTGCACTATCCTTTTAAAATATTTTCTTGTGTTTGTATCTACCGAATAATGCACTGTGTACTCAGGTATATACCGAATTTCTGTTTTCGGTGTAATCATATGTATTCATTCTGGATAATTTGATTGTACATGTGTGTTTACATATTACGTGTATTATGTTCTGTCGACTTCAACGTGTTTATAAATTATATATCCATTTATTACACTTTATTTATTTATTTATTTTTAAATTCATCATTGCTCGTTTGAAACTTCACAGAGTCCAACAAACTGAAAAATAAACAGATTACGCCTGTGTTATTGGAATATTAATTAATTATCTGGCTGATACAGAACCTGCTACCTGCTGCTGTTTCACTGCATGTACATGCGTACACAGACATAAACACACTGCACAGTAAACACATCAACAGAAACATGCCTGCCTCAGAGCAAATGTCTTAAATAGGAAGTCTGCATTGGCAGTAACACTGATCTGTGAGGAAGCATGTTTGTGTGTGTCTGTCTTTGTCATTTTCTCTTTCTTTCTCTCTGTTTGTTTGTTTGTTTGTTTGTTACTTTGTATCATTTTTTTTGTTTATTTCTCTATCATTTTTTCTTTCTTTGTCTCTCTCTGTGTATATCTACATTATTATTTTCTTTTTTCTCTCTCTGTATCATTCTTTCTTTCTCACTCTGTCTTTATAATCTTTTCTTTCTCTGTCATTATCATTTTCTCTCTCTCTCTCTCTTTTTTCAGTACACATCTATGTATATATTACATTATCTCTTTATGTCTAATTGTCTCTAATTTTCTCTCTCACTCTCTTTCTCTCTCTCAGTACATACACAATGGTACAGGTATATATATGTAAGAATATCTTTGTCTCTTTTTCATAAACACATATGCACACCTGAACGCACAAATATATACATATACATTTTTTTCTTCATTTATTTATTTTCTTAGTTTGCTAAAATATCCACTACAAGCACCATGAAATAACAAACAGACACATATATGTCTCTGTATATATATATATATATATCATATAACCACTCTCAAACACACACATAAATCTATTGGTTTTTTCTCCCCCTTTTATATTCTCTTGGTTTTCTTTGCCAGAATAATCTCTGCAAAGATAATAAAGCACCAGACAAACACACAGTAATTACATCCACATTACATACAAAGGTTACATCACAGATACATGATGACGAGCTAATTTCTATACATGGATGTTTCTTTCGCTATCAATTATTTATGTTGTTCTTTTGCATTCTTTTTAGTTTCGAAGCAAAAAATTGATTTTTGCTAGTGAGAAAAACATAATACAACACATAGATATACATACACACACACATAAATACAAACAAACACACAAATATACACACATACATACACACACGCACACACAACTCTTATATACAGACTCTCTCTCTCACACTCACACACTCACACACATACAGACACAGATACACATACATGTACAAAAACATACTCTCACACACACACACACTCACACAGACATAGACACATACACACACTCACGCACACACACTCACTCACACTCGCTCACACTCACACACACAGACACAGACACAGACACATCCTATCTGGAGTTATTATTTATGCACTAAGAAAACACTCTCATAATCTTCAGCTATCCTGTTTTGTTTTCACTTCCAGTACAAACATGCCACTTTGATTACAGATGTGTTTAAACATCTGAGTAAACCAGACCATACCTGCCAATCTTACTAAACATAGACCATCATCATCTACAGAGATAATCAGAGGCAAAAACAGCAAATCACCTTGGAGATGACCTTGACAGAATGTGAGAGCATGCTGGTGGGTAGTGATATGCATGTGCATTTTAATTTCAATTTTGCTGTTGTATTATCTGTAACACATTCTTCTCTGTACTGTAATCATATAGAGTATGAGAATGAAGACTTTGTTGTTGTCATTGTTAAAGCTTTATACAACTGTATATATGCATATGTAGGTGTGTATGTGTATCTCTCTGTCTGTATATTTATATACTACATACAGTATAAATAGATAGATAGATATAGATATATTGATATACAGACATATATATCTGGTCTATTGTGTTTGTGTGTGTGTGTGTGTGTGTGTGTGTGTGTGTGTGTTCGGTATGCTGTAAAATGATTTAAAAAAATTCAGTTAGCTAACAAAATAATTTGGGCATCTACACACACACACACACACACACACACACACACACACAAAATGTATACTTCTGCCAAAAAACTGTAAAGGGGGATAACAAGAAATATTTTATTTAAATACTGAACTATTTACTCATTAAACAAACTTTTTTTTTTTCCCCAATGAACTCTGTCCCAACCTCTAACAATTTAAAGATCCAGACAGATGATAAGTAAGTCTTAATGGAAGTGTTAAACATCAGTTATTTTTCTTCTCTCTCTCTCTTTTTTTTTTTTTTTTGTTCTTTTAAAAAAAGAAAAGAAAGTGAAACTCTCTTGTTTTTAGCACCATCTGTTAGAGGAATAAGCTGACAGAATATGGTAATTACAGTTTAAGTGCAAATTGTTAATGTTCAGATTACCGTAAGAAAAAACAAAAAAAAGAAAAGGAAAAAAATGCTCTTTAATTATCACAGTGAGAACATCTTCCAACTTGTATACTGCTCAACAAAAGAAATGCACACAATTAAAATTACTGCAGGTTAATTTTTCATTAAAGTTCAATTTTAGTAGCAGTAATTTTTAGCCACTGTTGTTGTTGTTGTTGTTGTTGTGGTTCTTCTTCTTCTTCTTGAAGTTCTTCTTGTTGTTATTATTATTATTATTATTATTATTATTACTACTGATACTATTACTACTGCTACTACAACTACTACTCCTAAGATTATTATTATTATTATTATTATTATTATTATTACCCATATATAAATCCAGATGCATTTACCATTAAGAGTTGTATCTTAATAAGCATAACACAAGACTTTTAATTGATAAAACTAATACAGCAACGTTTCATAAATTTGTGTACTAATCATTCAGTGCCCTATTGGGCTAATTCCCAATCCAACCACTAAGCAGTAGATGTAAAAAAAAAAAATGTATGAGCTTTCCTAGCAAAAGAAAATTTAAAAATCTCCTTGAATTAATTAAATCAATATTAGGATATACTGATAATTGAAAATTTCCCCATTCAGCTAATCGAATCAGCATGAAATAAATATTAGGATAGATTCTGATGGAAAATGTCCCCTTGAGCTAGTCAGTTTCACATATTAAATAAATATTTGGATAGCTGATTACTGAAAGTTTCTCTTCGGCCAGGTAACTTCACATATAAAATAAGGTCACAGTGATAGTGAAAATTTCAGCTTCAACGCATTCCCTTCTGTTTCTTATTTTACTGTGATACTTTATTTTTAGCAAAGATTGGTCACCTAAAGTAAATAAAACAGTCAGATCGAAGGGGTAAAAACTGTAAGTTAAAGCCAAAGGTAGGCTTTAAACTGTCTTAAATTTCTATATCTTTTGTATACTAAAATAAATAAATAATTAAATAAAATTAAATAAATAATAAGTAAGTAAGTAAGTAAATAAATAAATAAATAAATAAATAAATAATGATGATGATATTAATAACAATAATAATAATAATAGTAATGGTAATAATAACAATAGTAATAATAAAATAAATAATAGAGAAATAATAATAATAATAATAATAATAATAATAATAATAATAATAAAACAACCCTACAACCTACCACAAAATGTTTCTTTTACCCCTATTATATTACAATCCTTCATATCTCTCTCTCTCTCTCTCTCTACCCCTCTCCCTCCCGCTTCATAATTAGTTCTGCCACATGGGTATGCAACTATCAACTATCTTAATCTCACTGCTGGTTGGAAGTCTGTTTCTTTTACCTTACACTATTGTGTCTAAACAAATTCCAGCAAAGAAAGGTGTTCTAAATATACCCTAGATTACCTGAACAACACGTGTTTCTCCTAAAAGGTGAAGAGAAAACAAATTTTTGCCCGCAGTCAAAAAGGTGCTAATGTTCTGCAATGGTACGAACGATTTACATCTGCTGAAAGCAATGAGCACACAACTTGGAAGAAATATTTATGCCTACTGTGGCCTAAAGAGACAGGAGAAACTCTTCACCTGGCTTTATGTGACTAGTCTAATCAAACTGTGGTGTATATTCTGGCATGATAAGAGGCTTGGTGGTCCATTCTGAGGGTGTTCAGACTGCTGATAGTTTTCCTAAATCATTCTCCACCATGCCAGTTGGAATTTTCAGAAACAGATAGTGCTATTATTTTGCAAACTTTTATCACAATAGAAAATATATAAATGCATAGTATTGTGTTATTTATTTATTTATGTTATACTATATTATTTTTTCTAGAATTATTATCTATTGGTAGCAGTTTTGTTTTTGTTTGTTTTTTTCAATTTATTTTTCTATGTTTTTAAAAAGACACCTATTAATTATGATTTTTCTTTTAATTACTGAAGGTTTGTCTTCCCTTATATTCTATTGGAATCATTTTTTATCTCTCTCTCTCTCTCTCTCTCTCTCTCTCTCTCTCTCTCTCTCTCTCTCTCTCTCTCTCTCTCTCTCTCTCTCTCTCTCTCTCTCTCTCTCTCTCCCCCCCTACTAACTCACTAAATTTTATTTCACATTTCACCAGCATTTGTAAAACGAAGAACATTTTCTGTACTGAAAATATTTCTTGCACCATCTTTTGCACAGGTGAATGAAACTATTTCACCTTTGTCGACTGAAAACCAATACCTTAACACAAACCTGAAAATAACTGAGGTGTGAAAAGACCCAGGTTTTCGGTTCGGCATTCCTCTACCAAGAAACAGTTAAAAACATCTGCATTCGGTTTCACTGATCTGTTATATACCAGGAAAGTCAGAGCTATGTAAGATCTATACAAAAATGCACTTTGTTAATATATATATAATTATGTTTTATTTTTTCATTTTTTGAATGTTCAAGCTTAGTCTATCAGTTAACTCACACAATTTTGAAGTGCTCACCATTATGTTTACATTTATTTTAATATATTTATGTCCATATCTTTTCATATTTTAGTTTATTAGTTTATATAGAAACACAGAGCTGTATAAGATCTAGATACAAACACAGAGCTGTACAATATCTTTATAGAAACACACAGTTATATAAGATCTATACAGAAACACGGTGCAGTATAAGATCTTTATAGACTTGCAGAGCTGTATAATATCTAGATACAAAGACAGAGCTGTACAAGATCAGCATAGAAACACAGAACAGTATAATATCTAGATACAAAGACAGAGCTGTACAAGATCAGCATAGAAACACAGAACAGTATAATATCTAGATACAAAGACAGAGCTGTACAAGATCAGCATAGAAACACAGAACGGCATAAGATCTTTATAGACTTGCAGAGCTGTATAATATCTAGATACAAAGACAGAGCTGTACAAGATCAGCATAGAAACACAGAACAGTATAAGATATAATATCAGCATAGAGTGCAGTATAACTGTAAGATGTGAATTTGAAAAATCTATTCCAAGACAGAGCTCTCTAAGATCTACAAGAAACACTCTATAAAGAGCTGTAGCATGTACAATATTCTAAATAGATCTACAACAAGAAACACACAGAACAGTATAATATCCTGTTTAGATACAAAGAAGAAACACTCAGCTGTGTAAGATCTATAAAGAGCTGTACAGCATGTAAATATTCTATTTAATAATCTACAACAAGAAACACACAGCTGTGTAAGATCTAAAGATGTACAATTTCTATTTAATAATCTATTCCAAGAAACCAGAGCTCTGTAAGATCTATAAAGAGCTGTACAGCATGTACAATATTCTGTTTAATAGATCTACAACAAGAAACACACAGCTGTATAAGATCTACAAAGAGCTGTACAGCATGTACAATATTCTGTTTAATAGATCTACAACAACAAACACTCAGCTGTATAAGATATATAAAGAGCTGTACAGCATGTACAATATTCTGTTTAATAGATCTACAACAAGAAACACACAGCTGTATAAGATCTACAAAGAGCTGTACAGCATGTACAATATTCTGTTTAATAGATCTACAACAAGAAACACTCAGCTGTATAAGATCTACAAAGAGCTGTACAGCATGTACAATATTCTGTTTAATAGATCTACAACAAGAAACACTCAGCTGTAATAGGAAACAAGTAAAAAAAACTTTTACAAATGTCAGCCATACAAATGGTGGCCAGGTGATGCCTATATTAAGAATTAGGTTGGACTATTTTGTGTTATTTTTCTAGTTCACAAGTCTGCAATGTGTTCCCATCCATTATGCTGTTTTATTTCTGTCTGTATGTCTGTCATTCAGTAACATTTTTTTTTTTTTACTTTCACTGAATCATTTTTTATTTCCATTCATTGCTTTGAAATTTGTTTCAGTCTTATGTGTGAGCCATGTTTTCTTTATTTTTCATCATCTTTGTAATGATAAAATGCGCATTTGTATTATAATATATCAGTATATATTGGATCTTATGATAGAAAAAAAACAAAATCCAGCTTTAGCCAAAGACTATGATATGTATTATCATGTGTGCTGAACTTTTCATATGCCAACACAAAAAATACCTATAGCTTCTTTATTTATCTGCATGGTTCTAATTAATAATTATATATGACATGAAGCATGTAAAGATGATAAAAAAAAAACATCATATCTTTTCCTATCTCTTGTTCCTGTCCAAAACAAATGCAATCACACACACACACACACACACATCTTTTTCTTTTTTAATCTATAATTTAGTAACATTACTTTATATCAGTTGATACAATAATTTTTAAGCATTTTCTAATTGTTTTGTTTTACACATTTCCACTCCAGTGGCTTTGGCTGGATAATCAGTTATTCTGCAATGTTGTTTACTTAATGGAGCATTATAAATGTGTTTCGCATGCATTAGTGTTTTTTCCTCAGTGTGGTTGTAGTAATTGCATGAGATTTCTTTTTCTTCTTTTTTTTTTCATGTTTTTTTTTTTTTTAACTTTTATATAATCATTGCAATTATATGTTTTATGCATTCATGTTTGTGTGTGTGAGCATGTGTGTGTGTGTGTGTGTGTGTGTTAATATTACAGTTTATTTTCATGTTTTATGTCTTTTGTTCAGCTGTATCAATGTACTAATGGTACTGTTGAGAGACATACTGTTTTATGTATATATATATAGCTTTGTTTATCTGTATCTAAATCTCTATATATATATCTGTATCTGTATCTATATACCTGTATCTATGTCTATATCTACATATCTACATATATATATATATACAAATATATATATATATGTGTGTGTATATATATGTGTGTGTGTGTGTGTGTGTGTAATTTGGATGTATGTGTGTGTCTGCATATGTGAATGTTTATGTATGAATGCATGTGAATGTGAATGTATGTATATGCAAACATGAGTATACATGTGTATCACTGTGTGTGTGTGTGTGATTACAGGATTCAACACTTCACACTCTCAGACACTGGACTGTGAATGTGTTTATTTTCTAAAACTATTTTTTTACTCACAAATTTATCTTCTGGTTCCGCCTCACTGGCCACATCACTGAATTTGGGAGGCAGACTTCCTGTTTGAACACTTTCAAATTTGATTTGTACTGGACCCTGGAAATATAAACAAAATATCAATTATAATTATCTGTCCATCTGTCTATGTAACTATCTATCTATCTTTCTATCTATGTAACTATCTAACTATCTCTCTATGCACACATACACACACACATGCACAAACACACATGCTAGTATTGCTGAACCTGTCTATTACAGCCATTTGTAAAACCAGGCAGAAGTGGTCATTATAGCCAAGTGATTCTTAAAGATGGCCACCAAAGCAGGAAAGCAGGTCTGTATGTGGATGTGTGTCTGTGTGTGTGTGTGTGTGTGTGTACATATTTACATATTTACATAAAATTGATATTTGCATCTACTGAATCATTTGATTCACACATCTAACTTTATTTTTAATCTATGTACGCAAGTATTATTTAAATTGTCTAGTTATCCATATCTATCTATCTTTTCACCTCTCCATATATATATATATATATATATATTTATTTTTAATCTTGTATATGTGTGTATGCATGTATGTATGTATGTATGTATGTATGTATGTATGTATGTATGTATGTATGTATGTATGTATGTATGTATGTATGTATGTATGTATGTATGTATGTATGTATGTATGTATGTATGTATGTATGTATGTATGTATGTATCATTAATCTATGTATATTTATTTTCTAACATTTGTATGTATGTTCATTTCTTTTATATTTATTTTCCTATTTTGATGTTACATACTTTTTCTTAATTATTTTGATGTTAATACATCTCTATGGTTATTAATATTACCCATGAGTCTTATCAGAATCAAAAAGATCAATAAACCTAAAGTAATACAGGGCCATTCATACATACTGTATAAACAGAATTTTGTATAGTTTTTATCTTAATATATACCTGTGTAGGTTTGAATACATGGTTTAATAAATCTACCTTTTGTTGTTTTCCATGACCAATCTTTAATAGTAACATTTGTAAATATTAATATGAAATATTATTTTCTTTTATCTTAAAGTATACCTATATAGGTATGAATACACGATTTAATAAATTAACATTCAGTTTTTACTTTACTGATATACATATATATCTATATTTATCTATATATATATATATTTTTAATATACATAACATATAAACTTTCATTACAAGAAGAATCATTAATACATTTATTTAAAATACCCAGCATTCTTGTTTGTTTGTATGAATGTGTGCATGTTTACATGTATATGCATATATGTGTGCATATCCATGCAAGCGAATGTTTTTAAGTACATGTGTGCTCATATTTTGCAGGCTGTATTATGTACATCATATCAGAACTCAAAATAAACCATGACACTAATCACCAAAATCTGAAAAACTCCCGTAACTACTACTGACTTTAATTGGCATCATTTTATGTGCACCATGATAACTGCTATCTCTCTCTCTCTCTCTCTCTCACCTCGATAACCAAAAATATGGCTGTCCTCTGGAGAGACCATTAATCGTGAAAGTTTTGCATTCTACCACATTGCCATAGCTACTTCAACGCGTGGCATGCCAAGATTTGCGTTTGCGTTGGAAGAGCTCCAGTGAAAAAAAAGATTCATGTGGTGTCGAGTTGTAAGCACTTACACATGCATGCATGCAATCTTGACATCAACTGAGGCTGGGTGTAAGACTAGGAGTAGTGGTTAGGAGAACAGTATATTGATACAAGGTGTAAAAAAAAAAAAAACACCCAAAAATGATAAGGTAACCCAAGGCAAGAATCTTGAGAAATTCAAAATACCGTGTAATGTATGTTGACAGAACAGTAACTTCTGAAACTTTTTATTTGTTATTGATATTGGCTCCACACACACCACACATATATAAATATATACATCATTATATATATACATATATATATATATATACATATATATAATTATTATTACTGTTATTAATATTATTATTATTATTATTATTATTGTTATTATTATTATTATTATTATTATTATTATTATTAATATTATTATTACTGTTATTGATATTATTATTAATATTATTATTACTGTTATTATTATTGTTGTTGTTGTTGTTGTTGTTGTTGATGATGATGATGAGAAAGAACATACTTCTTCACTGCTATATCATGACATGTTAAAATGATGGGGTTTTTTTTCTGCCTGCAGCTGTATAAACACATAAATCAGGACAGACTTCATATTGGCCATACAAACATTGCTGCCATGACAGAACCCCCCTACTACTATGTCAAGAATACATAAATGGTCTGGAAGTCAATGGATGACCTTCTGGTTCACTTGCATGTGTTTTCACACTTCATGCATGGATTGAGATCGTTCAACCATGACGGTGCCAGAAAACTCCATTTTATGACTTGGTGATTTTGTTAAACAGAGGCATATTTTAAAGAAATTTTTTTTCCATCTATCCTCACCTATAAGTCAGATATTTGTGTCTTGTAACAAAGTCAGTTGAAGTTTTGGTAAAACCCAGATTCAGTGGAATATTAATAAAGATAAATAAATATTTCATTGTTAATGCAACTTTTCTTGTCCTCATCATAAGATATCAGTGATTAAAAAAATAATAAAAAATAAAAATTATAAAAAACTGAACTAAACTGATTTATAGTTGAAATTGTGTGTGGTACTTAACCTATGTAAATTAAACTTTTAAAAAATAATATGTTTTAAAGGGAAAAAAAAATAAAAAAAAAGAGTGAAATATCTCTCTTTAACAGATAATTATTTTTAATAAAAAAAAAATAATAATAATAATAAAAATAATAAATAAATAAATAAAAATTAAAATAATAATAGTAAAACAAAAACAGTAATAACAAAAACAATAACAACAACAATAATAAAAACAATAACATATATAGGCATATTCCCCAATTTGTAAGCAAGAGTGCCATTATAAATGAAATATAGTTTCTTCAGATCAGCCATTAGACATTGATCATATAAATTTACACTATTCCTATTGCAGAAAAAAAAAAAAAAAAAAAAATAAAGACAGGAAAAATTACAGACTTCCTTGCTTATAAAACATGCCATTATAACTGAAACAGATTTAAAAAAAAAAAAAAAAAAAAAAGGAATATAATAATAATAATAATAAAAATAACAGCCAAATGACATGCCATTATTATGATTATAAGTGAGACAGACATTTTTTTTTTTTTTAAATCCTTTAATAGGATGCTTTTATGTGGTAACACAAACACCAATTTACTCCATAAAGTGATATTATCTATTTTTCTTAATATCCAAGTAAAAAAAAAAATATATATAGTTGTTTATTTCTTTTTTTTATCTCAAAACTGCAGACACTTCTAATCTTGGAATTCAAATTATCAGTGGGTAGAGAGAGGTAATTAACCTACATACAAACATTTCTCAGCTATACTCCTCAATAAATAAATAAATAAATAAATAAAAATGATAATTATAACTATAAAACAACCCCAGAAAGTATGTATGCAAAATAAAAAAGAAAAAAGGAATTAAGATAGAAAACAAGGAAGAAAGAAACAAAGAAAAACAAATAAATAATAAAAGAACGTTTAATGTTATATTAATATATGATTAAAATGTTTTGAGAATGTGGATATATGTATGATACTTTGTTGTTTTGTGTTAGTCTGTATGTTCATCTGTCCCTGTGTGTGTGCATGTCTGCTGGTTTGAGAGAAAGAAAGAAGCAGAGATAGTAAAATGAAGGGAGATTTTCAAACAGAAAGTCAGATAAAGAAATAAAAAGGAAAAAAAAACAAAGAAATAGAAGAATTGCAAAATAAATTTCTTTTAGACATCATTTAATTTTGAAATTATTTCTGAAAATTATGATTGAGATTAAAAATTATGATTCTTTATTTTAAAAAAATAATAATAATAATAAAAAAATAAAAATAAAACATTACTGCTTGCCAATTTGAAAATTCTATTATCACTTTCTACTTGAGAAAATACTTCACTGTTCTATTTATACTTCAAGTATTTAATTTAGTTGATTTGATTTCTTAGAATGATTTATGTTTTCTTTTCTTTCCTATTTTAATTTTTCTTTTCTTATTTTTGTTTTTCTTTTTTCCTATATTCTATAGCTTTTTTTTCTTTTATTTGTATTATATCCTTTCTTCTTTCTTTCATTTTTTCTAATTACATTCATTCTTTATTATATTCTTTTTGCTTGTTATAAACTTCATTGTTTTTTTCTTTTTTCATTCATTCCTTCTTTCTTCTTTCTTTCCTATTCTCTTTTCTTTCTTTTCCTTCTGTTAATTTTTCTTCTTTCTCTCTATTTCCACTCCTTTCTTCTTTTTCTTCTTTATTCTTTCTTTCACTTTCTTCCTGTCTTATTTATTCATTCATGCACTTTCTTTCTTTCTTTCTTATCAGTTCATCTTCTGAGTGTGTCAGTGATTCAATCATGGCTGCCAGTAAACAGTTTCATGTTCAACATTTCAACAAATTATTTCACAACTGAGTCAAGATGGCTGCGACCTCCGACCTTTACACCTCTGACCTTTACATCCCTGATCTTAGAAAGCCAGTGAAGAAATAAATGGAGGATAAACAACCGCTTACATCTTGTAATGTTCTTTTGTTTTTTCCTGACTTACATTTGAGCTTGTACATGTGCTCATCATGTGAGCACCAATTTATTCACTGACTGAGTTTTGTGAGTACAACAAATGTTTTACAAGAGAAGCTTTATGGATTGTATGTAATGTTCACTTTGAAACCATTCTGAGTATGTTTCAGTAGGTTAGAAGAAATGGTTACATATTGTATGTAATGTTTGCTTAGAATATATTCTCATTAATTTATGTATGTTACAAGAGTTATATATAATGTTCAGTTTGAATCCATTCTTAATATCACCAACAAATGGTTTACCATAAATAATATGTTTTACATGGGTTGTATATTTTTTTTTTCTCAACATAATTGTATGTCTGTATATGTGTTTGGCACATAAAAATGTAAAGTTATTCTTTTTTAGGCATTTTTTTTTTTCTTCTTTCATACTTCAATTTTGAAGGTGTTATTAACTGAACTATATAGAATAACTGAACTATATAGACAGCTGTTTTATTCTTTTGTGGTTTTTTGGGATTTTTTTGTCATATTTTCATTCTTCCAAGCTTTGTTTCATCCTTGTATGTATGTATGTATGTATGTTAAACACATAAAACATGTAAATTTACCACCTGTATTATTTTTTTGTAGGTTTACTTTACTCTCTTTAACAGGATAAATAGACCATAAACAATTGCTTACATCTTGTAATTGTTGGTTTCTTTTTTTTCTGGACTTTGTTTTTAAGTTTCTGTATTTTTAACACATAAAGATGCATAGTGTGCTCTAGATTGTGTTTCTTTTTCATTTCCTAACTCAAATTTGTAAATCTTTTTTATAAGTAAGAAAAAGAAGAAAAATAAATAAACAAATATTTACATCTAGTAATGGTTGTTCTTTGTTTTTTCTGTGACTTTCTTTAAAGCTTCTGTACATTTTGGACACATAAAGATGTAAAGTGTATTATAGATAAATGAATCTTCAGGGTCTGTTTTGTAGATGTATTTTAATCTTAATAAATAAATAAATAAACAAACAAACAAGATAAATACTAAAAGAAAAACAAAAACTTCTCTGTAATGACCAGAAATAGTTTGATTATATTATTATTATTATTATTATTATTATTATTATTATTATTATTATGTAATCTTATTTGAAAGGGGTTTGTTTTTGGAATCTATGTAACATTTCTGGAACCCATTATCAAAGCTGCACACATATAGCAACAACAACAACAACAACAACAACAACAACAACAATGAAGATATAAGGTATATTCTGAAACATGTGGGTTCTTTATTTCATAACTTATAAAGCTATTTATTCTCTTTTTTTTTTTTTTTTTTTTTTTTTTTTTTTTTTTTTTTTTTTTTTTTTTTGAAAATAAGAAAAAGCAGAACCAGTAAATTAATGTTTATATCTTTTAACATTTTTAAAACATTTTTTTTAATTTTGTTTCATGACATGTAAATGTCAGAGTTTTTCCTTTTTCCTTGATGTGTTTTTCAATTCTGAAATGCAAACTTGCAAAACTTGAAAGTCCATACCTCTGCTTATCTCAAATAAATGTCAAAATTCTTCTTTTTCCTTCTTCTTCTTTTTATTTTTTTTAAAAATATTTTCTGCATCTGTTTTCATTTCCAGGTAGTAAGAATCAGTATGATTATAAAGATTGTTTTAAAGCTTTTAAAATTATATTTGACCATCTGATGCATTATGGTGTATGTAAATTTAATGTTTAAAATGTTTTATGTACACAGTAATTAGTGTAGATTGAAAATCTGAAACAAGAAGCTTTTGATAATGAAGATGAAAAGTTGGCCACAATTTCAGCACAGGTATATTCCAAAAAAGATATTTTGATATAGAAATTCTATGTGTCTGTCTGTATGTGTGTGTGTGTTTGTGTGTGTACATGTATGTGTGTATGTATGTATGTGTTTGTGTTTATGTGTATATACATCTATAAATTGTATATATATCTATTTATGTCTGTCAGTATGTATGTGTGTGTGTGTGTATATATATGCATGAACATGTCGTGTGTGTGTGTGTATGTGTTAAAATAGATGTGTGTCTATATATATGTATATAAATGCATGTGTATGTATGTATTATATATATACACACGACATAATACATAAACCTACGTCTATATAACTGTTAACGAGAACATGAAATCAATATGAGATCTATAATTCTCATAAAATATTAATAAATTCCACCCCAAAAAAATTTAATAAAAATAATAATAATAATAAAAAATAGAGTGAAAAACAGAAAACCAAATACAATAAAAAAAGAGAAAAACCACTTAAAATGATGAAGTGACTATCACATTTAGAATATTATTAAATCATGGCTTAATAAATTTATTATTATTTTCATTTTTATTAAATTTATGTTACATGTCCCCAAGGCTTAATTTTATAACCAACATCAGACGCAATATTAATATTGAAATGTTTTATTTTTTATTTATTTTTTTATTTTTTATTTTATTATTATCTTTTTTTAGATAATTCTGTTAAAAAGCTTTATTGCTTTTCAGATAAGGACTGATAAAATTCCATTTGAAACTGCTGTTCTTCATTTAGAAAATACTTGACAATATTTCTGTGTAAATCAGATATACAGCACCTACTTATGTGATATGTTCTGTATAAAACATCCAGATAAAAACTAACAACATAACTGATATTCTCATGTAGGAAATATGTGACAATATTTCACTTGTAATTCAAATATACAACACCTACTCATGTGTTACACTGTGAATAAAACATGTTGTTAAGATTGCTTGATATACGAGTTGTGTATTATTTATTAATTTGAAATATTTCTATGAAAATGAAAAAAAATAAAATAAAATAATAATAATAATAATAATAATAAATAATAATAATAAATAAAAAATTAATTAATTAATAAACAAACAAGATAATACTAAAAGAAAAACACAAACATCTCTGTAATAACCAAAAATAGTTTGGCTGTATTATTATTTTATTATTATTATTATTATTATTATTATTATTATTATTATTATTATTATTATTAAGTAATAATCACAACAACAAAAAGAACAACAATTATAATACAAACATATTAACACAGACTTTGTACTTTTCAATGCTCAAGATAGTGTTATATGTAATTAACTGAGTTTATCATATAACAGACTTGTTCTGATTGACTATCGTGACATAGCAGTGATCAGTAACATAGCTTCAGGATGGAATTTGTATTAAGACTTGATAAAAAAGTGTTAATTATCTGTTATAAGTACACTTTGATTACAGAAAGATGTGTGCATGTGTTTGTGTGTTAATAGATATGTGTGTGTATATATATATATATATATATAAAAATATTCTGACCATTGACCAATAACAAAATACACACTTGACCACTGCCCAATAACAAAATACACATTGACCATTGACCAATAACAAAATACACACTTGACCACTGACCAATAACAAAATACACACTTAACCACTGACCAATAACAAAATACACACTTGACCACTGCCCAATAACAAAATACACACTTGACCACTGCCCAATAACAAAATACACACTTGACCACTGCCCAATAACAAAATACACACTTGACCACTGCCCAATAAGAAAATACACACTTGACCACTGACCAATAACAGAATACACACTTAACCACTGACCAATAACAAAATACACACTTAACCACTGCCCAATAACAAAATACACACTTGACCACTGCCCAATAACAAAATACACACTTAACCACTGCCCAATAACAAAATACACACTTAACCACTGCCCAATAACAAAATACACACTTGACCACTGACCAATAACAGAATACACACTTAACCACTGCCCAATAACAAAATACACACTTAACCACTGCCCAATAACAAAATACACACTTGACCACTGCCCAATAACAAAATACACACTTGACCACTGCCCAATAACCAAACTAACACTGACCAATGAAGCCATAGCTGTCAGGCCACTTTGTGTTACACATACACACTCTGGGCTGTACGACACTGATGTTTGATCACTGAAAATCAATTGACATCAGTGACCTGGTGTCAGTGGCAGTCAGTATCAAATTTAATTAATCTGCAAGCTGTTTGTGTGGCTGTGAGCGGCATATTGATAACCAGGAGCATCTGGCTCTCCCGAATAATCAAATGTTATTTTTAATGTGTTTTGAACATAGATATAGAAAATGTGTGTGACTGTGTGTGTGTGTGTGTACTGTGTGTGTGTGTGTGTGTGTGTGTGTGTGTGTGTGTGTGTGTGTGTGTGTGTGTGTGTGTGTGTGTGTGTGTGTGTGTGTGTGTGTGTGTGTGTGTGAGTGGGTGTGTGGGTTATTGATAACAAGAGCATCTGGCTATCCAAAAACTTAAATGTAGTTCTGGTACATTTAAATTGCATGTAGAGATGTCTCTGTGTGTATGTGTGTGTGTACATGTGTCTGTGTGGATATTAACTCTAGGATAAACCATGTAGAATGTTAATGAATATACATTCAAAAAAACTTGTATGTAAGTATATATATATATGTATGTATGTATGTATGTATGTATGCATGTGTCAATATATGCATGTATGTAAGCATATGTGTATTTGTGAATGTATAATGTATGCCTGCATACAAGTTAGATTTGCATTGATGAATAAATAAATGCACATAAAAACTTAAATTTTACTTTAGACACACACACATATACACACAAACACCTCTGAATCGATTTTCTGTCAAAATATATTAAACTGTATCACAAAAGAATAACAAAGAAATGTCTGCCCAATGCACAAGGCAAAATATTATTACACACAGTTTAATGTTCAATTTGATCTGAGCAACAGCAAGTGATATAGATTTGTCAAGAACATGATATAGTAAAAAGAAATAATAGACTATGTGAGCCATGTGTATTGATCTTCTACTTGCAAAACGAATGATTATCTGAGCATGTCATTTCATTACACAGATATCATTAGATGTATGCATGTACATTTATAAACATGCTAGACATATGATTATTTGATAAAGGTTACTTGCTAATGATGATTGTGATGTTGTGGTTATTAAGATATTGTTCTCTTGATAATGGTAATGATGATGGTGATAATAAGATGATGATAATAACAAATATGATAATGATGATGATGATGACAATGATGGTAAACTGATATCTGGGTTGTCATTTCAGTTCACCACCTAGTGCATATGTAAAAGCTATTTTCAGAACATCAGTAAATGTTCTTATTCATAGTATCATCAAAAGCTCTTATCAGAGCATCAGTAAAAGCTCAGGTCTGATTAGACACCAGTCCTGGGATTTGATCCTATAAACCTGACTTCACCTAACTGATCCCAACAAGCAAAATACTGCTAGTGGTATATGAACCCCGTACCTAGCAATTGCAAAATGCACTGATTTAACCACAACAGAGATAATAATACAAACAGGATTTAAAACTTCATAGATGGATCTAACTCAATCAATTAACTCCCAATAACAGATACATCGTGCAAAAGGTGAGACGCTGAAGAAAAAAAACAAAAAAAAATAACATACGTTGTTAAATATGGTAAAACAACACACCTTGCAGAATGCCAAACCAATAAAGAATGCCAAAACAATTGTGCCTGCCAAAACAGTATTACATTTGGAATGTAGATGGGAACATCTCTTTTGGTTTCTAGCACTTCCCTTTCACCAGAGGTGGTGCCCAGACAAACATGAAGAAGGTCAGAAGTTTGCAATTCTTGCAAATAACATTTCCAACTGCAAACCCCATGCACTGGCAGTCAGGCAGCAGTATATAGCTGAACAGCATCCCAGCTTTCTGCTTCGCTAATAACAGTTAATATTGCCAGCAGAACACGAGAAAAGTGGCATTAGTTAATAAGAGTCTAATAAAGAAAAGGACATTTAGTCTGTGTTTGAATTGTTATTGGACGTCTGTATCCTGTTGAGAGAGAAATTAAAGAGAGAGTGGATAATGAAACAGAACTGGGTTGGTTTTTTTTTTGTCCAATTTCAAATAACAGATGTACAGTCATATTAGCTTCTAGATGATTGTGGTTATGGTGGATTATGCTGGTGTTGGGAAATGATTTCATGGTAATGGGAATGGAAGGTGGCTTCATGGTGTTTGGAATGGGAAATGTCTTCGTGGTACTGGGAATAGAAAATGGCTTGATGGAGCTTGGATGAGAAAATGATTTCATGGTAATGGAAATGGGAAATGGCATCACGATGATAGGAATTTAAAGTTGCTTTGTTGTTTTGACTATGGAGAATGACTTTATGGTTATGAGAAGGGGAAATGGTTTCATGATGATGAACACACAAAAAAATAATCTTTGGTTTTATTGTGAGTGGCTGTCTGTGTGTGTGTGTGTCTCTGTATGTATATGTGTTTATGTGTGTGTTTGAGTACATATGTCTTCATGTGTATGTGTGCTTGCACACTTGTATTTGTCGAAAAAGCAAAATCATCTTTTATGTCTGTACAAATTTCTGTCCCCAATCTCCATTTTCTTCCTATATGTTTGTTTTTGATTATGTTGGACACAATTCTGAAGCATACTCCATACAAAAATATACAGAGTATTGATTAACTATAATGTTTACATGTTGTGTTAATTTTCTTTTCTGATAGAAAAGTTCTGCTTGGAAAAAAAAAAAAATTATTAATTCTTTTGATGCTTAACTTTGCGACAAGCTGGTGAAAAATCAATTTTTTTCAATTAATTTCTTCTCCTATTTATTTATTTTATTATTATTAATATTATTATTTTTTTTTTATTACAAAATTATTGTTTTTCATTTTCTTTGAGGTGTTCATGTTTTCAGCTATTGTCGACAATTTTTATATTATATTTACATAAAAACTACATTATTACAGTATACTGTTGTGTTGTTGTATTTTTTTGGTTTTAAAGAAAATCTATAAAATCATGAAGATCAAAGAAAGATAATTATTTTTGAAATGAGACTCATGGCAATTAATATTTGGGAAATTGAATTTTTGAAATATGCCTATGTATGGATTATCCATATGCATGTTTTTTGTTTAACTGGGTAACAGAACTATTTTTTGTAGCAGGAAATAAATAAATAGCATACACATACACATATATATACACATACACACAAACATATAAGCAACACACATACAAATATATATATATATATATATATATATATATATAAGCTTGTATATTGTGCAACATTATTCAATCCCTAAGCAACCATTTCTTTTATCAAATTCAGATTTCACATGACATAAAAAATAAAAACAATTATTTTTTTTTTCTCACAAAAATTTCTAAATTTATCCAGAACCATTCTTCAAAAATATCCATTACTTCACACACACAGACAGACTCGTGACACACAAACAAAACATTAACACAACAAAACAAACAATTTCCGCTCTACTGATCTTTTTCGTTTTGTTATTGATCTCTCGGTTTCTTCTTCGACAAATTGAAGAGACTCTGACTGAACTGAATACGAAACATCAATACATTTCAAGAGGACAAACTCTCACACACAGAATGGCAACATACTCTTGCCATCAAGTGGCTTGTCTCTTGTCCTACAAGGCTGATTGCTATGGGCACAAAAAGGTCAGAGAATTCATTCTGCCCTGGCTTAGCCGGTAGCAGACATCTTGTTGTATTTTCTACATGAGATGAAATCACTGAAGTAAATTCTAATGGTACAGAGTTTAAGTCTTCGGGCCCCCAGACTAGTTAGTTTGTAGATTACTTGATCACACAAGATTGTTAAACCTGGAGCTAAGTAGGTAGAAGATGTAAGAGCTACATCTCTGTTCTGTTTAATTTTTCTAATACGGGCAATCTTCAGTAGACAATCTAGATCATTACTTCTTTCCTTTTCTAAACAATACTGTAATATGGATATCTTCTGCAGACAACCAATATCATTATTTCTTTCCCTCTCTAAACAATTCTCTAATATGGTTATCTTCTGCAGACAACCTATGTCATTACTTCTTACTTTCTCTAAACAATACTGCAAGATGGGTATCTTCTGTTGACAGACTAGATAATTGCTTCTTTCTTTCTATATATGCTATTCTCCAATATGAATATCTTCTGCAGACATAATTCTCCAATATGAATATATTCTGCAGACAATCTCAATATTTACTTTTTCTCTCTATAAATAATTCTCAGTTATGGATTTCTTTCAGAATTTGAAATAAATAATTATGACTTTAAAATTAAATAAACTGTAAAAGTAATAAGATATTTTTACAAAAACTAAATAAATAAATAAATATTTAAAAATAATAATAATAATAATTAAATAATTAAATAAATAAATAATAAAAAAGAAATAAGTATTTAAAAAAATAAATAAAAATAAAATAAATAAATAAATAAATAAACAAACAAAAACAAAAATAAATAAATATTAAGAAATAAAAAATTAAATTAAATTAATAAATAACCATACAATCAAACAACAAAATGAACATGTAATAATACCTTTCTCTGCCTCTCACATTTAATCAATAGAGCTTAACAATCTTCTTCAAAGAAGAGTTCTAAAGCAGAATTGTACATCACTAATGATTTCTGTATTGGCTCTATTTGTGAACAAACTCAGACTTTGTCTACATTTGTATGTCATATTGATTTTTCTCTCCTCTTATTGAGAAAGATTAATTAGTATCATTTTACTAGCTGAAAGACGCTTTTCTGTATTTGTATATAAATGAATGAATACTGGTTTAATTACATTTCCATGTATTTTAATGGATATCGTGTGTATTTTATATTCTATTTGCTGAAGGTGTATTTTATATAGTACGTGCTGAAACTTTGAAAAGACTCTGTTCTGTATTTATATATAAAATGAATGAATACTGGTTTAATTACATTTCTATGTATTTAATGGATATCATGTGTATTTTAGATTGTATTTGCATGATGATCCTGAAGGAAAATAAAAAATAAATACTGATGATGATGTAAGATATGAAATTGCTGTTGTTATGTCTTATGATGATGATGTAAAATATGATAACCCTATCTGTAACCTGACTAATCTAAAATCTAACCCATCAGTAACAGTAATGCAGTCCCTAGCCCAAACCACAATGCTATCTCTATCCCTAATCGAAACCCTAATACTAACCCTAACTCAAAACCTAACTTTAACCTTAACCCAAATCCTATGCTATGAAACTATTGTTACAAAGCTGATGGTTAAGATGTAAGATATTAAATTCTTGCTGTCATTTAGTGGGCTGTTCTCATCATATATAGTTACAATATATGCTGACAAGTAACTTGAAAAATATTCCTTATTCTTACTAAAGGAACTGTTAATGCTAAAAGGAAAAACCTTTAACCACATTTTTATTTTCTTCCTTTTTTAAATAAAAAAAAGAAATGCTACAACAGTTTTTCCTTTTAGTATAAAAAAAAAAAAAAACCCACCCTTAGGACAGTTCAATATTTATGAAGTTAATTCTTTCCTAGTGATATGCAGATATTTCCATTCAAATTTTGTATTATTGTTATCTGCATAAAATGGATTTACCCTAAGGCCTTATTTAAAAAAAAACAAAAAAATCTTCTCTTTATGCTGTGAAAAGTGGAGTCAACCCACAGATACTCCCAAACATTGTATCAGCTCAGAAACAGAAAATAATAATTCCATTTTTTTTTTTTTTTTTTTTTTTTTTTGGCTAATTAGAATAATTCTGGGAAAGATCATGATATTTAATTACACAGCAAAAAGGATTATCAGAGACCTTGATGCTAGAGTGCAAAAGAGAATTTTTTTTTTTAACATTTTTTTTTTTTTTTTATATATTTGGACATATAAGCTGTAATGTCTTCTTCCTTCAACAATTTCTTTACAGTCCCATTAGAGTATTGTTCTTTTATCAATACATCAGTGAACATTATTAACAAAATCCTGGGCAGTTTTTACCTGAGTATGAACAAAGGCAACTACTTAGATTACTGCATGTCTAAACCTATTTACACATGCATGTATCTGTCATTCCATGTCTCAAAGGAATTATTCACCACAGATTTGCTATCTCTTTTAATTGTTTTTCTCTGATTGAGATCACTGGTAATTTATCTCTGTATGTCTTAATTTCTGTTTTACTAAGTAGATTCCTTGCCGATTAAGACCAAACAGACTTACTCTAATGCACTGAACATCAATGAAGTCATCTGTCAGCTAAGTTTAATATTCCCAGTTTATTCATTCACTGTCCCTCTGAAAATCTATTCTTGGAACATCCATTTCATTCATCCAAATGTGTCACTCTTATTCTCAATCCCATTTACCTGTTATACTTTATTTGTAATTTTATTCATGCAATAAAACATTTTTCATTTTTTAAACTTTTTTTCTTAAACCACATTCCTACCAAAAATCAATTTTCCAATCATTAATTCATTCATCCATTAAATTTGTTCACACTCTCAATTAATTCATCCTTCCAGAAATTAATTCTTCAATCCTTTACTTTATTCATCCATCTGCTTTCCAAATCCTCAGTTCATTTATCCATTGTTTTCAATGAATAAAAAAAACAACTTATTTAATAACAAAATAAATAAATAAATAAATTTAATAAAAACAAACAAATAAATAAATAAATAAATAAAAAGCTTGTCACACCTTCAACTTCAGTTACTATAAAAAACCCAGAAAAAAACAAACAACCAAATAACAACAAGAGGCAATCCATTACAAACAAAAACAATCACAAAAACACCAATGATACAGCTATGTAGCAGCAAATAACCAGAGAATTAATCCATTTACTCTGCTAGAAACAAATCCCCTGAGTAGAAACACAGCTCAGAGCGCTTGTGTTCATTTACCATTCCATTTTTATTACTGTACATGTCTCTGTGGGACCTTGCTTCCTGTTTTTGTCTGTTTCTATTACTTACTTGATAATCTACTATCTGCCAGGACTGGTTACACCAGACACAGATACAGATGGAGGAGACAGATGAGGTGCATTAAGTGATGGCAGAGGGGGGAATGCATTGATTTTTTTAACAAATTTATTGAAAATTAGAGGTATTCTGATTTAAGAACACAGCTGAATTACCATTATGACAAACATATTGCTGGATGGATGGATGGATGGAGGAATAGAGGGCACCTTCATTAAATAATTTTGTTGAAATTGGATGTAGCGTGAGTGATCATAGAGGTTTGCTGATTTTAAGAATACAAGTTAATAAAGTGTGTTACCACCATTGCAGTGAAAAGTATGGAGTGATGAATGAATCAACAGGAAGGAAGGAAAAAAAAAAAATAAAAAAAATATTGGTTTTAAATACTTTATTGAAACTGGTTACAGTGTAGGTTTTGGAATGGTATGCTGAATTTTAGGAATATAGTTGAATTGTAATAAATGTATGTGTGGAGAGAAAACCCCTGATTTTAACTACTTTCTTGAAATTAGCAATGGCATGGGTGACTGTAGAGGTAAGCTGTTTCAGGAATGGATCATAACTGAAATACAGTCACACTTACAGTCACAACTACAGCTATGTTTGTAAGATTGAATCTAGATTGTGATACCTTCTATAAAATATTTAGTGTGCCAATAAAAAAAAATAAAATAAAATAAAATAAAAAATAAAATAACTAAATAATAATAATAAAATATATCTATATCTATATATAATAAATAAATAAATAAATAAATAAAATAAAACATAAAATAAATAAGTAAGAAAATAAATAAATAAATGCAAACAACTTAAACCGTGTGGTACAATACACTGAAAAAATTGTTAACATCTCTTTATAAAGAAATTCACTGCATAAGAAGCCTCATACTTGTAAAGTGATCTGTTAAACCAGGTTGGACTGTAATGTACAGGTAAACATGTATCTGGTCTACTTATTACTGGGTTTTTTTTTTTTTCACAGCTCAGTTATACCTCTCCAGATTTGGTCTGGAGGAGAGAAGAGATAGTCTTTCATAGATACTTTCTGCCTGGGAAACAAGACCTGGAAACTCCTAGACTTGCTGCAGGCCGCTTTATTCCAAACATCTATTTGTGTATAATTATAATATTATAATAATGTTATAGATTTGCTATATTCTATAATGACTGTTGTATGCTAGGGTTATCAGTATCTGATTTATATATATATCTGGTGTATTTTTATATCTATAGCTGCCTAGTCAAGTAAACAGCATATTACTAGACTTGCCACAGGCTGTTTTAATACATTTTATGTGTTTGTCTAAGACTAATATATATAGCATGTGATGTAAAATATATGGTGTATGTATCTAGACTTGCTTCAGTCCCAAGTTTCTTACGATAATGATTGACTTTTCATGACCAATCTAATGCTTGAAATCATGAAACAGTATTATTCCTGCAAATATCTAGACTTGCTAAATTGTTTAAAGTTATTTATTACCTGTAATACATTATTTTACTGTGCATGTTTTAACTGATATATATATATGTATACTTTCTCCTATCATTAAGAGAGACAGGATAGTTAATATTCATTCATTCATTATCATTGTGTCTAATATTCATTCATTCGTTCATTCATTCACTGTGTGTGTGTTATATATATGACACTGTCTGTTTCTCTGCATGTATCTGTGCATGTGTGTGTGTGTGTGTGTGTTTGAAACTGATTTGAAACTGATTTATAAATTTCAAAAATATTCTTCGATAAAAAAGAAAATGGCTGACTTTCTTTCTTTCTACACCAGTTAGAATCTTTTTTTTAATTTATCACCAGCACTTAATCAGAAGTTCTTTCATTACACAGTCACACTATTTATTTTTAGCCTGCATCAAATGTCTTACTGTGGATATGTAAGTATTTCCTGTTGATTCAAGTTGATTGTTACAGTCATAAAGTTACAAATGAAAATTATTACATATTGTGAGTTGTAATTTCATATGCATCCATTGTTAACAATACAAATATCTGGTTATATTTTAGAGAGAAAAAAATAATTAAATATTTATTCTTGACATTAACTTTTATTTCCATTTATCAGATGTATATTTATAGAAATGAGTTATAGGTGAAACAGAATGTGATAGAATAATGAAGAAAAAGATAAGCAGATATATAAAAATAAATATAGAGAGAAAGAAATAAAAGATATAAAAATAAATAGAGAAAAAAAGAAATGAATAAATAAAAAAAAGAAATAAAATATATAAGAAAATAGATAAAAAATGTAATAATTAGAGATGGAGAGAGTAAGAAATAAGAGATATAAAAAAATAATAGAGATACAAAGGGAAGAGATATAAAAATCTTGAAACACTGGAAAAAAAAGAAAAAAGAAAGACAAATTTAACAGAGATGGAGACAGACAGAGAGAAAGGGAGAGAGAATGGAAAAATAAATATAGAGAGAAAGAAATGAAGCAAACAGAGATATAAAAATAAATATTTAGAGAAAAATAGAGAAGCAGATAAAAGTGAGAAACATTACATGAGAATCTCTGCACTGAGACATAAACAATGCAGTTATAATGTAACTAACTTTCAGTGTTATTTTAAAGGGTTGAAAACAGACGGGGGAATAGTAAGCAAATTTCTCAACATCTGTCTTCCTATATCTGTTTCTATGTATATATTAATATATGTGTGTAGGTGTATTAATCTGTATCTATCTGCCTATCTACATATCTATCTTTTCTATTTCTATGTATATATTAATATATGTATGTATGTGTCTATGCATGAATGCATGTATATATATGTATACCCCTTCAAAATCACATATGAACTGTGTTATATCAAGTACTAGTAATAATGATAAATCAAGGTTAATAATGCATGAATCACAGTCTAATATTAATGATTATCTAATAGATGGAATCTCTCGTGTATTGAGGCATTATAATATGCTTTTAACTTTACACTTATCTGTGAGCTATTAAATTCAAATAAAAGATGCCATTGTGTATAAAAACCTGTGCTTTCATCTGTGACAGAACAGTGTGTAATTCAAAACAGTGACCTCATTTAACAACAACACTCACTCTTCACATGTGTACAAGTGTGACTGTGTGTGTGTATGTATGTGTGTACATATATATATATATATTACATCCCAATATATACTTTTGATAGAAATGAAAGAGAGAGACTGTGTGTCTTTTAAATGAATATCTGTATATATATATTAAATTGTTTTTTATTTATTCTGTACACATATACCACTGTCACTAATTATAATAATATCATCATCATCATTATTATTATTAGAATTAACAACAACAATAGCAACAGCAACAACAAATTAACATCACTGTGTAAATAGATACTATATAATGTGTTTTTAATCACAGCATATAAACAGCAAGAATAGCATCAACACAATTTTTAGATTCTGTACATGTCATGCAATTATATACATGTTTGTATGTATACAGCAAGTCAACTTTCATTAGCTGTGTAATTGCAAATGTCCTGGAGTTTCATAATGTTGGAAGGATTGGATGATCACTTTGTGCTTTGTAGTAACAGATGTATAAAACTTGTTAATTACTTTACTGTTTGGGAATAGACACGTATGTATATATGTATGTATGTATGTATGTAAATGTCTCAGGTGCCCAGCTTGTATATAACTGTATTAAATGGAAATACATTTGTCTCTTTTGTATTTTAATGTAATGCATTATATTGTAATGTATTATATTGTATTTTAATTTTAACTGTAATATATTATAATACATTACAATACATTATAAAGTATTATAAAGTAAATTATAAATATTGTATTGTAATGTATTTGTAATCTATTGTAATTCATTGTACTATAATATAATCACAGTGGAATGTTTAAATCAATGTTAATTTATAATCCTTAATTTAATTGTATATATTTCCAACTAATAAGAAAAACCATCTATTCCTTTACAATAAGCAACAAGTAATCTTTCAATTTACCTTCCCACAGGCAACAAAGGCTACACTATAATCAAGTCTGATACATTTGACTAGGTTTTCTGTTAGAATGGGATATAGGCATTTAGCTGATCCAGCCATAATTCTAATCTTTGAAAAACAAGTCACAAGATACTGGTTGGAATGCAAAATATTTTATTAATAATCCTACAAAGGCTTGAAATTACAACCTTTCATATTTAAGGCCAAAACTGCTAATTATAAAGGAACAGTGAATTTTTTTTTTTTTTTATTTCTTAATCCCTTTCCTCGGCAGCCCAGTGTAATGTTTATTTATAATGAATTTATACCAATGCAAAATTCTAAATAAATAAATGTCTGAATCTTATAGCACATTTAATTAATTATTGATTTTCATCTCTTATTACATTTTGTATATTAAAAATAATATCTACTCCATTTAATTAATATTCATGAGATATGCTACCGGAATAGGAAATTAAATATTCTGTTTAAATTTTAATCATTTGCTAATATATAATTTAAAACATTGATTTACAGAAACAGCTGGTGTATGATATAACTTAATATTATATAGATATTCACATACATATACATACATTCATATATATTATCAAACACACATACACAGAGAGAGAGAGAAATAAGAATACACAAACATACAAACAGATAGACACACATGTATGTATATATATATATACACATAATTAATATAATATTATTCTTAAAGCCAGGTTATTATTTTAGTTCAAGCTTAAGATGTTATCATGCATAGACAAACAGTTGGACAGATAGACAAACACACAAACATATACAAAGAAACAAACTCAAACACACACACACTTAATGAATCAGCCAATGTATTATTTAAGCTTAAAATATGTTCAGCACAAAAACGTTTTGTCTCTATTACATAGAAAGCTTAATGTTGATTAAATTATTTAAGACCATTCATACTGCTAATAATAGGAAGGAGGGAAGGATGGAAGGATGGAAGAAAAGTTGACCACACGTCTGAGTACAATTTAATCAGCTTTTATTAATCTCAGGTGTGAAAGTTTCATTAATCCAGGTATGAAGGTTCATTAATTAATTATCAAATGTTCGGATATCCTATTAGCAATTAGCATCACCATGTAATACATTCTGTGTCTCTTTTCATTAATAAAGATATGAACAAATGTGAAAATTGGAGAATTGGAAAATTTGGCAAAACTGGATATAATTTAAATTTTACATCTGGGGATAATGATTCATGAGTTTCTTAAATTTTGATATTTCATTTAAAAAATATTATTATTACCATTATTTTTATTACTATTACTACTACTACTATTATTTTTATTATTATTTCATTACTATTATTATCATTATTATTACTGTTATTACTACTATTTTCATTACTACTAATACTACTATAATTATTATTATTATTATTATTACTGTTATTTTCATTTCTACTAATACTATACTATTATTATTATTATTATAACATTTATCATTTTGCTTTAATTGTTTATTTATTTTTCAGTACACTTTATTTTCAGGAACATTTAAATTATAAAACATGGCTTCCTTATATATGTTTCCATATTTTTGCAAAAATAAATTGAAAAAAAAATATATAATAATAATAAGAAGAAAATACTAATATTTATAAATAAATGTTCATTACTCCTACATGTTACTAACAATCACTCACATCTGATGTAAAAGATTTGTTTTGTATTTATTCACATTCGATACAGGTGGTAGCAATATCTGCAGAAGTTTGCTCAATTACAGAGATTTGAACAGATTAATATCTAAACAATACTAAAATCAATAAAACAATCTGATATATTTTCTCACGGTTGGTAATATTGTTGTTGACAAGTTGATGTTTATTTTTATACCTGATTTCTGTGCGACGTTGTTGATAGTCTGGTATTAGTTTATATATTAATGTTATCAAATATCTTCTTTTTTTTCTTCTTCTTCTTTTTAATGAAGTAAAACATCTTATTATTATCATTATTATTATTATTATATTTTATTAATAAATTTATAATTACTACTTCAATTATTAAATCAAAACATGCAGAAGAAGGTCTTTAATAATAAATCTATTAAATAATTAACTGCTTAAAGTTGAATTAAATAACTTGTTAATCCAGTTTTGCAAATAAATATTTGTTTTCACTTGCTTATAACTTTATCATCATCATCATCATCATCAATGCATAATTCACGAACCAGGAAATTGCTCGTGGTCATGCGTAGACAAACATGACCAAATTTAGTCGTTAAGGTGTTAAAAAAATAGTGGAAAAATAAGTAGATGGCCCCACCCTAAAATCTTAATTAGTAAGAGGTACATGTACTTACCCCAAGCCTGGTGACTTGTTCATTCAGTGCATTAACCCACTGATCTACCCATTCTGGCCGATGATAGTAGTGCAAGTAGCCCCAGTTGATAGCGGTGTTCAACCAGTTGCATGGCTCGACATGGTAAGTAGGTGCTATGACCGTTCGTTCTGGCACCCCGCTAGTGTCTTTTAAAACGTCGCTGGTCGTGGGACGTCGTTGCAATGGGCCAACGAAAGTATGCAATGCTGAGACAATGACGTAGACCATAAAACACTGTACTATCCATCCAAACAGCAAAATATCCAGGATGTGGTCTTCCCAACTCAAACGGGAGAACCAACCGGTACCTGCCTCCGCCATTTTGGTATAACTCTCACCCAACTTGTACCATATCAGTTTTAGGGTTATATCAGCCATAAAGGAATCGTCTGCTTCCGTCTTGGCCAATCATAACCTGGGCCGGGTAACTTGATACCTTTGCAGATGCTTTGCACTCCCATAAACCGACCTGATGTTTCCTGAACGGGGCGGGGAATTACGTTTTGGCAGGTGAAAATGTTTGGAATGCTATTGGGGTTTTCCGATTTTGTGTGACGTAGCATTTCTCGTAGCCAATGAAAATATTGCGAAAAATGAGATAGGGAATTTCATCTGTGGGAATTCCTATCACGCTGACAGTTCCATACCTGATTGCCTGTTTCTCTGGAATGGTTCAACAATAATTAAGGAAAGGGGTGTAAGTTGTAAAGTTCTGTTAACTTAAGAACACTGAGATTTGTCTAAAGCATATCATTTTGGAAAAGAGAACGAAAAAATACACTGGTATGCCATAACAATATTTATGTGCGTATGTGTGTGCGTACGCGTGCATTTGAAAGTTGGGGACACGTACCAATATAATAACGAATAATTAAGAAAGTTTATTGCACAGATACAGTGTGTGTGTGTGTGTGTGTGTGTGTGTGTGTGTGTGTGTAATATATATATATATATATGGAATGGTTTGTTGTACTAATTATTTGCTATGCTTAATGTGTTAATTACATTAACAAAATCAAGAAAAACATTCTTTCAAAATAGAATTCACAAACTTTATTATATGTGTGTATATGTGTGTGTGTATGTGTAACTATATATCTATCCTTCCGTCTGTCAGTCTATGTAAGCATCTATTCATCCATCTCTCTATCTATCTGTCTGTCTGTCTGTCTGTCTATGTATGTATTTATACCCACTAACACAGTATATAAAAAGATATACAGTTTCTTTCAGTTAAGACTTACTTTTGATAAAAAATATATATATACACAAAAAAATCTTCATCTATTACAAAATGCAGCTATGTTTCATTACAAATTCAGTGAACGTCTCTGTAATGAGCACATCAGTTACAAAAATGTTGTTAAAAACAATAACAGATTTCCACAAATAATTTATTACAAACTGTCAAAACACTTGTCATTTATAATATATAGCTTCAGAGAGGAGAATTCACAATGTATAAGAATCACTTTCATCAGAAGTGTTATGAAAACCTGCCAAAAACAGCACCAGTTGCAGGTTTTGGGATTTCTCCTGTAGACCGCAAGCTGTTTACTTTCACTAGCAAGCCTGCTGGAGCTAAACGGTTAAGGTTGAAGGATGAGGTAATGTATGTACCAGGATCAGTCCTTTCCAGATGATTGGTTTATCAGAGTTCTTCCGTTAGAGTATATGAAATATCGTTTCTGGTGTTGCTGCTACTATTATTATTGCTATTATTATTATTATTATTATTATTATTATTTTCTTCTTCTTCTTCTTCTTCTTCTTCTTATTATTATTATTATTATTATTTTCATTATCATTATTAATATTATTATTATTATTATTATTATTATTATTATTATTATTATTATTGTTATTTTTATTACTATTATTACTACGACCATTACTACTACCTTTAATACTGTTATTATTATTATTATTATTATTATTACCAAATGATATCAGTTGAAAGTAGCAATATCAAGGCATCTTCATCAACTAAAGTCACAGAAAAAAAAATTAATAAACAAAAAAAATCCACAAACAAACTAATAATAATGCATAAAAATAAAAATGATGATGATAATGGCAGCAGCTGCAATAGTAGCAGAAAATAAATAATAAATAAAAATAAAATAAAATAAACAGAATTTTAAAACTTTTATAGTAATACTGAAGGAGTATATAATAAAACAGATTTCATCTATTTATGAATATCACCAGTGTTACATCTTAACAATAAACAAATTGCTATAACAAATAATCACTTTGAAGTGTACAGGAGGTTTCTGTACCATTGTGGATAATCTTTAAAGAGCACAACAACATCACTCTGTACTTCAATGTGAGGCAGACACAACAAATTATTCTCAAAGATTCTTGGTGAGATTTGTGCTTCATCAAGCAGATGATAAAGACAAGGTTAACTGGGATGCTTTAAGAAACTTAATTTACTTGTCTCTTCATGTTAGCAACTCGACTGATTTTATGGACGAGAAACATAAAAATAAAATAAGAGTGGAGGAAAGGAGAGTAGATTAGAATAGTGTAGAAAGTGAATTAGAGTAGTGCAGACTAGACTAGAGAAAGTAGAGGAGAGCAGTGTAGAGTAGTGTAGAGAATGGAAGAGTAAAATAAGGAGAGTAGAGAAGAGTAGTGTAGAATAAAACAGATTAGAGTATAGACCGCAAATAGAATAAAATAGAGTAGAGTAGAAAACTATAGTGTGTAGTAGAGCAGAGTAGAGTAGAATAGAGAAAAGAAAAATAGAACAGACAAGTGCAAAGTAGAGAATTGTAGTTTAGTGCAGAGAAAAGTAGAGAAAGGTAAAATAATGTACACAGATGAGAGGAGAGTAGATTAGAGAGTAGATGAGTATAGTAGAGTAGAACAGTAGAATAGAGAAAAGAAGAATAGAAAAACATATAGTACAGTATAATGGAGTAGAGTACTGGTCAAGACATAAATAAATGTGATTACATCATTATGATTATTATTGCAATAATTAATTAAAACATCTTTAAATTATAATTTTATTTCTGAAAACGTTACAATAATAAATAAACACTGAAAATCTTGTACATGACATATGATACATATATAAAGTTTTGAATGGGTGATGATGTTGTAATACTTCAGCACTGAATTTATGTGGTAACAATAATGTGGAGAGGAGTTTTTCATCTGTTTATTGTTCTATATGTGGTTATGCATTGCTTTAAACTGTGTGTGTGTGTGTGTGTGTCTCTCTCTCTCTCTCTCTCTCTCTCTCTCTCTCTCTCTCTCTCTCTCTCTCTCTCTCTCTCTCTCTCTCTCTCTCTCTCTCTCTCTCTCTCTCTCTCTCTCTCTCTCTCTCTCTCTCTCTCTCTATATATATATCCCTATATCTTTCTATCTAATATTTATTTATCTATCTGTCTGTCTGTCTACCTATCTATCTGTTAAGTTCTGCTTTGATAAATAATATATATATTTTTTTTTATTGATAATATAAATATACAGAATCAGTGATATAATAAATGTTCAAAGTCAGTATAGAAATTATGATTAAATTATCAGTAATTTTAGAAATATATTAAAATAAGTGACTATTCTGTTATAAACACTGAAACATATTTATACTGTATACATATATATATATATACAACTTATTTTATATTTTAATATGTCATCTTTTCTATTTTTATTTTTAGTTAATTTTATTTGACTAAGTTATGATGATTTTTATGTGTTTTTTTTTCTTTTTCTTTTTTTTTATATTGATATATTTTAATGTCAATTTAAGAATTAAATTTGGGAACAGACCTTTATTTTAATATTTTTTAAATATAACTATAAATAAACCTGGTACGGGTGGGATGAATCTGAATCTAAATCATTATAAAATTATTTGAGATGTTAATTTATTTTAAACATAAACAAAATTGTATCATTAACTGAATATGATTTAATATCAGGTACAGATGTTGTCTAATGTTTAATTAGTTTAAAACATAAATATTAAAATTAATTTATTTACATAACTGTTAATAATAATTCTTAATTCTGTTTCACTTATGTAATTTAATGCAATATTTTGATTGACTCTTAATACTGATTCTTTCCAAAAATTCATTTACGTTTTTTTTAATACTGTAAGTTAAATAACTCTTAATAGTGATTTTTACTGATTATTATCAGTATTTATTTTATTCTATTTTATTTTATTATATTATATTTCACTATATCATTTCATTTCACTTTATTTTATTCTATTATCTTAATTTTTTTACTTTACTATAAAAAAAAGTATCTTCTTACCAATTCAATATTAAATCAACACACACACACACACAAAGACTTAGACATATAAGCACTAAAAATAACTGTTAAAAAAGGCATCGAGAACTAAAATATTTCAAATAAAATCAGTACATTTGTTATATTATATAAAAAAAAAAAAAAATAATAATAAGTAAATAAATAACTAAACAAAATAATAACAACAAAAAAAAAAAAAAAAAAAAAAACAGGCTTGAACTATTTTGGTAAATAAGTCAGCAAAGAACCACTAAAACTTCCAGTCACCAAACAAGGGTAAGCAGGATGGTAAGCAACATCGGAGACAACGTTCGTCTGCCCACGCAACTTTTCGCAGTATGTCCCGGTCCTCAGATCAAAGACATACACACATTTATCCTCAGAACCCGAGGCAAGGTACGTTCCATGGGACTGATTTCCAAACCGCAGTTATGGGCCTTGTTGAGGTGTCCTTCCAGTCTCTGGATACACTTCTGCGTCCTCACGTCCCACAGCTTGATGCAGTCAGCCAGAGCAGCAGACGCAAACAGGTTGTAGGCAGACTGCGGCTGGGTGGCGTTGGCTGAACCTCTGTTGAGGCTGATGGAATGGACAGGACGGGAATGCGAGTCGGGGACAGATTTGGCGAGTCTGCCCACGTTCATGTCAAACAGCTCGATGTTCCGGTTGGATCCGGCACAGATGACGATGTGAGAGTGGAACGCGTTCACGGCAGCCATCGAGGTCAAGGTGACGCTGTCGGTTTCCCATTTCTGAACCAGCTTGTAGAAGCTCTTGGGAATGTAGCGCTTGATTTCCTCTTTAGCCGGGTCCAGGTAGTATTTGTACATGTAGAGAAAGCCAGCGCTCGTGACGAGGATAAATTTGTCCATGTAGTAGAACTGGGCGTGCTTGATCTCCTTCTCGAAAGGTAGGTTGGTGACCTCTGTTGGCAGCTGCTCTTTGTTAACTGAGAAGTTGTTCATGGTTTTGTCGATCTTCATAACTGGGTCACTTCCTCCTACAGGCCACATTGCCACAGTTCGGTCATCGGATGCTGTCAGTATGTAACTACCACTGTGACTCCAAGCAACGGTGTTGACAACTCCATCATGCCCCACCAGAGAACAACACTTGTTTGATTCTATTGGATGTCTGTAAATGGAAGCAGTTTTATTGGACAGTGCACAAGCAAGTCTTTTGCCGTCATCAGAAAAAGCTATCATATTTATAGGTGTTGGTCTTTCGGCCACAACAACTTTTTCACCTTTGACCCGACATGGTTCAGAGTTTGCAGGATAATTAATAGGAAACACGTTACCTATTGACTCAGATCTTTTCCTTGTAGGTGCAGCAGACTTTGTTTTTGAAACAGTCGGTTGAAACATTTTCATTTTGGGTGTGTCAGCATAGCCTGACGATTTCACCTTTGAGGTAAAGGTCAAAGGTTGATTCATGGGATCGCTCTTTCTTCTTGTTTCTAAAGAAACGAGCTTTTTAGTTGGTGTTTTCTTGTTTTTATCATTCCTTGTGTTTGGAACCAGTTCAGCATTGAGAGGGGATTTTTCACACAGATGAGAAGTGGCAACAATACTTAACTCATTTGTACTTCCTGCACTTGATGAAGAATCTGCAATTTTAATTTGTTCTAAAGCACTTTCAATTTCAGTTTCTTCACCGACGTATTGGGTTTTATCCTTATCATTAATATGCCATTGAAGAATGTGCATTTTGTCTTCAAAATACGTTCCAATAATTGCCCAGATGTCAAATCCCGAAGGTCCTTGTCCAAATTCACAGTACCTGCAAGCTCCAATGGTCTCGGTAGACTTTCCAGACTCCACACTTGGCAGAGAATCTCGAAGAGGAACAAAACTCAAAACCTGGTGATTCTTAGGATTGATCTGAAGCAGGTGTCCGGTTGTTGCAACCAGCAAAACAGTGTTATGTGTCTGCAGAACTAAATGTATGACAGAGTTTTCAAACTGTGGAGCGATTTCGTCTTTAGTGTCCTGGTGTTGTGCTGGATACACAAACTTCAGACTGGTGATGCTGTAGCCATACTCAGTAGAGTCCTCGCCTGATACATCATCATCATCATCATCATCAGTTGTGCGTAAAACTCCTTGTTTAGTTACTCTGACAGGTCCATCACCTGCTGTATTGTTTTTATTACTTTCTAATTTTTCCCTCTCTTTTGAAATCAATTTTTCAACATCCATCTGATGCAGGGGTCGAAAGTTGTTGCCGTCAGACAAATCGTACGTTCTAATGATGCCATCTGAGGTTCCAATTGCAAACTGCGCGTGTGACCAGTTCATTGCAATGCTGATAAATGGAGAAGATGAGATTATCGTGGACTGGTAGATTAAAGAAAATTCATTGACATCCCAAACTATGAAAGTACGATCCTCAGCAATGGAAACAACAGTGGCTGTATAATGAGGACAGAATTCAGCTGCAGTAACAGTTCCAGTATGTCCGTCTAAAATGGCGACAGTTTTTTCTTCATTGGATTGTAATAAATATATGACATCTTTAGCACAAACTGCTACTAAACTATCATCCGTGCTGAAAGCACAGTGGTTAACGTCATCCAATCGCGTACCAATTATCTGCCCTTTAATCCGCTCACCGGCTGCAAACTTTTCATATGCATTTTTCACATTCCAGACAATAACGTAATCGTCTGCTGCGGAACACAGTAGTCTAGATTGTCGACTGTGGCTAAAAGATAATGCTTTGATATTTTTTCTGTGGCCTTCGAGATAAACTGGATTTTCATTAAGATTGTGGAAAAAAGAAATTCCGATCGATGTTTTCGTGAATGGAAATGCAAAGCAAAAACCGTCACTTACTGGTACGACGTGACGTGGGTTCGTGTTTGGTGCAATCGTTAGTTTGTGCACGACGGACATTCTGAATCCGATATTTTTCTTTTGTGTATTTTGATTAAATTTGGTTGCCACTTTATTTACCTTAAACAGAAATTCTTTAGCTTGCTTCTACAAGTTGTGTTGTTAATGACGCTTTGCTCAATAAAGCGCCACCTATAACAAATACAGATTAGAGTTATCGTTACTAATATTTGTTAGGGCTAAAACGCGGATACACATTATTGTTAAGCTTGTTTCTATTTTGTCCTCTGAATGTTATACAGTGCAACAAAGAAGATCTTACAGTACTATCGAATGAAAAAGTACATCCAGTCATCATATACAAATTCAAATGTAACATAAATAAATGTAAGGAAATGTTATTATCTTAAAGGAAATAACTATAAACTCGTTCTTCAAACATTTTATAAAATTATTAACGACAAATAATTCCAGCAACCAAATATATTTTTTATTCTGAATTTTATATTATTATTATTTAATTTTTTTCAATGTTTTATCGTTGCAGTGGCTCTCTCTCTCTCTCTCTCTCTCTCTCTCTCTCTCTCTCTCTCTCTCTCTCTCTCTCTCTCTCTCTCTCTCTCTCTCTCTCGTTTTAATTTGATATACAATTTCAAAACAATTACTGTATTGTTTCTTCCTTTTTTTTTTTCTTTTTTTTTTTTAAATTTTACAATGCGGAAGAATAGATGGGTTATTCACGTTTTCTGTAAATTTTTCTTCAGTGTTATATATAGTTATTTCCCTTAGATAGCAGCCAATGTACCAGTTTCACGAAAGTCCAGCCAGTAGTATTGTTTAAATTGTTTTGTTTATTTAACGTCTGCATAAATAAACGTAAAAGAGCACATAGACACACGCGCACACACGCACACACGCACACACACACACACACATCTGGAAATTGATCCCTCTTTTCAGAAAGGAGTACCAAGGAAAGGAATAGAAAAGGAAATAGAAAAAAAAAAAATAACAAACATTTCAAACGTTTTCTCTTAATTATTTTAAAACAGTTTCTAAAAGAATTTACATTTTAATTTTCATGGCTGAGTTACCGTGTATATCTCTTATATTTTCTACAGGATTGAGTGTACAGGAATACAGCCTATTAATCGAGAGTTAAAAAAGAAAACAGATGCATTCTTTATTATTTGAATTTATTAACAAAACATAAAAATAAAGATTGTCACAATGCGCTGAAAAAAGAAACATTTAATTAGCAGAGAGAGAGAGAGAGAGAGAGAGAGAGAGAGAGAGAGAGAGAGAGAGAGAGAGAGAGAGAGAGAGAGAGAGAGACACACACACAGAGAGAGAGAGAGAGAATGAATTCGTAATATTTATGTATAGTACATTAGAGTACTAAATATATAGAGTATTAAATATATTATTATATCGCAAAGAATAAAATATATTTTATCAGAATAATATACAAAATAAATAAATATTGTAGCAATAAATCGATAAGCAGCACTCAAGAATATAAAATTTAAATCCCATATCAGTTTTTATAATTTATCACATCCCACGAAGAGTGGTAAGAGTTTCAAAATTTAACATGTTCGACAGTTTTATTCAGTAAATATGGATTTACCATATATATCGAAAAAATATATATCAATAAGAAAACTGTGATTTCGGACAACTACCTTAGACAATATACCAATATTTTCTGTCATATCTACAAGCGGAATCGTTAAGTGATAACAATTTAATGTAAAATATTATCTTTATAATATGTTCTGATTTAGGAAAACATCATTATTTCGTTCTTTGAGATTACATTCTTCAGCCTTCCTTTTTGTATTACTCTTGTTGTCATGGAGACAGAGGTATGAAAAGAGAAGCAAGAACGACAACTCCTGTGGTGATTAGAACGTCAACTTTTGTTGGTTCTGCGCCATTATCTGACAGTAGAAAATACAATTAAATTAAAAAAACATTTAAAATTTAGAATAAACATATAATACACCACCCCGACTACCAAGGCGGAAAGTCATGCGAAACAGCACGTTAATCAAAATATACGTTTGACATACAATGCCCGATATAGTAGTTGATAAAACAATATTAATATTTTAATAATAATAATAATAATAATAACCATGAAGACAGGTAATCATTCTATTAATATATACAGATCTAGGTATTTTGGATATTATCTGTATTTCATTTAATTAAAATGGTGACAATCAAACGGTAATCAAACTCCTTAGTTTCTTTCTTTCGTTCTAATTTCAAAAAATTATAATTTTTCATTATATATATAATACAGTTTAAGCACTAATCATATTTCGCTAACAGACGATATTAAAGCTGCTGTGACATAATATTTGAAGATTGACACGCTACAACCAAGTATTTTCTCTGACTTCCAAGGATTGCAGTTAGAAAAAATTTGAAAATCTCTGGTTGAACATAATCTTACGAAATTAAAATTATCTTTAAATGCTTCAAAACTCAGGACGTAGCTGCTAAACGTGTTATTTATCTTGCAATGAATTAAATAATAATAACAAACACACACACACACACATATATATATAAAATATAAAATATAAACCCAAATCGAACAGAAGCATATGGAAGAATTATGTGACAAATACTCAACAATAACAAGCATGAATATTAATAAGCTAAACATTAATTGATATATTTATTATAATGAGCGACCACACACGATATTTTTATCATCATATAACTATTACTGTTTTAATTATTTGTCTTGAAATGTTTAAATCATAGTTTAATTCACGTCGTATTAACTGTTATCCTGCACTCACCAATCTTTTTAACGGAAATGTTAACGCTTTCTGAAAACAGATCGTTTCCGTTCACCATGCAGCGGAACCTCCGGCCGTCGTCGCCTTCTTCAACGCTGTGAGATAGAGTTGTCTCCCCTGTGTACTGGCATTCATCTCTTACCACAGGACCAGTGGTTATCCTATCTGGGTGAGGGTACTGAACCCACGCGTTACCGTTTTCCCACTGCCAAGTCCAAGGGTGTGTTGAGGGTGGGGTTCCGACGTACCCCGTACACTTTATTTCAACAGTGGCCCCAGGGCTGAGTTCCGAGTTTGGCTTCTGTGTTATAACAAGGTTTTGGGGATCGGCTTGATAATGTGAAAGGTAAAACATAAATTAAATACAATTCAATGGGGAAGAAGAAGAAGAAGAAGAAGAAGAAGAAGAAGAAGAAGAAGAAGAAGAAAAAACAGAAGAAAAAACAGAAAAAAAATGAAAGAACGAAAGAAAGAAGAAACTTGAAAACAAAGAAAGTGAAGAAAAGGCATAAATAGAATGGAATTCAATAGAAATTGACATATTGAATGACAGATGGACCAACGGACAAACCTGTACATATATAGATTATAGATAGATAGTTAGACAGACACAGACAGATAGACAGACAGACAGACAGACAGACAGACAGACAGACAGATAGATAGATAGATAGATAGATAGATAAATAGAATACTGCAAACAAAATTATTAAAAAAGATCCCGCCCGCCCAACAAACAAACAAACAAACAAATAAATAAATAATAAATAAATAAAAGTAAAATAAAAGTAAAATAAAATAAAATAAAATAAAATAATAAACCCAACGTACAATAAAAACAAATCGTCACTTCTGCCGAGTAATGTATGTCACTGTTAACAAGACACCGGAACTTCCGCCCGTTATCGGAAGCAGTCACATTGTGCGTCAGAGTGCTCGCCCCTGTATTTGTGCAGTTCTCAGTCACAACTGGGTCATCCGTGATGCTTGTGTTTCGCGGGTAGGACGTCCACTCGCCTTCGTTTGACCATTCCCAGCTCCAAGGAGAATCCAAAGGACGGCTTCCGACATCACCAGAGCATTTGAGTGTTATAGATGTATCTGGATTAACAGGGCCACTGGGATCTTGGTTTAACTGGATATTTTCTGGATCATCTGTGAATATGTATATTTGTATGTATATTTGTATAAGTGGACATGATGACTTATTAGTTAAGTTATAAATTGCACTATAAAGCTAGTCCTGTAGAAGAACAAATATACACACAAAAAAGAATAAAATATTAAAATTTTTGCTATATTTTTAACCTTACTTTAAAGAAAGAAAAGTAAAATTTAAAAAAGAAAAGTAAAAACAGCTTTCAGCAAATAAATGAATACATTTAAAATTGACAGAATATAAATAAAATACTAACGATGAATACAAATGGTAGCTTCAGCTGAATACGTCATACTGTCGTTGACAACACACCGGAACTTCCGGCCGTTATCGGAAGAAGTCACGTTGTGAATGAGAGTGGTCGCCCCTGCATTAAGACAGCCATTGCTGATAACCGGGTCATTTGAAATCTGATCACTGTCAGGGTAAGGTACCCAGTTATGATTATCTTCCCAGTACCATCTCCATGGTAACGCTGGGGAACCAAGCTCTCCAGTACATTTCAAAATAATGGAAGAACCAGGGCTGACTGGTTCAGTTGGTTTCTGAATAAAGTGTACACTGTACGGCTCATCTAAATTAAAAAGATAACATTTTTAAAATGCTACTTTTTTCTATCTTTGTGTGCACGTGTGTAAAATTAACTATGCATGTATTTAAGTGTAGGTGTGTAAATTTATATGTGCACTGTGTGTGCGTGCGTGTGTGAATGTACGTATGTATATATGTTGTGTATGTGTTATGTGTGTTTTTATAAGCACGTACGTATGTGTGTGTATATGTATATGTGTAAATGTATCTGTATTTGTGTGTGTCTGGGCATGTGTAGATGTACATTTTCCAAGTAGAAATGAAACATAAAATAAAATAAAAGAATCAGCTTACGATGAATACAAATCATCGTTTCAGCAAAGCTATTAATATCACCATTGACGACACACCGGAACTTTCGCCCGTTATCGGAAGTGGTAACGGCATGTATCAGAGTGGTCGCCCCTGTGTTTACGCATTCTCTGTCTGTAATCGGGTCATCTGTTATGGTGTTGTTGTAGGGGTAAGGAAAGAAGTCGTAGCTGTCAAACCAATACCAGCTCCATGGTTTTGCTGGATTTCCCAGAATTCCCGTGCATTTTAACGTCACAGACAAACCTGGGTTGATTGGGTTTCTGGGATATTCGATGAACTCTATGTTGTGTGGCTGAGCTAAATAATAACAGTAACAACAATAGCACCAACACTGTTAATAATAGCATGAACAATAAAAATAACAAACAAAAATAAAAACACTGACAACAGTATGATTACGATGACTATCCTAATCTCATAATCATCTTCTTCATAATTTTGCTGAGAACAATTCAAAAATATTTTATATCAGATAATTTTGTCTATGATACATTTTGTGTCTGACGTTAAAAGTTATTACTATTATTATTAGTAGTATTATGAAAATGAAATAAAAAGTAGAAACAGTTAAAAAGCAGCTTCAACCTGATAACAGAATAATTTTATCTCTCATTATATATGTGTGCATGTATATGCGTGTGTACGTGTCTGTGTATGTATATGTGTGTGTTTCTGTGTGTGTGTGTGTGTGTGTGTGTGTGTGTGTGTGTAGTGTGTTATTTTTCGAAACGTGTAAAAAACTACTTACTCTCGATACAAATGCTAACTTCTGCGGAATACAGCGGGTTATTATCAACCAGACAGCGAAACGTCCTGTTGTTGTCGGATGTCGTAACGAAGTGCGATAGAGTTGTCTCCCCTACATAGTTGCAGTTTTCCGCGCGAGGCGGATCATCGGTTATTGCACCGTCTACTGGATAAGGTTCCCAGCCGCCATTTTCTTTCCACTGCCATTTCCAGGGCGACGGCGGACTGCCGATGATTCCCGAACATTTTAACGTTGATGCGGACCCTGGTCTCACTGGTTCTCTGGGACTTCGGATAAAGTCGACGCTTCCCGGAGAGGCTAATTAAATAATTAAATAAATAAATACATAAATAAATTAATGTGGTAATTAATTTTGTTTAATCCCGCACCACATGAATTGTGTTAAATGTATGTCAATTCTTACGAAAGCTACCAAAAAATGCGTGATTTTATGTGGATGGGTATATGTGTGCGCGCGCGCGCGCGCGTGTGTTTATATATAATAAGTACATAAATGAAATAAATTAATTAACTAACACAAGTAACAATGATAACTATAGTAGAGTATTAACAGTAATAAAGTAATAGTAGTGTTAATAATAGCAGAATAGTTAATTTTTTAGTGTTTATGGTACTATAGTAGTCTATCGTAGTAATTAATAGTAGGAATATTAGTAACAGTAGTGTTTGCTGCAGTAGTAGTAGTAGTAGTAGTAGTAGTAGTAGTAGTAGTGGCATTTATAGTAGATGATGTAATTGTAGCAGTTGTAGTTTTTGTAACGATCGCTGAAGTAGATGTAGTAAAAACTATTCAGCTGTTATACTATTACTAAGTGAATGTTTATGTGTTTGGTGTTTGTTTATTTGGTTTTTATGTGTATTTAACGATTTTTATTTTATTTTATTTTTGTTAAAATACTCCGGTCCTTCTTGCCTTGTTCCGTTACGTTGACGTCGTCAGTGGACGTTGAAAAGACGCTGTCGAGGTTGAGGTACTGGACGTTGCAGATGTAAACACCAGCATCAGTACAGTCTACCTTCGTTAGATAAACCTGTAAATGAAGTGTGTGTATGTAAGTAGGAATGAATCTTTTCTGTCTTATGTACGTCTGGTTAGACTCTACACATAGATTATTTTCAGGAACGTACTGGCAAATGAAGACAAAGTTCAGTCAAGATCTCGCAAATGTCATAAGAATAGATGCTTTGCCTTGAGTGATTTCCAGATTGCTCTCTCTCTCTCTCTCTCTCTCTCTCTCTCTCTCTCTCTCTCTCTCTCTCTCTCTCTCTCTCTCTCTCTCTCTCTCAGTAAATAAATATATCACTTACATATGTACGTATATTATGTTTATCTATCTATCTACCTGTACGAAAGATCCTGTTTTGTCACTGTTATCTGCTTTTCCCGTTACAACTGCTCTGTCTTTCAAAGACTCGTCAATCAGAATGGCATTTCCCCCGTCTGCACCTAGCGCTGCTGTTGCTATCTGAACCGGGCTCGGCGACGTCTTCAGATGACGTTCAATGCTTATTTGGACAAATGTTTTGATATCTTCAACGACGTTGGCGGGTTCACATAGAACTGTTATGTTCTCCGTCTGTCCGTCTGTGATCAAGGTAGGTGTGACGGTCAGTTTTGCAGAGTTTACTGGTAAAGGAACAATAATAATAATAATAATAATAATAATAATAATAATAATAATAATTTCATGGCTTAGATTTATAGCAGTGATAAAATGAAATAAAATAAAACAACACAAAATAATAAATAAAATAAAACATTAAATAAAAAAAAAATTAGAATGAAAGAAAGGAACAAAGAAACAAACAACCAAAACTATAAATAAATAAATTAATTAATTAATAGGTAAATAAATAATAAATAAACAAAAGTAATAGTCACAGTAACAATAACAAAACCCGTCTAATAATAATAATAATAACAACAAATCACTGAAAACACTACATATAATATTAACTGCCCCTCTCTCTCTCTCTCTCTCTCTCTCTCTCTCTCTCTCTCTCTCTCTCTCTCTCTCTCTCTCTCTCTCTCTCCAGTCTCATCTCTATCACCCCTCTCCATCTACACCATTACCTACCTAAAGCAACCAACAACAAAACAACAGAAACACGAAACAGTGCAGCCATGTCGATTAACAGTCGATGTCTGACTTACAATATATATTTTTCTTATTATTAAAAATCCAGCACAGTGTTTGCTTTTCCATAAATATCGTAAATAAAAATCGTCATTTCTATTTCTACCGCAGATGGATAGCTGGATATTGGTAATAAATTCGTGAAGTATCTTAATCTTTAGGCACTCACTGGAGTCATATTATAAAAAGTACCATAAAATTCAACTGCAGCAACACTAATATCACCACTTGAAACAGTTTTTGAATTTTTTTATTTGTAACACGATATTTTCCTTATTGCTTGACATTTATGTCTATTAGTGTTTGAATATGTATTGGTTGCTTTAGTTTTCAATACGTCTTTCTTTGTTCATGGATCAGTTCATTCATCCATTCTTCCATCCCTCTGGCAGTCCGTTCATGAAGATCACAACACTATTTCTCTCTCTCTCTCTCTCTCTCTCTCTCTCTCTCTCTCTCTCTCTCTCTCTCTCTCTCTCTCTCTCTCTCTCTCTCTCTCTCTCTCTCTCTCTCTCTCTCTCTCTCTCTCTCTCTCTCTCTCTCTCTCTCTCTCTCTCTCTCTCTCTTCAGTCTTATCTCTATCCCTTTCATCTACTTAATGTCTAAACACATATCACATATGGATCTATTATTTATTTATCTATCTATCTATCTATCTATCTATCTATGTATGTATCTAACACGTTATTTATGTATGTACGTATGTATGTATATATGTATGTATGTATGTATATATATATGTATGTATGTCTGTATGTATGTATGTGTGTATGTGTGTGTATATATATATAAAAGTACACATATACACATCCATTATATATGTGTGTGTGTGTTTGTGTGTGTGTGTGTTTTTATTTTTCATGAATCTACAGTCACGAAATACATAGCAAAAAGATTAAATATAAACGCCCCTCATAAGTAAATATCTTTACCGTTAAGAAAATCTCTTGTAAATTAAAACTAAATCAATAAAAATATTTTGAAATCGTTCACAGCCGATGTCATAAATTTACTTGCTAGATAAAAGTCATGCCATAACCATAACCAAGCTATAACCATGTATATAAAATAAAGTCGGCATTTTTATTGTCAGTTTTTCCGGTTCTTACGCAATTTGTCAAGGTATAAATCAGAAACGACATTGTAAATAATTACACAGTTTTATATATATTAGTATTGTGTTGTGGAGATAGATCAATAAACAGAGAGAGAGAGAGAGAGAGAGAGAGAGAGAGAGAGAGAGAGAGAGAGAGAGAGAGAGAGAGAGAGAGAGAGAGAGAGAGAGAGAGAGAGAGATAGTATTAATATGAAAAGTATGAATTTCCTAGAATGGTTATAATCTATGGTATGTGCATGAATACCTCTAGTAACCTTTCACTTTCATTCATTTATTTCAAGAAACTGAAAATATTAATTATCATAAATACTGATGTACTTGTCAAAAATATTCAAGACGTGGAATTAAAATTAAGAACAAAATAACTTCTTTTAATTTATCATCCTGTTCTTTAATGAAACGCAAAACAACAAATTCTGTTGATTTACAACAAATTTTACAGTCATTTTTCGCGTTACTAATTTAACAAAGTCTTAGTAACGATCTGTTTCATTGGTCTTCATTTTGTAACGATGCATCTGATTGACCTCGCTTTGTGTTTTATTTTGTAACGAGCGTTCGCTGTGGCCGAATTTTCATTTCCGTCATCTTCAGCGAATAGTAATATCCCTGAAGTGGTACCAGTTGATACCGAGGCCTCGTTCTATCCGTTTGCCACGTAGGTACTGGCCGTTCAGGTTGGACAAATCACAGCTGTAATACCACCAGGCTCCTTTGCGCAGTTCGGCACAGTTCGAATTAACGCTGGTGTCCCTGTCGAGAGTTTTGGCGCTGAACTGGTAACCATGGTGAAGGGATAGACTGTCTCCTAGGACATAGAGTAAAATGTGAAAAAAAAAACAACTTTTAATAATAATAATAAAATACATTTTTTATTTCATATTAATAAAATAGCTTTTGAATATGTTTTATTGTAGGCTTGTAGTTACATTTTAAGCTTATTATAATTAGTGAATATTCAGAGATTTATATGGCAGCAAAACAGACATACGAAAACATTTAATGGTCTTGTAAATAATAATAATAATAATAATAATAATAATAATAATAATAATAAATAATTTTTAAAAATTTACAACTTTTAGAATTTAACTAAAAACCTAACAACTCAAATGGCGGACGATTACTTTTAAGATTTTTTATTAAGTAAGCTTCTACGAGCAGTTCGAACAAACCAATGAAAATCGTTAGCGCAGACAGTTATAATGACGTCACAGACCTGCGTCTCCGCTGTAACCATGGACGAAGAGTCTGAAGTAATCCGACACTGGACCAACAGAGAAGTAGCCGTAAAGTGCGTGTTTTTTCACTCCTTCCCAGTCCTCCAAGTCAATTTTCAGTTGGTAGGGCCTCTGTTTAGTCAGTCTGTGTATGTTCTCGTTACCTCGACAGATAAATAAACATTTAAACCACGCAGTCCGCTAGAACAATTTTAGTTAATAGTCTTATATATATATATATATATATATATATATAACCTTAAATATCAGAACACTCACCCGCACAAATCTATCCAATCTGTCTGTCTGTCTTTCTGTCTATCTATCTATCTATCTAACACATATATACATACATGCATATATACATACGTACATACATACATACATATATATTATATACATACATACATACATATATATACATATATACATACATACACACATGCATACATACATTCATACATGTATTAAATGTACGTGCATATACTTACATATAAAAATTATTAAATTTATTAAAAATTAGTTCCCAAATTCATTTATATATAATTGTGCACATGCATAAACACACAGAGACATGCACACACATACAGAGAAACATTATACACATATATAAAATTATTACCTAACCAAAATTCTCCACTTAAATTTCCGAAGCCGATTAGGTATTTATCCCACGTTTCATAAAAATCTACTGATCCATCCATTCGCCTCTGAAAAACCTTGAAAAAAGGAGAGGGACAACGCATAACAACACAACAACATCATCATTAACAACACAACAACAACTGTAATAATAATAATAGTAATAATAATAATAATAATAATAATAATAATAATAATAATGTTAATAATAATAAAAATATAAATATAATATGATAATTATTAATAACATCAAAAACTAAATTAATAACAATAAAATAATCGCAGCCATACTACTACTACTGCGACTACTATAACTACTACTACTACTAATAATAATAACTACAACAACAACAACAAAAACAACAACAACAACAATAATAATAATAATAAGAAGAAGAAGAAGCTGTTAAAACGAATCTATTATATTAACATTACTTAATAAGACAGAGAAAGCCGACAAGCAATACAGACATAATAACAGTAGTACAAGACATATCTGTTTTCAAACGTATTCGAGATACGACAGTAATAACAGTACTACAAGACATACCTGTTTTTAAACGTATTCGAGATACGATAGTAATTACAGTACTACAAGACATATCTGTTTTTAAACGTATTCGAGATACGACAGTAATAACAGTACTACAAGATATACCTGTTTTTAAACGTATTCGAGATACGACAGTAATAACAGTACTACAAGATATACCTGTTTTTAAACGTGTTCGAGATACGACAGTTATAACAGTAGTACAAGACATACCTGTTTTCAAACGTATTCGAGATATGACAGTAATAACAGTAGTACAAGACATATCTGTTTTCAAACGTATTCGAGATACGACAGTAATAACAGTAGTACAAGACATATCTGTTTTCAAACGTATTCGAGATACGACAGTAATAACAGTACTACAAGACAAATCTGTTTTCAAACGTAGACGAGTTGCGACAGTTATAACACATACATACATACACACATGCATACGACAGTTATAACACATACATACATACACACAGTTATAACACACTTACCAGCCATGGGTGGTCTTCGCTCGACAAGCTGCAGTAAACGGTGATTGAATCCTTCCCGTCGTTGGGGTAAACTTCGTACACCCCGTCCTTGTCGTAGCCCATCGTCTTTACGTCATCGCAGTCTTGGGGACGTGGACTGTTCACTGATTACGTAAGACAGAGTTACTACTACTACTACAGCTGGGACTGTTGCTGTTGTAATATGTATAATAGTTTCTGACAGTGTTATTTAATTTGTGTCTTTGGCCTTCATACTTACGTTGTCTGGTCTATTGCTGTTACTATTAGTGCTACCATTATTATTATTACTGCTATTACTAGCGGCACCATTACTGATACTACTACCGCAACCACCATCACACTACTACTACTACTACTACTACTACTACTACTACTACTACTACATCTGTTATTATTAATGCTACTAGAACTACTCATATTACTCATTAGAACTATTACTACTCTTATATTGGACAATATTTATAAAATTGAATTTATTAGTAATATTCCATAACAGTTTTATTTACTCAGTATAGTAGTTACAATCTCGATGACCAATCATAAATGAAACATTCCACATATATATACAGAGAGAGAGAGAGAGAGAGAGAGAGAGAGAGAGAGAGAGAGAGAGAGAGAGAGAGAGAGAGAGAGAGAGAGAGAGAGAGAGAGAGAGAGAGAGAGAATTAAAATATTATTTACCTAGTATCGTTCTAACCTGAGAGTTTACTGAAATGAAGAGAACTTCAGAACAAACTAAGATAAAAATAAAAACGCTAAAACGAGTCATTTTTCCTCAGTAGTCGTTGATAACGGTACCGGACAAAACTTTTCACCTTAAAATTTCTCTATTGAATGTTCTTTTCACAATTATATATATAGATGACAAATCAAATAACTGTCATCCACTGCTAACTACTGTTAGTAATAAGGCAACTGCAGGATGTAAGTGATATAGTGTAATTCTAATTTTTATTTTATTGTCTGATATTTCTAATTAATATTTAGTGACGTATATAGCGACTGTGAAGGGCGGGCATGGAAATATATCCTCCAGTCTTGAAAACTGGGTGCAATAACTTGAGTATCCTTTACACATACATAATAATAATAATAATAATAATAATAATAATAATAATAATAATAATAATAATGACAATAATAATAACAGAGGGAGTAGCTGTAGGAGTAGAAGTAGTAGTAGAATAATAGTAGTAGTAGTAGTAATAATAATGACAATAATAATAGTGGTAGTAGTAGTAATAATACAGTAGTAATAGTAGAAGTAGTACTAGTAAAAGCAGTACTTCTAGTAATACTAATAATAGTAATAATAATAATAGGAAGAAGAAACCCACAAACAAACAAACAAACAAATTAATAAAGAAATAACAACAAAACAAACAACAAAAGACTTCCTTCCCCCCCCCAGAAAAAAATCAATTAAACGCTTTAACAAATAAAATAAGATAAAAAAACAACAAATAACGAATATAATTAACCTACATAATGATTTAATTTAACGTAATTTAATTCTTCTGTGACCTACAGTACGCACGCACGCACTTCAACATGTTTAATAACAGTTGTTATCTGATTGTGTTCTTTGATTATATCACTACAGCACTAAAGCTTGTATTTCACCCCAGGCGCCAAGACTATTGATAAATATATTTTGTTGCAGTTTTTAATACGTGACGTAAATTTAATTAAGTATTATATTGTGAAATGTTAGTAGTTAGAGGACGGGAGGTGTAATATACAGTGTACTTTTATAGGGTCAGTCACAAATATAGAAGGGTTTGGATACATTTAAATTGTTAATTTACTTATGTAGTTAAATTGATTAGTCTGCTTTTTATTTTTCTGCTTGATATAATGTATGATACATACATACATACATACATACATACATACATACGTACGCAAATACATACGTGTATATATATATATATATATATATATAGGGTTGTCACGATGGCCGAACAGTAACGTCGTCTGCCTTCACAGTGCAGGTGAATGGGTGTCATAGGTTCGAGTCTCGTCAGCGACATCTGACGGGTTTGTGAGGTCTAACTAGACTTTGTCCTCCTGCGCCAGTGCGTTCCCGAATATTGTCTATGTGCAGAGTTTAATCAGACGTACGTAAGACAGGTACTATCCAAAAATCCTTAACTACATACATACTTACATATAGGTACGTACATACATACTTACATATATGTACGTACATACATACTTACACATAGGTACGTACATACATACTTACATATATACTTATATGCATACATACATACACACATACATACACAATACAGATACACAAACTCTTATGTATAAAACACACATACATGCATTATACACATACATATACATACAAGCAAACGCATACATACATATATATTTATATTACACACACACACACACACACACACACGTGTATCTATATATACATACACATATATAAACTGGTTGTTCTCAAACATGTATACAAGTGTGCATGTGTATATAACATCATTTTTATACCCTGTTTGTTAAACGTTTCTGTAACTTTTACATTAATGTCACATCATAATGATTTCAACTTTATCTCAGTGGTTATCGTTTGAATAAAGGATAATTTGTTTTTGCACGCGTTTTGAAATTCAAAGCAAACAGTTTTAATACTAAGCTTGTAAATGCTAATCTATCTCGTTAATCTAGATATAAAATGTCAGTGCGTAATCAATGAATTAAAGATATATTTTAATTTGTGCAGAACAATGGAGTAGCTTCGTTAATCTTATTATTTTTTTTTTTATATATTTTTAAATGCTGAATAATGTGAACATGTAAATGTACATATATGTGAGGTATGTAGGTTGAATGATGCAATAATAATTTGTAATAAATATAAAGAAAGAAAAGGACAAGTAAATAATTAAATTAAATTAATAAATTAATAAATGTAGAAAATAGACATAAAAACAAAACAAAAGCATAACAAATCACACGAAAGAATCATACAGATAAACGCACACAGAAAGAAAGAAATAAACAAATAAATAAATAAATAAAATTATTCACTTGCGAGACGTTAATATCACCAATAAAAATGTCTATTAAAGCAGAATTTATCAGCTGCGCTAATCAAACAAACACATAAACAAAGAAACAAATAAACAAACAAATAAACAAAGAAACAAATACATTCTTAGAGAAAAGAAGGGTATTACAACTGTGCTAGTTTTTCTCTCCAACTTGTCGTGACGTCAAACATTTATGACGTAATCCTATTGTTTATTTAACAACAACTGATTTTTCTTATTTAGGCGTCGTCTTGTATGTCCATATTTTGCTACAGGTAAGAAATATAATTATTTTGTTTATTATTTGTTCAGTTCTCTACAATACAAATTTAATTCCAACACTGTGTTAGTTAAGGCGTTCAGACGTAATTAAAAAACAAATAGAGAGTATGTAAGTATGTAGGAAGATAGAAAGATAAATAGGCAGATAGGTATGTATGCATATATGTATAGATAGATAGATAGAAAGATAGACTACAGACAGACAGACAGAAAGACAGATAGATAGACAGACAGACAGACAGACAGACAGACAGACAGACAGACAAAAAGAAATCTAACTAAATAAACAGACAAATAAATAGTTCTGATTATCGGCCGTAAACAAGGAAACTAGCTGTTTTTACGATAAAAACAGAAGAACTAAGATTTAGAATGTTGCTCTCTGCGATGTTTGTTTATCTTCTTCTTCTTCTTCTTCTTCTTTAAGTGTGTCTGGTAAAAAATATGCAGTGTTATTTGATATCACACAGACAATGAGTAAACATACGCGTTATATATCTACACATTATTTAAAGGATGTTTATACATACAGATACTCCTCACGCGATGACCAAGTTCTGTTTCTACGAGTAAGACGTAAAGCGTATTAGTCGTTCCTACGACTGTCTTTAACGAAACTGGTCGATAAACGTATTTAGTCGTTCCTACGACTGTCTTTAACGAAACTGGTCGATAAACGTATTTCGTCGTTCCTACGACTGACTTTAACGACACTGGTCGATAAACGTATTTAGTCGTTCCTACGACTGACTTTAACGACACTGGTCGATAAACGTATTTAGTCGTTCCTACGACTGACTTTAACGACACTGGTCGATAAACGTATTTAGTCGTTCCTACGACTGTCTTTAACGTAACTGGTCGATAAACGTACTTAGTCGTCCCTACGACTGACTTTAACGAAAACTGGTCGATAAATGAGAAGCCAGCCCTTAACAGTATTTCACGTATACTGTACTGGTAACGCTTGTGTATCAATAGTCTTTAGTTATTGCTTTAACGTAACCTTTGCACACTGTATAACATTCTTAGTAGAATTCTTACTGTTTATGCAGTAGTATATTGTATACTATAAGAAACAGAACAGAGGAAATCAGCTCTAATATATATTACTACTTAGGTTTGGATACTGTAAAAACAGGTAATCGTTTTTATTTATACTAAAAAAAAAGTCCAAAGGAGACTCAAAGTTGATAATTTTTGTCTTAATAAGCATAATTCTTACATATTATAAAATACAAAAAATATAATCTGCGAAAAACGTTATATCTTTGGGTGCACAGTGAAGTAAAAATTCATCGTCTTGGAGACTGCAAAGGCTAATGTAGAGAATACTGACTGCAGGAACAACGCGCGACAATTTGCACGATCAAAGTTCTCGTATTGTGTACGATACGACTGGTCGGAACGTGGTCGTAAGCACGCACAGTCGTTAAGTGAGGAATGATGTAAGCATCAAGGAGATAGGAAAGATAGAAGTATTTAAATCATTAAAGAAGAAGAAAAAGAAGAAGAAGAAGAAAAAGAAGAAGAAGAAGAAAACGAAGACAAAAAAAGAACAAGAACGGGATAAAAAGAAGAAAAAGAAAAGGAAGAAAAAGAAGAAGAAGAAGAAGAAGAAAAAGAAGAAGAAGATAAAAAAGAAGAAGAAGATAAAGAAGAAGAAGAAGAAGAAAACGAAGAAGAAAAAGAACAAGAAGAAGATAAAGAAGAAGAAGAAGAAGAAGAAAAGATTTAAAATACTTGCACATTTTTATTTCATAATTAAATATTAAGAAACAACGTACTACGACTGATTTTCAATAACGATTTATTTTCATAAGGTACAGAATTACACTGCGGGAAAATATAAAATACAAAATAGTTAAAAACAAAACATGCACATACAACGTATATATATATGTATATATTTGTATATGTATATGTATATGTATATGTGTGTATGTATTACATATCTTTTAATAATAACAAAAATAATAATAATAATAATAATAATAATAATAATAATAATAATAATAACAATAATAGTAATAGGAATAATAGAAATAATAGAAATAGCAATACTAATTTAAAAAAATAAATAGTGGTAGTAGTAGTTGTGGTAGCAATAATAATAATAATAATAATAATAATAACAGTAATAATAATACATCATTATCATATTAAACATACATTTCACCGGTTTCACTTAAAGAAAATTACACTCTTTTAGACACTAAACTGGATGTTACTTCAACATAAAACGTATCATGATTAAGATAACAATGAAAAAAAAAAAATGAAATTAATGAGGTCGATCAGACGATAGAAATTGCAGTAATGGCGCTGTCATTCAGCACAGTTTATAATAACGATAAAGTATTGAAATTAACGAGGTCTATGTGCATGTGTCTATAAATACGTATGTGTGAAATATGTGTTAACATACAATTATATGTGTGACTGTATTACACATAAGCATGTATACCATCGTGAATATTTATAAATCTACATTAATCTATACTAATATATTTATAAATTCATGGATATCTATTAACGTTTGAGAATAATTTTGATCTATGATTGTACAGGTAATTTTGTAAATGTATTTATGAATTTTTTTTTTCTATCACTAAATTGATAATTAAGGAAATTTATGTAAATGTATATAATTACAGACGTATATATTTTTTATTTATCTACATTTATGAATATACGTTTTCTATACTTATCAATATGCATTATCTATAGTTATGAATGTAATTATGCAAGTATAATCATATTACATTACAGGAACATCAGTTAAAACGTGTTTACATTTTATTTATTTCTTTGCTGACTTTTACTTAGCTATTTCTTAAAACGATGTTGTTATCATTTTTCCTTTGAGTCTGCTCGTAAGTTTTCGGATGTTAAAATGAAATGTCATTATATAATTATATTTAAAATTTCATGTAATCTAGAGAGGATTCATTCATTGATCAAAGGAATTAAATTCAAAAAAATAATAGTAATAATAATAATAATAAATTAAGAAGGCAATTTATCATTGGAAATAATCATCTGCATTATCATTCATTAAAACACTAAAACTTAGGATAAAACAAATGATATATCTCTCTATTTATTCTTTTACTCATTATTTTTTCTTCATTCTTTCGTTCTCTTTTTTTTTTTTTTTTTTTTTTTTTTTTTTACCCTTTGACTTTCTGAAATCTTTAATTCGGAGAGAAATATCACTCTAATATAATGATTTCAGTTTGAGCAGAAAAAACAAAACAAAATGTCTTTCAATGTCACGTGGCTTGATCATATGGGTGTCATGTGATTGTCTTTGTTGATGTATTGTTTCTTTCCCGCGTCATCTATAACACAGCCATCGTCTGCGACATCCCAGTGTTTGTAGTCGTCAAACAATTCACTGGCGTCGGGCGAGTCAAAAATAGGGATTTTCAAAATAAGTCCTGAAAAAAGAGGAAAACAAAATAAGTGACAGCTGCAATCAGTTAAGTAACAATTAGAATTTATTATATAATTAAAAATGTTACTGTCTCTCGGGATGTAATAAAATGCTCTCTGTCTGTATGTCTCACTCTTTCTCACTCTCACTCTTTCCGTCTCTGCGTGTCTTTTTACGTATTTTTTCTCCTTCAGTGGTTCTTTGCAGTATCTTTCTCTCTCTGTGTCTCATCTCTCATTATATGTGTATATATACAATTATCTGTGTTTTTCTCACTATCTCTATCTGTGCTTCTCTCTGAGTCTAGATGTCTCTCTCTGTCTCTCTGTCTATCTATCTATCTATCTATCTATCTATATATATCTGTCAGTGTTTCTCTCTCTCTCTCTCTCTCTCTCTCTCTCTCTCTCTCTCTCTCTCTCTCTCTCTCTCTCTCTCTCTCTCTCTCTCTGTCTGTCTGTCTGTATCTCACCTGTGACGACTCCTCCTACTATTGCTATAGTTACGGTGACAATTAAGGCAAGAAACTGGAATCCACCCTGACTTGCTGCAGATCTACCTGCATCTGTTCCATTTCCTGCCGTCATAGCTGGGAAAATCTCGCCCAAACTGAATATATAAAATCAATATACTAATATCAGTAACGACAACAACCACAGCAACAACAACAGCAACAACAAATAATAGTAGTAATGGTGGTAGTAGTACTAGTAATAATAATAATAATAATAAAAATAATAATAATAATAATAACAACAAGAATGTTCTAATAATTACTGTTTAAAGTGTATTACTGTTGTTGACGTTATTATCATCATAAACATCATCATCATCATCATCGTCATCATACCTTTCTCCATATTTCTCCTTTGTTGCCAAAGCAGCCATTACTGCCCCTGAAAGACCGGCAAGAAGTCCCGGCATTCCGTGCAGATTGTTCACTCCGCATGTGTCGTGAACTTTGGCCTTTGATGCCAGGAATGGCTGAAATTAGAAGAGAAGCGACAAATAAATAAATAAAATAAAATAAAATAAATAAATAAATAAATACATGAATGATTGAATAAATAAATGAATAAATAAATTAATGATTGAATAAATAAATACATGAATGATTGTATGAATGAATAAATAAAATAAAGTTTTCTCAAATGATGTTAATAAGACATGAATTACACACTTGGTAAATTAAAACAACAACATCAGTATGAGAAGAAGAAAAAGAAAAAGAAGAAAATGATGATGATGTTGAAGAAGATGAAAAAGAAAAACAGGATGATGAGGAAGAAGAAGAAGAAGAAGAAGAAGAAGAAGAAGAAGAAGAAGATGATGATGATGAAGAAAACCAAGAAGAAGATGATGATAATGAAGAAGAAAATGATGAAGAAGAAGAAGACGATGATGATAATGAAGAACAACAACAACAACAACAACAACAAAAAGAAGAAGAAAAAAAGAAGAGACACAACAACAATGCAATACTCTACCAGAACATATTTGAAGCCCAGTGTCGAAATCAAACCAGCAACAGTCCCCATCAACAGAGCTCCCCACGGCTCCATCGGCATGTGTGCGCATGTGCCAACAGCAACGCCCCCTGCCAGAGTAGCGTTCTGGATGTGAACCTGTTAAATCAAACACATATACACATTAATTCACGAGAGAGAATTAAAAAAAGAAGATCAAGAAGAAAAAACCTCTGTCCCTAAAATTCGGTAGCTATCAATACAACCATTACTGCCATTTTCGTAACGAGTGAGACAACGTCGTTAACCACACTGAAGACGATTACTACTACTACAACAACAACAACTACTAATACTGCTGCTATTACTGCCATTACTTCAACTAATACTCATACTAATATTACTGCTACTACTACTATCAGTCTTAAATAGCTACTATTACTACTACTACTACTACTACTACCAGTCTTAAATAGCTACTATTACTACTACTACTACCAGTCTTAAATAGCTACTATTACTACTACTAATACCAGTCTTAAATAGCTACTATTACTACTACTACTACTACTACTACTATCAGTCTTAAATAGCTACTACTACTACTACTACTACTACTACTACTACCATTACTAAATAGCTACTACCACTACTACTACTACTACTACTACGCAGTCTTAAATACTACTGTTACAATATACTATAATAAATCTTCTACTACAGTTCTTGTTGCTGCTTGCTACTGCTAACTAACATTACCATTACTACAGTATCCACTCTAATAATACTAATAATATGTTAATAATAAACATCTATAATAAATAACTACAGCATTGAAATCATAGATAGTAAAAAAAATCATAACAATAGTAACCTTAATAATAATAATAATAATAATACCGATAATAATAAAATAATAATGATAATAAATGTAACAAAAACAATAATAATAGTTGTAATAATAATAATAACAGTAATAACAACCTCTACTACTATTACTACAACAACCACAACAATACCCAAATAATCAGAATATAATTCATAATCGTAATAATAACGACGACAACAACAACAACAACGGCAACAGCAACAATACCAAAAATCATCAGAACAAATAAATAAGTAAATAAAGAGATAGATTAAATAAACAGCACAGACAGGTATAGAAGATAGATAGATAGATAAAAATAAAAATAAAAAATCGGCAGCAGCAAAAAGACGTCAGTTGCTTACCATCGTAAACTTCCCTTTCTTGTCAACGAGCGAGGACACTGCGAAGGTGATGAAGGTGCAGGCTGTCAGGGAGAAGAACGTGTTCAAAATGGCTCTCTCGCGCTCATCGCCAGTGGTTGCTCCCCCGTTGAAACTGGGCCAGAAGATCCACAAGAACACAGTGCCTGTGTCAGGGGAGATAAGCAGAATTTTAACTCTCTTTTTTTTTTTTTTTTTTTTTTTAATTATTAGAAAGGGAGGTAAGTGTAATTTTATACAGTTTAAAATTAACGTTCATTATTAGGGGAAAAATTTAAAAAAAAAGAAAGAAAAAATAAGAAAAGAAAAGAAAAAAAGAAGAAGAAGAAAACGTGAGATAAAAAAAGAAAAAAGAAGAGAAAAAAGGAAAAAATATGATAAAGAAAAACAAACTGAGAGAAAAAAAAAAATACAGTTATGACATAGAAGAAAAATGAAGAAGACAAAATAAGAACCATATAAAAAAGATAAACAAGAAATGACAAAAAAAAAGAAGAGAAAAATGTATTGAGGGTATGAAGAAAAAGGAAACAAAACAGAGAATGAAATTAGAAAGAAAGAAAGAAAAACGGAGAATGAGAACAGAAACAGAGGATGAAAGAAAGGAAAATCAGAAAAGAAGAGGGAAGAATATGAAGAAATTAGTAAGTTGAAATAATTAAAAATAAAATATGAATTAAAGAACAACGAAAGACAAACTAAAATAAAGAACTGAAAGAAAGAAAGAAACTTATGCTCTGCAATCATATTTTAACCTGATGCGAAAACAATTAAATGACGTCATCAGCATTATTAACATTACGTCATATACGTAATAAGACCTTAACCATATCATTGTAATAACTTATCAGTTCTGTTCATCATTTAAATTCAAAACTGAATAATTTACTGATACGAATACGGTAGTAAAACTAATTTTAAATTTCTAAGACTGTTTACTCACCTATCATGGAGAAAATGTCGGAGTGATAAACAGTCCCCTCTTTACTGGACTGTTCCACTTTGTCGCTGTAGAGAACGCGGGAAACAGCCAATCCAAAATATGCCCCAAATGCATGAACAAACATGGACTCGCCCACATCTGCCACCTTAAAATAAATAAATAAATAAATAAATAAATAAATAAATAATACAGTACAATACAATACTGTACAATACAATACAATGTAATGTAATATAATAAGACTAAATTAATTTAAAAAAAAAAACAACAACAACATTTGTCCTTCTGAATTTTAAAGGATTTGTTTTTATCAAAACGATCCTTTTGGAATCGGTATGAAATAACATGATCAAAAACTTGTCACCTTTAAATATATAAACATATTGATATATTCTCAGTTATTTGAATATTCATTCGGTAACATTAAAATACTGAAACACTTTATCAACACACTTTTATCTTCTTTTTTTTTTTTTTTTTTTCATTATTTCAGTCGCTCTTTTAAAATTATTTTTCTTTATTAAAGCAATGATTTATGTTGCAACGATTTAAAACTTGCAGCCATTTTATCAAAGGTACCACCTAAACTGTGGACATTTATTGATAACCAAGAAAAATAGAAATCGTCGAAAATTATCTAAAATATTTTCTAAACTGTGGTTTAACGATTACTTTGTTTGCGTAGATCTTATTTAATGGCACTGAAACAAAGGTCAAAGTTCATAAATTTGATTATAGTGTTTAAATAAGATAGTTAAAACAAACCAATACAAATCGGGTACACGGATGGGGAAGGGGGAGGGAGGGAGGGAGGGGACCCTGGCCTCTAGTCTTCACGATGTCGTATTTTGCCTTTTTTTTATCGACCTTTTTTATTTATTGACCTATCTTATTTATTTATTTATTTATTTATTTATTATTATTATTATTATTATTATTATTATTATTATTATTCTGTCCGCTTTTAGAAAATATTTGGATTCGCCTCTGATTTTGCATGATAAGGATAAGATTTATGTTAAGTGTTATCTGCGAATTTGACATAAATGTAGATAAAATCTAGAGTGTAGCTCTGTTTTTAAGCATTGGCATAGAGCCTCAAGGTCCCCACGATCGATTCCGATCGATTCCTCTAACTGAGTTATCTCCAGTTTCACCTGGTGCAACAAGGAGGATTATTAAATGACATGGCATATGATGTCCTGTGACTGGAATATGTCTATATAAAAGATACTAAAGTGCTGACTATAGTTCGTGACGTATTCCTGTAGTCTGTTAATATTAAAATGAAAGTGAAAGTAACAAGGAGAAAGACAATAAAAAAGAAAGAAAGAAAGAAAGCGAAAACAAGATACACAGATTTAACTTGATTATTTTTGTAATATAATGAATTCATAAAAGACTTGATGATGATGATGATGATAATCAATAATGATAAAAATGACACACATATTGATGATTATAATCATGGTATGATAACGAAAATAACCACGATTATTTTCATGATGATGATAATATATAATAATAATAATAATAATAATAATAATAATAATAATAATAATAACAATAATAACAATAATAATAATAATAATAATAAAAATCATAATAATAATAATAAAAATAATAATAATAATAACAAATATAATAATAATAATAATAATAATAATAATAATAACAATAATAATTATAATAATAACAACAACAACAACAACAACAACAACAATGCTCACTTGGAGTGAGTGCACACCGATGTACTCGTTGGTCTGTTGTAACACTACTTCTATCAGCGCCATGATGAGGAGTTGAAGGGGCGTGGTTTTACCAATCACAGCTCCGAATGAAATCAGAATCGCCGCCGCAATGAAATCCGCCGACATCATTCTGAAAAAAATAGAAAACGAAAACTAGTTCTTCTCTCTGTTTCTTCTTCTTCTTCTTCTTCTCTCTCTCTCTCTCTCTCTCTCTCTCTCTCTCTCTCTCTCTCTCTCTCTCTCTCTCTCTCTCTCTCTCTCTCTCTCTCTCTCTCTCTCTCTCTCTCTCTCTCTATATATATATATATATATATATATATATAATATCGATGGATGAATCGATGGGTAGATGTTTGTGTGTGTATGTGCATGTATATATGTATGTATGTGTGTGTGTGTACGTCTCTATGTATGTGTGTATGTATCTGTGCGTACGCATGTAGGTACTTATGTATATATATGCATATGTGTACGTATGTATGCATGAATCTATCGCTATATCTATGTATTAATTTTTTTCTTTCTATTACTCATTGTCTATGTTTCACTTTTCAATGACGTAAACTACTAGAACTGGGAACAGTTAGTTAACGTATTGACGCTTACTCCAGGATGTTCACGCGAATCTTGCCGCCGCCTATGATGTCGGAGTTGAATAGTCCGCGTATGATGGTGCCCCATTGTATGACAAAAGCCGACAACAGCAGGTTGATGCTGACGGCGCTGTAGCCGTATCTCTTGAGAAACGTCATCAGGAACCCAAAACCGATGAATATCATGACGTGGACATCTTGAAACACTGGAAAAAAAGAACAAGAAAGACCAGTTTAACAAAGACGGAGAGAGAGAGAGAGAGAGAGAGAGAGAGAGAGAGAGAGAGGAGGCTGAAAGAATATGTAAATATATATATATGTAAAAATATATATATATATATACACAGACACACATATATATATATATATAAAGAGATATATAAATATACTAAATGGTTAAACTCTTTGTCTTTGACTTAATAGTCTGCAGGTTCGAGTCTCTATTCATTGAAATTTACATTATTTCTAATTTCTGCATTTAAAAAATAAATAAATATATATATATATTTATATTTTTTTCCACTGCTCTAGTGGACATTAATATCAGTTTGGGTGATTTTTTTTCTCCAAAATAAGTAATTCTAGTATACGGTAGCTGTATACGATATTTTTAAAGATTTTGCACGTTTTGTCGAATCACAAATGGCTTTCTTTCCCGCCAAAACGTGCGAGTTTAAACAATTGGTACATAATTTTAATAATTGAAACATTCAGCATCATTCCATGCATATATAAATTTTAAAACCACCACGTTTTAGCTGGCACAAATCGGAGCTATATTTGAATCCAAATGCAATGTTTTTGTTTTTTTAATATAAATATACCTTAAGCTTATTATGAGTTTTATAACGTGGGAAATAAGTTTTATTTACGTCGATAACGAACTCGATATATTTGCAACTGTGTTTTAGGAGAAAGCCATGATGGTTGCTATGGTAATGCCCGGCCACGATGATTTATATTTCTTATGGTGTGATAGATGTGAATAGATGCAGATATATTTGAAAAAAAACTGTCTGTAATTTTTGTCCCTCTGATGAGAGGACACCTGCAATATAGGGACACTTTTGTTCGGCCAAACGAGTGTCCATACACGACAAGTACCATTATACTCTTTTAATTCATAGCACATAACAACAATAAAATAATAACCAGGTTAACATATAGAATTAAGTTTACAGATGTTATATAACAATTCATCACATTTGTTTTAACTAATTAGTTAACATGCAGTGGTATCAAATATACATAGATGTACTTTATCAACAATTTGCAGTGTCATTTTATTTTTTGATGAGGATTAATATCACACTGACACTAATACTGAGACACGCAAAGAATGCCGGTGGCAAAACATGACAATTATTCATAGGGAGCAAAGCAAAAAAAGACACCGGACATTGTTTTGGTAATCCTATCTTATGCGCAGAGGTACTTTCGACTAACTGAAGAACTGTTTGAAATCTGAAACTAAAATTTATTTAAAAAAGCACCTAAGCGTACCTTATGGGTCAGTTTTGCTTTTAAAAAAAAAAAAAAATAATAATAAAAAATAGAAATAATGCATAGCAAGCAAAATTTACGAACAACACAAAAATATTAAAGTAACCAGATAAAGCGAAAGTCGTGAATAAATATTTGTTAAAAAAGAGAATAATAATAATAATAATAATAATAATTATCGTTCTCTCTCTCTCTCTCTCTCTCTCTCTCTCTCTCTCTCTCTCTCTCTCTCTCTCTCTCTCTCTCTCTCTCTCTCAGACACACCTCTCTATTCCTCGCTGCATTCTTTGATTCTTTGTTACAAACAGGTTTATATCTTTCTATTGTTGCTATAAAGAAGTGATCTGCTTCTGTGCTGTTATCTGAAACCAAACTTGTCAGAACAATTTCAGTGGAAATTCGGCCAACAGAAACAGATAAACAAGTATCACCGGTGAAATTCGAAACGGGAAAACGATGACAAATTTTTCTTGTTTGTTCCTTAAAGGACAGCTGAAGCCAAATATACGTCGTATATATAAATAAATAAATAAATAAAAAGAATATAAAAAATACGAGTTCATTAAGGTTACTGATGTTTTGAGAAATAAAACTCTAAAGTAAATCAAGATTCTGAAGAAAAAAAATAACGTATATATATATATATATATATATATATATATATAAACAAATAACAATTTCGCTTGAAATTGCGTCATGGATATTAAAACAAAGCGAGTCTATTTAAAAATAGACAGTTTTCTGTATCTATCTTTTCGATATCCTTTTTTTTTTTTCTTTGTAAAATACCTTTTTTATTTTATTTTATTTTTAATTAACTATATTAAATTTGTTGCAGATACAAGCTTTTTTCTTTTCCTTCTTCTTCTTCTTCTTCTTCTTCTTCTTCTTATTATTATTATTATTATTATTATTATTATTATTATTACTACTACTACTGCTATTATTATTAGTAGTAGTAGTAGTAGTAGTAGTAGTAGTAGTAGTAGTAGTAGTAGTAGTAAAATGTTGGGTTTTTTTTTGGCGATAACGTAATTTTTTTATTATTATTTATTTTTTTTTTTATTTTTTTTTTTTATTTTTTTTTTTATTTAAATAATTAATTATGTTAAATTTAGATGACTGCGCGATATTGTGAAGAAATCGCATACTTCCAGTTTCTGACCCAGCAGGTGTTGTTCAGTTGTTAATCTTCTTAATTTACTTGTTGTACCTGTACAATTAGTTGTCGAGTCATTAAGCATAGTCCTAAGACGTGACAAGTTGTGGGATCAAATATCAGTATGCCCATTGTTTATTTTTTTTACTGTGCTACTTGTTTATCAAACTGTAATATTTTTTTTCTATGAGAACATGTATGTTTGCACATTTGTAAATGTGTGTGTGTGCATGCATGTATTATACCTATGCTTGTGTGTGTATATCTGTATCTATCTATCTATCTATCTATCTATCTATATATATATATATATATTCACACATACATATACACACAGACATATACACACACACACACACACACACACACACATATATATATATAAAATATATAAATGTAACTAATTCTATATCAAAATATGTATCTAGCTATGATCGTATGTAATATTAAAATATTTGGCTTTTCATATTAATCATATTATTTACGTTCATATAACACTTTGTTTCTGCTTGTGTTAGACCCACGTTTGAAAAACGACGTCATTGCAGACGACTCTTCTGCCTACGTGCTGGTGGTCGTTCACTTCATCTCCGCCATTTTCTACAGTTACAGTTCGTTTGTTAGTGACCAGTCGAGCGTGGAAATTACGTGACTTGGTTAACTGACCGCTATATGGAACAAAGTTAAACCCATCAAAACAATGGTGAAGAAAAGCTATCTGTGTCCAGCCTGCTACAGGTGTTCAAAGAATTGTTTATGATACACGGGTCTCCACCTACTAAAACTATGTAACTACGCAGTGCCTGTTTTTGTTTAACCGAGATTTTGTATATGTATGTATATACATTTAATTGTAATTCTGGACGTCCCATTTCAAAATTCTATTTGTCCCATTTCTAAATTCTGTTTGTCCCATTTCAAAATTGTATTTGTTCCATTTCTGGATGCCCCATTTCTGAATTCCAAATGCCCCAATTTATGAATATTGGTCGTTCCATTTCTAAATTTTAGACATCCCAGTTCTGAATTCTAGATGTCTCATTTCTGAATTCTAGGTGCCCCATTTCTGAACCTCAAACACTGTTGTAAAGATTTTGTAAATTGAAAATAGCCATGCATTTGGAAGAAATATCCAATGTGTTCTATTAGATATCAGGATTTTAAATATCTTGGAAATAATATTTAAACAACAATAACAGCTAGATCGACAGAAGCATAACCAATAACAACAACAATAACAATAATAACAACAACAAAGAGTAATAATAATAGTAATAATAATAATAATAATAATAACAATAATAATAATAATAATAATAATAATAATAATAATAATAATTATAATAATAGCAGTAACAATAATAACAATAATAATAATAATAATAATAATAATAATAATAATAATAATAATAATAATAATAATTAAGATGGAGGATGAATGAATGAACCAATGAATGTGCCAAAAATTATTTTAAAATTATGCTAACGTACGTCCTCATTTCGAAAATATAAATTCAAGAAAAGTTTCCCTATTAATAACAACATCAATCTTAAATCCCCTTTTTACACATAAATCTTCAAGCATTCCCCAGTTTCACTCCTTTAGGCATTTAAGACTACGTATTTCAAGGGACGAATCCACTATTTCAGAAAGAGAATTATGGCGAATACAACTTTAGAGACTAAATATATTTATTATACAGATACAAAACGTGATAGGCTGGCGATTGCTTTATTTTCATAGACACGCTTGTGATTTCTTCAGTAGATATTCGCCTTTGAAAATTAATTATTTATATGTCAAGTACCGACGCATAAGGGAAGAAATGAATGATAAATATTTCACGCAGATTTGTCACAAGAGGAGTGATAATTGTTGTTACTGTGTGCGGGAGGGAAATAAATTAGACTCGATAGGACCCTTTAAATGCGGGAAACATTTAAAAAAAAAAAAAAAAAATGATGGTTTAAAGAAAGAAACAAAACTAAAGAAATGAAAGAAGAAAAACAGCTAAGTTAGAGATAAATGTTAATTAATACCAAAAAAATTTATAAAACAGAAAGAAAAAGAAAGAATAGTTTTATATGAACGTTTGTATATCAAAAGAACAATGACACGAAAATCGACACAAAAGGAGTTAAATGGAAATTGATGTATTCAGATAAAAAGGGATTTTTGTATTTTTTTTTTCTCGAGTGTATAGGATACACACTCGCATCCCCCTACCCCCACATATATAATACAATACATATCCACCCACCCCACACATTTCTTTGTCTGTAAATCTTCATATATAATTAATTATATGTATGTATTATAGATATATATGTATATATTCTATAAATGTACATATGTTTATATATGAGTGTGTTTTGTGTGTGTGTGTGTGTGTGTGTGTGTGTGTGTGTGTGTGTGTGTGTGTGTGTGTGTGTGGTTTCTTTACAACTTTACAATTTGTTGTCCGACAAACCACCACACTAAAGGTGTTTTGCATTTCTTTAACAAACATTTCATCAAAACAGCGTGAAAAAAAAAAAACATTCTCACAATCATGTTACGAAATTCATAAACATCAACAATGCGTACTTTACATATTTTGTCCTCTAAAAATATTGCGTCATTTTAAAAGCTGCACGCGTAGTTCTGACGCGGATGTTTCTAAACAAAACAGCGCACTGAATTCAAATATTACAAGGACTACGAAGAAAGAAACATTGACCTTTTTCAACCAACTTCAAAAATTAATTTACCAGCTGAAAGAGAAAATTGCAATAATACTGAGTGGATGATACGGATATGTTTATTTAGAACGTAGATATCTGTGATGTTTGTTTGCACTAAACGACAATAAAAAGTGATATCTGTCTAAAATTATATAATGCTTGTATGTAGTAAACAACAATATAAAAAGTGATATCAACTTTCTACACAGTACTGAGAAAATAAACATGTTATGTTAAGGGGATGCGGTCACATAAAAAATGTTAATTCTTTGTATTCGTCTCTCTCTCTCTCTCTCTCTCTCTCTCTCTCTCTCTCTCTCTCTCTCTCTCTCTCTCTCTCTCTCTCTCTCTCTCTCAGCTGTCCTACCTACATCTATTTTTCTCTATATGTTGATCTCCATCGCCCTCTGTCTATATATCTATGTCTCTCTCCTCTCTCTCTCTCTCTATCTATCTATCTATCTATCTATCTATCGGTCTATCTACCTACCTATCTATCTATCTGTTTTCTGTATGCCTGTCCGTCTATTCTGTCTATCTATGTGTCTGTCTGTTAGTATGTCCATCTAACTATCTATCTATCTCTAGCTATCTAACTATCTAACTATCTATCTATCTATCTATCTATCTATCTCTAGCTATCTAACTATCTAACTTATCTACCTTTAATTATCTAACCGCCTACCTATCTCTCTAATTATCTATCAGCTTGATACATACACAAACTGATTTTATTAACGGCAGCATAGACATTTCTAAAAATTTGAAAGTGCGCATGGAATTTATAATAATAACACCTCGTGTAATTCGAAGTGAACGTAGTCTAGCAACACAGAGGGATATGAAAGCTGTATAAGTTTTGTACAGCGAGTTAAATGAACAGCAGAGGTATAGACAATTAATTAAATAATCACCCGTTAGATATGACAATTTGACTGCTTGTCTTTCAAAGATCTTGATATAATTGATTTTAGGTCTTCGGGCATGTGGAGTAATAATTCCCGCAGTTAATCGATAAGAAAGAGGAGGTAATCGACTAATGTAACGGGTTTCCGCTCTAGTGTAACGGTATGATTCTAATTAATTGATAATATCAAAAGTTAATGCAGTGCAGCTAAGCAGTTAGTGGTTAATATATTTATTCTTACATTTTATTTTTTTAATTTATAATTTATTTTGTAGTCTAATATATACATACATATACATACATATACATATATATTTAAAAAACACGTTTTTCGTAAAATAGAAGAATAAATATATATAAAAGACTAACAAAATATTTTTTTCTAAAATTGTAAGAATAAATTATATATGTATGTATGCGTGTGTGTGTGTGTGTGTGTGTGTGTGTGTGTGTGTGTATGCGTGTGTATATATAAATATATATAAAGAGTGACTGAAAGACAACGATCAAGCTAGAAAGATATAATCAAAAAAATATTTATATATAAAATTAGACTTTCTAAAAGTAATAATAATGTGAAACAAGAAAAAAAAAAAATATATATATATATATTATTACTCCAATGACTTACTGGGATAATACGTCCGCACCGACTCAGAAACTGTCGTGTTACCCACATCTGGTTTGGCACTGGTGTCATATTCTGTCAGAAAAGCGTAAATGAAAATGAAAATCAACTGCAGAATAAAAACTAAACCAGAAAATGTAAATCTTTCGAAAGCCATAGTTACACAATTGTCCACTTCTTTCTATTTTATTTCGTAGAGAAAAAAAAAGAAGAATAATCTGATATTAAAATTAATTTTCTTCTTCTTCGTCGTCTTCATTTTATACAGTTGAAATATTTGGAGGGGCGGGGTTTTAGACCAATGATGAAAATGGTTTATGTAAGATAGGCTATATTATTATTAGTTGGAGTGGGCGGAGCTAAACTTGACTTGTCAAACTAATCAAACAATGTGACGTCGCCAAAATTATGTCATATAAGGTGAGGCCCTTCCAAAATAATTTTTTGTGTTTCTTCACTCAGGCGAAAACGGAATGAAAAAAACACAATTTATTTGTGAACCAGAAAACAAGATAGATTTCAAGCTTGATCTGGAACCAACAAAAAAAATACAGGATAATCGGTTAATGTGTAAGAAAAAATATCGGGTTTTCTCCCGTTCCAGAATTGGAGCTACTGTTGTCGTATTTTTAAGCAACTGTAAAAATAATGATAGTTGTTGTACTCTTGTTAAAAAGACCAGAGAGATAAATGGTTTGATTTTTTACTCTTTTTTTTTAAAGGTTATTTAATGTAATCTTGATATAATGAAAATATGAAAGTAGAAACCCGTCTTTCTGTATCTGCTTGAAATAAACAATATGTACGTTTATAATGATATATCGAAGACTTTGAAATGTACTTGTAATAATTACAATACATAAAATATTATGATCATTATTTGATATCCTATATTATCGATAATTCTTATTTGTTTCTGGTAAATGTTTTTTAGAATTTAACTCTATAGAGATTCTTGTCGAAAGTTTGAAATTATTTCAGAGATCTTCCCTCCTCAGAGCTTCTGTTAACTCGCATCTTTGAAAAACCTGAACCACGACCTTTCAAACAAATAAGCAATAGACCATGGTTGGAACGTGATATTCATCAACAATGTTCAGAAGTAAAATCATTTTAATAATGCATAATGCGTAAGGTCAATACTTCAGTCAGCGAACTTAAAAGAGATCTGACGCCAGAATAGATTTGAATTAATTGATATAAAGATAATCTCTTAAAGACATAGAGATAGCCAAAAAAAAAAAAAAAAAAAAAAATTAAATGATAAAAATAAATAAAATAACTGATTGTATTTATGCATGACGGATAATGCAATATGATAATAGCCGGTCATATTTATTTCTTTACATTTTTTAAAACGTTGCATCTATCTATCTATCTTTCTATCTATCTATCTGTCTGTCTATCTGTCTGCCTGTCTGTCTGTCTATCTATCGCTGTCTGTCTGTGTGTGCGTGCGTGCGTGCTTGCATGCATGCATACATACATACATACACACATATACAAACATATTTACCTACTTCCATATATATATATATATATATAGGTTGTCCTTCAGTTACGACGGACGTAAAGTGATTTTAATTGCAAGTTAGAATTACGATAGCTTAAATCATTTTCCTAACACACCCTAAAGTCACAAGTAATACGAAGTCCCCTGTATATATCTATATATATATATATATATTTTGTTTTCCTTTTCTTTTTTTTTTTTTTTTTCTTTTTTTTTCTTTTTTATTTCTTTTTTTTTTTTTTTTTTTTTTTTTTTTGCGTGTGTGTTGGACTTTTTTTTTTTCCTTTCTTCTTCTTCTTCTTCTTCTTTTTTGTTTTAAATTTATTTTAGAGGTATTTGACCGTGCGTTCGTTACTTAGTCAAACAGTGGTCTTGAAAGTCTTTGTTAAAGTGTAATTAAATGAACCAAATCGAGTAACGACCGGGTGAAACACGTCACAAATTAGTCACCGGTATCTTCAGTTACTCTTACAGGTATTAGTTTCTTTTTGTCCTTGACTAGGTATATCTGTGAGAAGAGTGTATTTATA
>CM022676.1:8371085-8383585 GCA_012295275.1 Chrysomallon squamiferum
GAGAGAGAGAGAGAGAGAGAGAGAGAGAGAGAGAGAGAGAGAACAAATATTGGTAAGTTAGATTCATCATTTCTAAGTGCTGAACATCCAGTAATAATTACGTTTTCTGCACAGACGTTCTGTGAAATACTAAATATATTTACCAAGCGATTCACCGTCATCCCAGTACAGAGATCCACTGGCTCCGTGTCTTGATGACAAAGCAACTATCAGACCAAAGTCATTCTTACGACTATAATAAAAAAAAAATAAAAAAATAATACAAAGAATGTCATTTGAATGACAATGAACTTCAAACGAAACATCTTGACTGCGATATGTTACTTCGGAAGTAAAGCGTTTACAAAAAAAAAAAAATCTGTATAATGTCTATTTAGTAAGAAATTAATTTACAATTCCATATTTTAGCGTAGTATTTTGTATTTAATTCGTAATAAGAACCAGCAGAATAACGTAATTAATTTAGACCAATAAATATCAGTGTAAATTATTATTCATGTCAATTTTTACCTCTCCTTCGTGGTAAGGGCCGGCTCCTGGGTAGGGATAATGGACCCGCCCCTGATGTGCACGTTGATTTTGTCAAGCGGCGCCGGTAACGTAACGCGGTGTCCGTATGACGTGATTCTGTGGCCGTTGTAGAAGTCGTACCACGTGTCTGCCGGAAAGTAGGCGTTCACAGACCGTCGTCCCTAGACACGATAAAACGCCGTCAGTGATTGGGTGATTTCGGGAAAGATTTTAATTTCGTGCATAATGATTGGTTGATTTTTTGTGGAACATTTGACTTACGTTAAACTGAAATGATTGGTTCATTTTTGTGAGTGATTTCAGCTTAGTCAGTGCACTGTGACACGTGATTCGGGCACATGATTAAAAAACTCATTGAAATATGTCATATAAACGAAAATTTTCTTATGTATATATATAATATCATGGGCGTTTTAGTCCAGCAGAAGACATCAGGTAACTTCCATACAGAATCAAATAGTGGTATCTAAATCATTTTCAGTATTTACGTAACAATGTAACATGACAGATACGTTTGAAAGCAGTGAATAACCGTTATACTGCCTGTCCGATGATCTGTCTGGCTATGTAGCAGCTACCTTTAATTCTACCATTCCATTCTAAATGCATATTTATCTAACTGCAGTCAAATTAAGTAATAATCTACTAACCAACATACTCGTTTGCGTTTCCGTAATATCTTCATATCACACAAAATTATAAACAATATATATATATATATATATATATACAGAGAGAGACGATAAAAGAGGAGAAAGAAACAAAAAAGATAAAAGAAACAACAATAAATGAAAAGAAAAAGAAAAAAAAAAAGATATAAAATAAAATAAAACAAAACAAAAGAGAACAACCACCATCACCAGCACCAACAACAAGAAAAACAACATCACCAAAAAAAGAAAACGAGAACAAAAAATACTATTATGCTTAGTAAAATAACGTGTTTAAAAGACTCACCTGGTGAAGTACAGGTGAAATAAGGAGATCGTTTCCCCACATAAACTGATCATCTATTGTATATGTGTTAGAATCTCTTGGATACCTGTCAGACAAAATACATAAACAGATAAATAAATAAATAAATAAATAAATAAATAAATAAATAAATAAATAAATAAATTGTTACTCTATCTGATAATAATTAAATAATGAAAGGTTAAATACTACTACAACAGCTATTATTACTATCACCACTGTTACTACTACAACTATTACTTCTACTCCTACAACTACTACTACTACTATTAGTACTGCTATAACTACTGCAGCTACTACTACTGCTACTGTTACTGCTACCACTACGACATCTCTAGTACTAATGCTACTACTACTATTACTACTACTACTATTGCTGCTACTACTACTATTACTATTACCATTACTAGGTTACTACTATTGCTATTATTACTACTATCACCTCACAACAAATACTAATAATAATACTGCCCTTCTATTGCTAACCACTGCTACAACCACTGCTACTAGTACATCTACTGACAGTGATTATAAAAATAAATCAAGGGACATAATTTCGGATAATGCAGTATTGTATACTTGTTTCCCTTGGTGTTATATATTTGTGGTGTATAATTACTGACTGAAAGTTTATCTGCAATAGTAGTAATAACAGTAGTAGCGGTAGTAGTAGTAGCAGCAGTAGTAGTAGTAGTGGTGGTAGTAATATCGATCATAATAATAATAACTGTTTTAGCTGTTATACACTATTTATAGTTAAAAAAGTAACATTATAATGTATTTTAAATAATAAACACAACTTTTTGTAATCTTGCGAAAGTAAGATGTGTATTATCTTATATATTACAGAACGTAAAATAATTCAAATATTAATACATACTGACATACACTGATAATTCACTGATAATATACATTCACTGATAATTTCACGAAAAACAGTATACTACTACTACTACTACTACTACTACTAATAATAATAATAATAATAAGAAGAAGAAGAAGAAGAAGAAGAAGAAGAAGATGTAGAAGAAGAAGAAGAAGAAAAAGAAGAAGAAATAAACATAAACTGTTTTCCTATCTGTATTCAGTAAGCGTTTGCTTGAAGACAATTCTCCAAATGTTTAAATATTAAAAATAACTAAAAGTTACTATTGGTAGACCTCAAACAGAATCTTACTGGAAGAAAAGTGGTCTCACTATAGACTTATGTTTGGAGAAAAGTGTGTACAGTAGAGGAATTATCTTATAACGTAGCTGTAGAGAGTTCCGGTTCCGGTCATGCGCAGCAGAACTGAACATTCCAGCAGCCGGGTCTTGATCCTGAAACAGTCGAATTAAAACGAATTACAATTTTTATTTTATTTTATTTTATTTATTTTTGAATTTATTATTTTTGAAAGAGGATAATTTATATAAATACAAAATGTTAAAAAAATCTCAGTAATAGGTGCTTGCAGAGGAACATATGAACGCGTAACTGTATCCACACAGACATACAAATATACTTAGAGGAAATATGAGACAGAGAGGTAGCAAAAGAAATACATAAGAATAAATAACAAAATGAATGAGTAAATGCATGAATGAATAAATGAATACACAAAGAACAAACTAATTAACTAACTAAATAAATAAATAACAAACGAAACTACGTAGAACAAAACAACAACAAATGAACAAACCAACCAACCAACATACACAAAAAGAAACAAGCAAAAGAATAATAAAACACATGCACACAGACACACACAGACACAGAGACAAACACAAATAAACAAATACAAATTACAATAACAACAAAACACATACACACAGACACCCACAATTAGAGACTAACACAAACAAACAAATACAAATTACAATAACAACAAAACACATGCACACAGACACACACACACAAACACAAACAAACAAATACAAATACAGTAACAACAAAACACATACACACATACACACATACACACAGACACCCACAGACAGAGACTAACACAAACAAACAAATACAAATTACAATAACAACAAAACTCATACACCCAGACACCCACAGAGACAAACACAAACAAACAAATACAAATACAGTAACAACAAAACACATACACACATACACATAGAAACCCACACACAGAGACTAACACAAACAAACAAATACAAATTACAATAACAACAAAACGCAACAAATAAATCCTGTAACAAACACACCGGTCCGTCTTTGTCTCTGTGCGATCTCATGAACGGGTAGAACACGCCCAGCTGTAGCCACCGGGTACACAGTTCCTCCGTGGTGCGTCCTCTGAACCCGCAAATATCCACCCCGACAAACGGGATCCCGAACATGTTGAAATTGAGAATTTCTGTAGCCGTGAAAACAATCACTTATTATTATTGTTGTTGTTGTTGTTATTATTATTATTATTATTATTATTATTATTATTATTATTATTATTATTATTATTATTATTATTATTATTATTATTATTATTATTATTATTATTATTATCGTAAGTACTCCTACTGTTAATGATGTCGTTCTTATTGTTGTTATTATATATATATTCCTGCATATTTCCAGGTTATATTTATTTTGTTTTCTGTCGTCACGTTTCGATTAATAAGAAGTGTATCATCAAAAATGTAGTTTTAAAAATATTTCAGTCACGCTTGTGTAGTAGTCGTGACGTCATCATAAGCGGATTTGTTTCCTCTACAACTATCTACGTCATGACTCTAGCTGCAAGGAAGCAAAATGGCTGCGATCAGATATTTTGTAACAGTTATTACTTTCTTGTCATTCTTCAGATGAAATGAAAAGAACTGGAGATACCAGAATGAAGAAATTAAAAAAATAAAATAAACATAATTCGGACGTGTCACCTGGTATAGAGTATGCCATGTCTTCCCAGCTTGCCAAGTTGTCCCCTTCCCAGTGTGCAACGTACTTGCCACTTCCGGCGAAAGTCGATCGTGACAAAATGAAAGGTCGTTTTCCTGTAATCTTCTTTAATGCACTGTAAATAAAAAATTAAAATATTGCCATAATTTATTATTAATAAAGATTAATATAAAATAAAAATAAAAATCTTCTGCGTTATTTTAAGTATGGAAAGGTATAAATTACATTAATACATGCCTTCATTAAAAACTGTATATACTGCTGCTGCTGCTGCTGCTGCTGCTATTACTACTACTACTACTACTACAATAAGATGATGATGATGATGATGATGATAATAATAATAATGATTATGTTGCTGTAATAACAGTAACAACAACAACAACAACAACAATAATAATAATAATAATAATAATAATAAAATAATAATAATAATAATAATAAATATATTTACCTATATGTCACTTTTCCTTCAAAGTATCCATACAAGTTATGAAGATCATAGTGATTACCAAGATGCTGTTTAGCTGACGGACAAATTGTTTTCTGATGTAAACTGTTACCACTGACAGCTGTAAATAAATACATAATTAAGTAAATCATTCAATCAATCAGACAATTATAACAAAAATAAATAAAATAAAGGAAAGTATGAATAAGCTTAAAAGTGATGCTATCAATAATATATACACACAAGTATGTATGCGTATGTGTGTATTCACAAGTAATACTGTATTAGATAGTAAAGATAATCCTAAGAAAACAGAACCTTACATCTTGAGAAACGTAACATTCTTAAAGTATTACGTTAAATATTCTTAGCCTTTTCGTGTAACAACCTTACGATATTAACCTACTGAGTATAACATTATTAAAGTATAGCATTATTAACGTATTACGTACATTTTCGTTAACGTATTACGTATATTTTCGTTAACGTATAAGGAAACATATATTAACGTGTTAAATATAACTTTATTAATTTATTACGTATAATATTACCAAAGCATAATATCTGGTATATTAGAATACTGCACTAAATATGCTAAGAATGATGTAGCTAATACCTTGAGAATAATATACGTAGCAAAAAAATATTTATTTTCCTGCCTAGCATAATATCTATTACCTTGAATAAAATAATACGTAATACTTATATTTATATTTTGTATTATATGAGTGCAATACGTTATTACTTATGATATTAAAATATACCTGGCATATACGGCGGGTTATCCAGTGAGTTAGACGTGCAGCCTGTTGTAGAACCATCCTTGAAGTTAGACGGTTCATTCATATCCTGAAAATGAGACAAATAAACAAATAAAATAAAATAAAATAAATACGTACAAACACACATAAATGCATATTATATTCATGTATTTACACTTACACATAGACACACATACTTACGCACACTTATATAGACACAAACCAACACACACATACATACATAAATATATACATAAACATTATACATACACACATACACATACACATATACATACATACATACATACATACACACATAAATACCTACAAACATACGTAGTACTTACAATCCACAGTCCGTCATATTTGACTTGTTGATGGAAACTTCTCGCTTCTCTTTCCCACCAAGTTTCTGCATTGAGTGCCGTGAAGTCAGGAAACGCCGTCAAACCAGGCCATACCTAAAACAACGTCAACAACATCATCAACATCAACAACAACAACATCAACGACAACAGGCAGATTCAGAAAATAATTAGCATTATTGCCGCATCATCCAGGCTGGATCGTAATTTGGCAGCGACAGCCACAACGTTGCCGAGTGATCAGAAATAATGATCAAAAACAACCGCGACGATGGGAAAAGAGAAAAATATCTCGATGGTATTGCTGCATGTAATGATGTTGATATTTTAATATATGGTGTGTGTGTGTGTGTGTATTGCGTCCAAGCCTGTCAAACATAACAGTTGTGAAAATTAAGAAACAAACTAACTTCACCGATCAGAACGGAGCCGTCGGCGTTTTTAATGAAGACATCATCTCTAATGCCGCTGTCGTAGGCGCTGTAACCTCCACTTCCCTGTACACTGCTGATACCTGGATCCTGAAAACATAATTTTGAGCTAGGATGTCGTCGTTAAACAAACAAACAAACAAACAAACAAACAAATAAACTATCAAGCAAGCTAAAAGCATAAATATTTCAATACACGATATTACCAGATGATATATATGATTTATATTAGAAATTTATTATTATTATTATTGTTGTTGTTGTTGTAATTAAGATAGTTTAATATTTGCGTTAGTCGATATTGTTATTCTTTCTATTCTTCTTCTTCTTCTTATTATTATTATTATTATTACTATCAGCAGTAGTAGTAGTAGTACATTTTTGTTGTTATTGTTGATTGTTATTTGTGATTATTATTGTTGTTGTTTCTATCGATAATATTTATCATTATGATCAAAGTGGTAGTTTGATAATAGTATCAGTTCTTTTATCATCATCATCATCATCATCAACATCATCATTATTATTACTGCTGCTGCTGTTGTTGATGTAACAGTAATAGAAGTATACAGAGTTTTCAATGTTAGGTACGTATCAATGTACATAGGCCAACTACACCAAAGTCCTGACCTTTCCACACTTACAATGATGCAGACGTAGTGCTGGCCGTGGTCGTGGAGGTCTCTGACGATGTCGGGAAGATCTCTGAACGTGTTGACGTCGTAGGTCCAGTCGAGGTGGTCACGCATGTAATCGATGTCACCCCATTGCACGTCCTTCAAGAAATACATCAAAAATTATTTTCATTTTCAATCAGTCTTAATATTACGCATTGAGAAGTACGTACAGATACTTTTTGCGTGTGTGCGTGCATGCGTGCTTATGTGTATGTGTATCTACGTGTCTATATGTGTTTTACCAAGACAGATTGTAGTAAATGAGACATTTAGAATAGATTCTGCGTCTGCTGCTTATTTTCTCCAAATGCCAATGCCTGGTATATAAAAAGCTGCAGTATGTACTTTGCTTTCTGTGGGAAGGTACAGATAAAAATGTCTCTTATTGCTAAGGGAACAGTTTACCTATTCTTCTTTCTTTAACGGTGTGGTTGTTAATTTTTACATAAACGTGTGTTAATAGTAAAACGAAATAGAATATCTTTCTTCTCCTTTTTGTCGTGAATATTTTATTCTTGTCGATACAAACACTGTGTATGGTTAATAATATATGTGGTTGTGTGTGTGTGTGTGTGTGTCTCTGTGTGTGTATGAGTGCGTGTGTTTGGGTGGATGTATGCATGCATGTATGTATACATGTATATATGTATTTATATAAAACAACTTAATTTTACACCTACCAAAGGCATATTGTTACTTCTCATCCTGTTAATCGTTCTTCTCAAACCGTCGCTTCCTCCATAGCCCCACCTACTCAGATGGTATCCTAGCGACCAGTACGGCGGAAGCGCCGGCTTACCAATGAGTGACCAGTATTGATCTATGACGTCATTGGGGGTTGGGCCAGTGAAGATGTAAAAGTCTAAAATACCGCCCGTCAGTTTGTATCGGATGGAAACAGGGTTTGACGGAATGATATCAATTTCTGTAAAGAATTGAGTTTTATTATTAACTAGTGTGTAGCTGTTAATGTTTAAATAGTGTATTACGAAATATTAAATAATACTCCTGTTACTACTACTACTACTACTACTACAACTACTACTACTACTAATAATAATAATAAATATAAAAGGAAAAAAAATGGTGACTTTCATCTTAAATAGAATACCATGAACAAGATACAAAAATCGAAGAAAACGGTTGTAGTAATAGTAATATTGATTCAGTACCACATCATCATCATCATCATCGTCGTTTCATCTCATCATCACCATCATCATCAATATCATAATATCATTTTATCACGCTGATCACTAAAAAACATAGCTTCATGACAACAACAGTCATTAAAAACGATAAAAAGAGTAATGAAGAAGTGGATGATGACGCTGACGTCGTCGTTGAACTTACCCATGGCGTTGCTGTTGTGAAGATAGACGCCGAAAGCATTACCATCGTTTTCCATAGCCAAGAAAAAAGGATGTGCACCGTACAGGTTCCCTCCAACCTGAAATAAAACACAGTGAAAAATCAGTTTTGTCTTGGCTTGCCCGGATTTTTCTTCAGTGACAGAGAGAGAGAGAAAAAGAGAGAGAGACAGAGAGAGAGAGAGAGAGAGAGAGAGAGAGAGAGAGAGAGAGAGAGAGAGAGAGAGAGAGAGAGAGAGAGAGAGAGAGAGAGAGAGAGAGAGAGAGAGAGCTTTATGAATATTAGGTAGACATACAGACAAAGACAGACAAATGAACAGAGATATAGACATACAGATTTAGAGATAAACAGACATAAAGGCACATAAGTAAATAACTATAGATGTGCGTGCGGGCGTGTGTCTGTGTATGTGTATATATATATCTGTTTATATCCATCCATCCATACATACATCCAACGGTCTATCCATCTATCTCTCTCTCTCTCTGTCTATAGCTAAACATATAAATACATGGACTGATAAATAACCATAACTGACACCATTTCTTGTTTCTTATATGATTAAAAGATCTAAGTCTGCCTCTATGTAAGAGATCTATACTTACGTGTGGTGCATTATCTCTCGCCCACAGAGCTCTGATGATGTTCCTCGATGGATCTAACCAAAACCTGTCTCTGTACTCGCCCAGTCCGTAGATGTACCTCGTGGGCACCGACGTCGTCAACTGAATGTACTGGTCAGAAAACGTCAGCGCTGTTATTGTGCTGTCGAACCTGGAAAGCAGTTGTTATTCTAGCTGTTGTATTGAGATTTAGGAGGTTTTTTAATTCTTTATTTTTATTTTATATTTTTTATCTTCACCTCTCTCTCTCTCTCTCTCTCTCTCTCTTTCTCTCTCTCTCTTTCCTCTTTCACTCTCTCTCTCTCTCTCTCTCTCTCTCTCTCTCTCTCTCTCTCTCTCTCTCTCTCTCTCTCTCTCTCTCTCTCTCTCTCTCTCTCTCTCTCTCTCTCTCTCTCTCTTTCTCTCTCTCTCTCTCTCTCTCTCTCTCTCTCTCTCTCTCTCTCTCTCTCTCTCTCTCTCTCTCTCTCTCTCTCTCTCTCTCTCTCTCTCTCTCTCTCTCTCTCTCTCTCTCCTTATTACTGTACCCATATATGCATATATTTGATTCTCTGTACATACAAACAAAATATTTACATATATACATAAATACATACATATATATATATAGAAGCTGAAGCAGGATATGTTTATTACGAAAGACATACATGTACAGTGATGTGATGAAGCGTGATATGGAGTGGTCTAACATAGGATGTTGGGTGCGGTGTGTTTTTGTCAAGATTCGGTTTTGACATTGTATAATTAACAGTATTGCACAAAATGATACGATTAATGATATGAAATACACAGCACGGCGTAATTAATGTACTGACATGGTAACAATATGGCATTAATGATATTAATGATATGAAATGACAATTAATGTATTGATATGGTATGATATGGTGTTAGTAATGATATGGAACAATTTGGCACGATTAATGTTACGAAATAATATCATATGACACTGGTAATGAATAGGATGCTATGACACGATATCACATCATATGGTATGGGTATAATCAATGATATGGCATAGTATGATTAATGGCTTGAAGAGGTATCATATGGTACTGACAATGAATATGCATGGAATAACATGTATCGCATGTCATGCCAAAGCAATATATGACAATTTATACTGTAAAAATTAATTACATAACTGAACCAATGGATTTCCCATTTACAATGATATCAAACACGGCTTATGCTGTATGTAAAGTGGTTTCTATACGCTATATATATATGCTGCGTACTTGCCTTCTTTTGTATACCATAGCATGGTTAATATATTGGCTATGCTATTAATATTAATACAGGATGGTACGTTACTGCGTGTAATGGCATTGTAACGCATGGTTATGACATGTTGGTTATGATATAGTTTAAAAATGTACATACAGTACAGAGTTAGTGGATTTCCTTGTCACAATTACGCCAAACGGGTCGTGGTTTATTCTGTGCGTGTAGTGGTTATCTCCCCCTGAATTCGCGGGTTTGTTCAGACTGATGGGTACTTCGTATCTTTGGTGATTTGGATCAAAGATCTGAAATAATAGAATAAAACAAAATATGATACGATATGATCTTATATGATGAGATATGAGATGATGTGAGATGAGATGAGATAAAAAGATATATAATACAATATAATATAACATAGTAGATTCATAACGGCAGTAATAAGGGTAAAATACCTGAAATAATATAATATAATATAATATAATATAATATAATATAATATAATATAATGTAATAATATGCAAAATAATATAATATAATAATATATAAAATAATATAATACAATAATATATAAAATAATATAATACAATAATATATAAAATAATATAATATAATAATATATAAAATAATATAATGTAATATAATATAATATAATATAATATAATATAATATAATATAATGTGATATGATATAATATGATATGATATGGTACGGTATGGTATAATATAATATAATGTAATAATATATAAAATAATATAATATAATAATATATAAAATAATATAATACAATAATATATAAAATAATATAATACAATAATATATAAAATAATATAATATAATAATATATAAAATAATATAATGTAATGTAATGTAATGTAATAAACAGATTTCATATTTTGGCTAAGATTTAGATAAAATATCTGAAATAATAAAATAAAATAAAATAAAATAAAATAAAATATTTAATTCTGACAAGGATTTCATTTTGAAATTAGCGGGATGTACTTTTAGGGGATAGATCATTGTCCTAAGTCGTGACATATCCGTTATTTCCCATTCTGATATTAGCTCCTTCCGTTGGTTTATCAGAAACCTTGACAGGTGAACTTCTGTTCAAGGAAAGTCCTGTATTAGATTGTTTACTGATAAGAATAACTTACGTTCATCTCTCACATGAACAGCCACATGTTTGAACGTAATGACCTCCAGTAATAATAATAATAATAATAATAATAATAATAATAATAATAATAATAATAATAATAAATAATAATAATAATAATAATAATAATAATAATAATAATAATAATAATAATAGTAGTAGTAGTAATAATTTTAATATATTAACATTAATTCAAAAAGTTATTCTGTTGTCTTAAGAATATTTCCATTTTCAAGATTACACTGGTTTTAATTCTGAAGAAGATATAAAACGAAGCAATACTATTTAAAATCAAAGACGTTATCTGCCGTTTTGAGAACGTGAATTGTTAGTTTAACTAGTCCATAACACCCATATAAAGGTTCCTTCAGTTCTCTTGTTTGTATGAAACATACACACCTACCTTCATTCACATTTCTAGTAGCTTTGAGACAAAGATAAATAGTGATAAGGAAAATGTAAAATTATAAAAGTATGAATCTCTCTCTCTCTCTCTCTCTCTCTCTCTCTCTCTCTCTCTCTCTCTCTCTCTCTCTCTCTCTCTCTCTCTCTCTCTCTCTCTGTCTGTCTGTCTGTCTCTGTCTCTCTAATTACACACACACACACCCACACACACACATATGTATGTAGTATGTACGTATCTATGAATGTATATCTGAGTTATTAGTCTTTGAAGGTATATAATAATAATCATAATCATAATCATAATCATAATAATAATAATGATAAAACCATAGTTTCAAAGACACATCCGTCACAGAGAATACCCAAACAAAACATATCTATCTGACTATACGTGACTGATGAATACAACAAATGGACAGACAAACAGACAGACAGACAGACAGACACAGAGAAAAGCGGACGATAGGGCTCATTAATACTGAAGACAGATTTCCAAACAATACCTTAAAACGGAACACACTTGTGCTTAACGTTTCAACATTGACTCTCAAAGGGTTAACGTCCTGCCAATGGGTTGACGCCTTCAGACGGAGATCGGCAGAGTTGCCGTGGACGTTGGCGACGTAGCCGTGGTTGT
>CM022676.1:8386085-8393585 GCA_012295275.1 Chrysomallon squamiferum
TTTGTTAGAGAGCGTGACTGTCGTCTGCTAACTACATATTCTATATCACTGAGGCAGATTCCGTTTCGTTTCGTTTCGTCTTGAGTCACGTAAATTTCTTCGTCAAAACGGAAACACATCAAAAATCGGACGAGACGTGAGACGTGAATCACCGATCGGAAAGTCGTCGGTGTTTTGTACACGTGGATTCCTGTTGACTGTTTACTGGGCCGGACCTTCAGTTAACTTCGTGCTGTTTACTACTTTGTGATAGGACGATGTTTGATTACATTACCAATATTGCACGCGTCCTGATAGAGTGAAAAATATAGATTCGTTACAATATATATATATATATATATATATAAGAAAATATAAATTATATTGATACTGTCAGTAAATCAAATACGTTTTTTCACAACCATTATTTATTAGACAATAAGTTAATAATATAAATGAATATAATATAATATAATATAATATAATATAATATAATATAATATAATATAATATAATATAATATAATATAATATAATATGTTGGTGTTCAGTAACACATAAGACAAGTACGACCATAACTATTAATTTTGTTATTTTAGTATTTTGGTAATCATGATGATGTTTTAGCAGTAGTAGTATATACACCAACATATTACATTATATTATATTATATTATATTATTAACTCAATGTCTAATCAACAACAGAAGTAGTAACAACAACAAAAACACAATAACACAACAACAACCACAACAAAAATACTACTACTAATAATAACAGAGATACAGTTATTTTATTTCGGTTAAAATTCAGAAGAACTGCAAACCCGAGCCATTTCTGTCTGATTTCCTAAACGTTTTGTCGCCGATGCCATTACGTCAGAGTTTTTCTTCTTGCTTTTAACAGTCAGGCGAAGATTCAGTACAATTTCTTTTATAAGTTTTCTGACATATTTCATTTCCTTTGACAAACGTGAAATTTTATTCGCGAAAACATCAGGATCGACTGTACCTGAAAATAAAATAAAATAAAATAAAATAAAATAAATTAATTTAAATTAAATTAAATTAAATCAAATTAAAATAAATAAATAAATATACTCGGGCATATACAGCATACGTACATGCATATAAACACAAATTACATACATGCATAATACATACTTGCTTATATACATACATGCATACGTACATAATGTAGGTTCGTACATACCTACATGCATATATACATGCATACGTACATACATCCATACATACACACACATACGTAAATACTTGCTAGTGATTATACGAAGTAACATTTAAAACATACAAAGTAATGAATGGCTTTTCTAATTTATCATCTTTTTATAATTCTTTCCTTTCTTACGTTCTCTCTAGGCTGTCTCTTCCATCCTTCTTGCTAATCCACTCACTCATTCACTCACTCACTCACTCACTCGCGTATTCACACACCTTCTCATCCATGAAGCACCCACCCACCCGTCTGGCAAAGAGGCACCAATGGGGTTCCGTCACAGTATGTACGCACACACACACACACACACACACACACACACAAACTCACAGACACACACACATACATACACCAAGCAAAGTTCACCCGCCACCCCCACCTACCTGTTCACCCACACACACACACCCACTTACATGTCTCCAACTTGAAATTTCGTATCTTCAACTCGATCAGTTCCAGAGAGTTTCTAAGCGAATCGAGGTCAAACAGAGAACTCCCAGACCGAGACTCCAGAGTCAAGAATATTTCAGAGAGTGATTCCAGTTTCTTCTCTAGAATCTCTGTGTTCCGTGGTGACGATTTGACCTTGTTGCTGACCTGCTGTTGTAGCTTGGTTTTAGTTAGTGATGTGCAGAGGTTGGCGAATTTCAGGTCTGGAAACTGACTTGTTTCCTCTGTGTCTCTTTGTCTGTTGTCACAGTCTGCTAGAACAAAGAGTTTTATTATAGAATGCTATTTTGTAAACAATGTGTGTGTGCGAGAGAGAGAGAGAGAGATAGAGAGAGAGAGAGAGAGAGAGAGAGAGAGAGAGAGAATCAAAGAGAGAGAAATACTTTAGATAGATAAAGTGATAGGCAAACCGATAGATAGATAGATACACATTTACATGTGTGGGTGTACGTGTCTCTGTGTGTGTGTGTGTGTGTGTCTGTGTCTGTGTGTGTCTGTGTCTGTGTCTGTGTCTGTGTGTGTGTGTGTGTGTGTGTGTGTGTGTGTGTGTGTGTGTGTGTGTGTCTGTGTCTGTGTGTGTGTATGTGTGTGTGTGAGTGTGTTTGATATAGGCTATTCCTTTTTGTTGAGACCACATCGTTATCTTGTGTATCTGTATGTATGTATGTATGTTTACTAACAACAACAAAGACAACAACAATAATAACAAAATAAAAACAACAACGACAGCAACGGCGACAACAACAGCAAAAATAACAACAACAACAATAATAGCAATAATAATAGTAATAATAGTAATAATAATAATAACCAAGTAATAATAGCATATGACAAATACTTTACATGATAACCGTGCGTGTTTGCTCAGGTTTTACCTTTATCAGTGACCTAGAACACTGCTTGTTTATGACACAGCTGAAGGCAAAACTGTGAAGCTATATTAACAGATTAAGACAGATATGTTATCAGTTAGCTTTAATGCTGACATTTTATTAAATTAAAATGGGGAAAAAATGATGTTTTTAGTGTAATAATAATAATAATAATAATAATAATAATAATAATAATAATTCTTCTTCTTATTATTTTTTTTAATCCATTTCAAGTGAATTATGTTCAGTTTATGTCTATTTGTTAGAAGAATCGTTTTATAGAGGTGCGTGCTTGTGTGCGCGTGTGTCTGTGTGTGTATGTATACATCATACATATGGGTATGTATTTAAGTATGTTTGCACGTGTGTGTATTTTTATGTGTGTATATGTTTACATTTAAAGTCCTATATGTAGTTAATGACGCACCACATAATTATGGTCAAAAGAAATCTTCAGTGGACATGGATTTTCTTGTCTGTATACAGAAGTTATCTTTTAAGAATAGTTTTTCACAAGCAGGACAGCCCACACCACGACTTTTGATAAAAAAAAACCTCATGCAACTTTGGCTGGAACGGAAAATATCTCAGCAACACCCTGACGTGAATTGATCCAGGGTTCTACCATTCCTCGGTCACATACGCTAACCCATGGACTACTCAAATGAATTGGTCTCGTACTCTACCATGCGTCAGTCACATAATCTAACCAATGAGCCACAACTACCAACCATAGATGAACACAAGTAAATATAATTAAAACAGCTAACAAAAATATTAAAGATAAATGTACTTACCAAAAAAGTTAATTTCGCGACCATTTACTATAAAGATATGACACAAAAATAACACAAACAGTTCTGAGCATAACGATATAAACATTGGTAAGATTACATACACATATTTGTGTACGTCCCGTTTGAGTAAGTATGTCAGATGTAAGTAACACTTTTCTTAAGCAGTGATTGATCGTTTATTTCATTTGAAATTAATTACCCCCACCCCCAGGGCAGTTTTGTTAATTTCAAATCATTGATACGTACACATGTAAGTAAATGACTTGATATGAGTGGTGATTCTAATTAATATTTGTCTCTTTGCTTGTTTATATAACTATGTTTGTATCTATCTATATCTATATCTATATCTATCTATCGATCTGTCTATATGTATGTATGTAGTTATGTATGTTTATATATATTTATATATATATATTAAAGATAACAGCAGCAACAAAGTTGTCGACAACCACTGCGACAACAGCAGTTGCGACAACAACTGTCATAGTAATAATAATAATAACAAAAATAATTATAATAGTAGTAGTAGTCGTAATAATATTAGTTTTATTAATAACAGTAGAAGTGGTAGTGGTAGCTTAGAAGTAGCAGTAGTAGCAGTAGAAATAGTAGTGGTTATGACGGTAGTAGTAGTAGTAATATTGGTAACATTAATAGTGGTAGTATAAGTCCTCGTAGCTGTAGTAGTAGTAGTAGTAGTGGTAGTAATGTTAGCGACAGTTGTAGTAATAATGATAGTAATAATAATAAGAAGAAGAACAATAACAAGAACAATACAAGAACATCATTTATAGAAAATATAAAAACAACAAAAAATTTAAGTAGCTAAAACATTTTTACTTCCTGAATGTTAAAGATGATTTATATAATCATGAAATAATTTTCTTTGTTTTATATTTTATTTCTGCCTTAATTTTGACACAATTTTTTTTATTATTTCTCAGAACAATATTTACAGTTTGTTTGTGTCATTAATGTATTAAAACATTTTAGTTTCTACTTAATTACATAACTTATATACAGTCATACACACCCAAGCATGCAAAATCACAACAACAACAACAACAATATAAAAACCCAACACCAAACAAAACGAAAAAACCAAAGACAGAGATATACACATATATTCCGAATATACGCACATAAATACATACATACATATACATCACATACATACACACATACATGCATACATACATATATAAATACATATACACATATAATTATCATTAAATTTAAAGAGTAATGATGCTTATGACAATAAGTAAACAAACAAAAATAAATAAATAATAGTAATAATAATAATAGTAGTAGTAATAGTAGTAATAGTAATAGTAACAATAATTATAATACAGCAACAGTAACATAATAATAATAAAAAAATAGTTATTTCTAAAAAAAAATGTTCAATGTTTCTCCAAATGATTACGGTTTCCTTTCTAAGAAATTATTTTTACCTTACTTTTTTTTATTGTTTTTTTTAAAATTAATTAATAATTAATTAACTCATTGTTTTTCCTCACTATTATTTTCTTTCGGAAAATCATTCTTTCTTAAATTGTTTAAAGCTTAATGTCTTTTTTCAAACCATCTGAACTCTGACCTTTTCACGATGACGCAAAATCTCAGGTTTTCCTCGTCAACTCTCACGGCCCATGGTTCTTTGAGACCGTCTCTTTCACTGATCACGTGACCCTTCATTTTCCCTTCCTTTGAAATTAAAATGACCCTGTGTTCTTTCGCATCCGCCAGAAAGATATTGTCCTTGGAATCTGAGCACACGCCTACGGGCAACAGTACGGATTCCGAGCTGTACGTAAAGATGACGTCACCCGATTGTGACACGCAGATGAGCATTCTGGATATGACGTCACAAATAAGGATGTCGTCAGAGGAAAGTACGTTCGTGTAGTATGGGCTACAACGCACGTCATTTATCAAAGGGAGGTCGATTTGTCTCATCACGTGACCGTTCATGTTTAGAATATCGAGAGTTTCGGGATTTTTCAGTTCACAACAGACAAACTGTGAACTGACTGGAAGATAAGATATTATGTAGTACGGTCTCCGGGTTTGAATACATCGCTTTAGTTTCAGCTCCGGCGTCACCTCCGATATGCAAATGAACATCGCCGATCTGAACGTCACGGCCAGTCTCTGTTCGTTAATCTTCGTGATGCGGACCGGAGCATAATCTAGTTCCAGTCTGTAGCACGTGTCGAAATCCGGGAACGATTTGATGGATTTGTTGCTAGAGTCTACCAGAACCACCACGCGGTTGTTGTCGACTGTAAACAATTCCAGGTCCCCCGGGGTGGGATCCTCGAGGTCGATATGGACCTTAGTGGAGCAGTGTTCGTCAACGCTAGACCAGAGTTTCGTTGACAACGAACACGATGTAACGGGGGTCAGGCGCAGTTTGTCACTCAGAAGAGTAGGAAATGAAACTGGCAGAGGTTCTGTTGTGTTGTCGACATCAGCAGTTTGTCGACAGACGTCAGCCGACGTCTTGTTACTTCTGTCTTCATCGTCTGATCCAGACGTAAGTGACGTAGAAGAAGCATCAGTATCGTCGTCGTTGTCATCGTCGTCAGTAGAACCGGTATGAAGAGAGGCAACCGTAGCAGAAATAGATGTTGTCGAAGAAGAGCCGGTAGTAGAATTAGTGACAATTGCAGTAGTCGCAGTAGTGGCAGCCGTAGCAACAGCAGCGTTAGCAGCTACTGGAGTAGTAGCAGACGTAACAGCAGTAGTAATAGCAGCAGTAGAAGTACTAGTAGTAGAAGCACTAGTAGTAGAAGCACTAGTAGTAGAAGTATTAGCAGTAGAAGTATTAGCAGTAGCAACTGCAGCAGCAGTAGTAGTATCGATAGTAATAGCAGCAGTTGTAGAAGTAGTTGCAGTCGTACCAGTAGTAGTAACAGCAGCAGTGGTAGTAGCAGCAGTGCTAGAAGTAGTTGCAGTAGTAGAAGTAGTTGCAGTCGTAGCAGCAGTAGTAACTGCAGTAGAGATAGTAGCAGCAGTAGTAGAAGTAGTAGAAATAGTTGCAGTCGTACCAGTATTAGTACCAGCAGCAGATGTAGTAGCAGCAGTAGTAGAAGTAGTTGCAGTAGTTGAAGTAGTAGCAGTCGCAGCAGCAGTCTTACTAGACGTTTCGTTTTCCGGTTTCCTAGATCCTTTATCTTTATTGCTGCCTAGAAGATGAAAACTTTCAGAATCATCACCTACATCTGCTTCCTCCTGATCTCTGCTCTTTATAAATTCACTGATTCGGTGTTCTGACGTGGACATTTCTTTTCCTTTGGAATCAGAGTTCGCTGACTGTTCGGTTTTGACCTCTTTGCAGTTGTCGACAAAATCATCGTCAATAACAAGAACGTGCCCCAACCCTTTCGATATCGCGGGCAGGGAATCGGGCACGAATGTTATCTTAGGGACAAGGTTCGAAGCAGGTGAGCAGGAGAGCTGCTCCGTTTTCCATCAGCTGTGAGTAATCATTGACTAGCCGGTGATTATAAACCACCGACTCCTGCTCCATCATTTCGGAAAGCTTCTCGATATTCTCTTCCGCCGTCTGCGTTATTTCTCCCTCCTGCGACTTTCTCTCCTTTATTACAGAAGTTTCCAAAGAACAAACGGCGTCGACTTCCGACCTCAGAGTTTGTTCCCTTTCCGTCAGCTCGTTCCAGTCGTACGCCGAAGTGTTCTTCTTCATTTTGTTCCAGACGTCCACAGACGTCTGCTTGACGAGGATCAGCGCGTCCTTCCACTGCTTGTTTAACACACGCAGCTTCTTCTCCTCCATCTCCGTCTGAAAGCTGGCAAGAAATCTGACGCATTTCCACAGTTCTAAGAAGTGGTGTTTCGACATGGCGTTTTCTTGAATATTCGAACCGCCAGAATTGACTGTGTTTATTTCTGAAATTATGGATTAAACCTGTTTTAATGAGGTTTTTTTTTTATTTATTATTTAACTAAGAATAAATGAGTTATCATTTAGAATGACATAAATTACGTTGTGTTTGTCAATAAATGATTAAAGTATATATATATATATATATAACACCGCTGTAAGATGCCTGTCAAACCGGCAATATCTTTCTCTGTTTCTATATCCCCTTTTTTCTATCTGACTGTCTATATAGCTGCATCTCTGTCTATTCAT
>CM022676.1:8396085-8416085 GCA_012295275.1 Chrysomallon squamiferum
CATAATATAATATCCCAGCGTCTGCCACAGTTTGAATGAGAGGCACTGTCAGGGCTGCACTTAAATAAATAATAAATAATCAGAAAAAAAAAAAAAAAAACAAAAAAAAAAAAAAAAAACATTGTTTCAGATTTTCTTGACTTGGTAAGATTGTGCAGACACATAACTGCGCTGACACCTGTTCATTCATTCATCCTTTAATTCGTTTCTTTTCTTTCACTTATTCACTGAGCTTGTCTGTCATTCGTTCAAACTAAAAATAAGGAAATAACATAAATAGTTTGATGTAGTCTAATGACGTTTCCCATGCGGAAATTCAAGCCACCGACGCCCTCGTTTTAATATTCATGTATGCGTATTGCATGGGAATAGACCTGTTACTGACGTTTGTAAAAAAAAAAAAATAATATATATATATAATATAAAATATATAATAATAATAATAATAATAATAATAATAATAATAAAAAATAAATTTAAATCTGGGTTCGGTTTGATTAACAACCGAAATTATATACTATTATTTCACTAGTCCTGATGATACAGCTACGATTACTACTATTACTACTACTACTACTACTACTACTACTACTACTACTACTGCTACCACTACTGCTGCTACTACTATTACTACAACAACTACTATTACTACTGTAATTACTAGTACTAGTACTACCACTACTGCTACTATTACTACTACTGTTATTACTAATTATGCTCAAAGTATCACTGCAAAGTAATTGTTCTAGTTGTAGAAAAGGATACCAAAAAAAAAAAAATAAAAATAAAATAAAATAAAATAAATAAGAAAACAAAATATGAAAAATATAATAAAGAAATAATAATAATAATGATGATGATGATAATACTACTACTACTACTACTAATAATAATAATAATAATAAAAAAAAAAATAATAATAATAATAATTAAAGAAAATAAAAAGCAAGCAAAAATAAACAATAAACAAAATAAAACAAACAAAACAATAACAAAAAAAATATAAAAAAAAAAAAAAAAAAAAAAAATAAAAGAAGAAGGAAAACAAAACAAATAAAAAATTAATAATAATTTCAATTACTATTAAAACTACTACTACTACTACTACTACTACTACTACTACTACTACCTTTACAACAACAGCATTACAACTGCTGAACAAAATCCCTATCGACACTTTTAATATTCAGCTTTTATCAGCACTACAAAATAAAAAACGATTACGGAAGAATGTACCACCCATAGCGTGCTTGAACCAGTGATAAATAGGAAATTACTTTCCTATCGCTACAGGGATTTAAAATCCAAACAGTGTATAAAACAAATCCTTACTAAATATGTTTCAATTATAGCGGTCGCGAGTTATCCGTGTTTCCTGAAATCGTTTATGTCCGGAGTCTCGCTACATTCTTGTTTTGGGTTACGTATTCAGACCGGATTCATGTGTTTGTTCGGAGAGGTTAGTATTGAAAAATAAGAATTTTCTGAGTTTTATTATTCGTTTTGTAAATATTTAACCTGTCAGCAATCTTTATTTTTAATTTCTTAAAGTGAAAAAATGTTTGAGTAACGATTTAAATAAGCTGACTGTTGTAAACAAAGATAGTAAAATGTCCCTTAAGAACTGGATCGGAATATATGATCGGACAAGTGTCAACTAATTCCAAAACAAGTGTTGGTGTATACGTATGCATATGTTTATGTTTGTATGCATATTTGTGTGTATGTGCATGCATGCGCGGTCGCGTTTGTATGTAAAAAGAAGAAATTTTGCATTTTTCATAGCCACAGACATAAATTTAAGTGCCTGCATATTTCAGTTGTGTTTTATAAATGATCATTAGTGATTACGTCAGTTTTATTATTAATTTGGTATTCGTTATTTATCTAATTTAAAATATATATGTTATCAGATTAGATCATAGCCTATACAGTATTGTTTATTATTTATTTTAATACTATTTCTAAGTAATAACATTTAATCAAAATTATGGGAGATAATCTCTTAAATAAAATTCATTTTAATTTAAATACAAAAATATTTTTACAAATGTTTACATTTTCTTCACACTTTGTAAATAGGTTTATTTAATTTAGAATTACTGTCTATTTCTGCTACAGTTACAATTGTCATAGCAACAAATAACAATGTTGAAATACTTACACTTGTAAATATATGCATGATATTAAAATATATTAACATATTAGAAAAACAGACAAAAAAAACCAACAAACATTCTGTGGTTGGCCTTTGATAAAAAGTGATAATACGAATTATTTATTTATATATTTATTTATTTATAATGACTAATACACTAAAAAAAATTGATGACAAATAGTAAATGATACATATCATAAAACTGAATGAATATTATGTTTGTGTGTTTATGTTTTTATATATACACATATAAAACTATTATTATTATTATTATTATTATTATTACTAATTTGTATATTAAAATATATTATTATACTGATATTAAGGGTCATATAAAATATGGAGATTCTCATAGAAAAAATTTGCTTAAAAAATAACTAGCTATAACTTAGCCAAACCAAATTGTATTAATAACGATTAAAAAGAAAAATATATGAACCTATCTGCAGTTTCGTAATCTATTTTACTTCATTGTTTTAACTTAAAGGATTAATTAAATTGAAAACAAGTGAACGTAAACAGAATTTTATTTTATTAAAAGTAGCCTTTTTTTCTCATAGTATCTAAACATGGTACCCATAAAAAACAAAGAACTTGTTGAAATGTTATCAAAACTCATTCCAGTTGTGATTTGGACTGTGAATCTTTACAAGTATAATTCAGATGTTCATAATCTTGGTTAGAGCTTTGTGCATTATTATATATGTACACAGAAATCTGTAATTTGCAGTATTACAACAAATTTAATATTTTAAAACAATAGTTTTAGCTCATATTAAAATAACTGTACAGAACTGTTTTTTTAAATTTTTGCCAGTAATAACATTATTTAATGAAATAAAACACTATAATTTAACCTGCAATTTTATATCAAATAGCAGGTGATCTATTACTGCTACAACTGCAACAACAACAACAACAACAGCTACTACTACTACTGCTACTAAGATGGTGACAACTTCTACTACTATGTACTATGACTACTACTTCTATAACTACAATTATTACTGCTATTACTACAACTACAACTACTACTACTATTACAACTACTAATACTACTACTACTGTACCAACCACCACTACCATTGCCACTACTTTTACACAAATACTACTGCTACTACTACTAATGCTATTACTATGATTATTACTAACATATTTTCTAATATATTTCATTTTCATTGACAAAGGTGAAATTTTGTTAGCGAAAACATATAGGTCAGCTGCACCTGAAAATAAATTTAAATGAATGAATGAATGAATGAATACATTAATATGCTTGTGTACATACATATATATAAGATTTTGTAATACTAGAATTGCTGCTATTACTACTACAGTTATTTATTATTATTATTATTATTATGATTATGATTATGATTATTATTATTATTATTATTATTATTATTATTATTATTATTATTATTATTATTATTATTATTATTGTATTTTCATTTAGTGCATGGTAAAAATCATATCCCTGTCTTAGATGACATTTTGGTATGCCCACACCATTCATACCTGAACCTTTATTCAGTCTTAATATATGACTGCTTTGTTATTTCAGCTAATAATAATAAATATTTAGCAACATTTTATGAAAGGCATTGTAGGCTCAGCCTTTTTAGTTCTTTTATATTTACATTATCTAATACATAATGTTTAAGGGAGATTACTCTCTATAGTATATTTGTATTGAATATTAATCTATAACAATAATTATCTTCATATTTAGCTTTGTTTTTGTTACTGTAATTATAAATTCTTCTTATTGTTATATTTTAGTTTATATGTTTGTATTTATGTGTGTATATGCGTATCTACCTTTAATGGATGTTGGTACAAATGTGTATACAGATATGTATAAATATGTGTTTTTTGTGTGTATGTGTGTGAATGTATGTGAATGTATGTATGTTTATGTTTGTATATACATTATAATGTGTCTGTATGTATGTATGTTTAATATTAATTTTTATGTTTTATTTACCGCATTTATACATATAATATAACATTATGTATTATTTTAAAATGTTATAATTCTATTCTTCCAGGTCACAAGAGACAAGGAGACCTCATCCAACATGAACATGCAACATGTAATCATCCAAAAACAACTTTAAGAAAGAAAAAAAACATTACCATGTGGTCAAGAAACCATATTTGAAATATCTAAATCTACTACATAACACAAGTTGTAGTTAAAAGGATCGAGATTTCAAAAACAGCTACTTGTGTTTAAGAATGATCCTTTTTAAAAACATGGACACCTTATTGGTAGTAAATTTTAAAACATAAAGTTTTATTTAAATGAAATTGTGTGTGAAGATCAGTTATACTTGTTGGAGAATTTGGATTTGAAAAAAACAGTTCTCTTTGTTTGGGCATCCTTGATAGAAACATCTGTATGATCAGTGAACTAAATGCCAAAGCTTCAGAATTTTTGAAACAAAATTAGTTTTTTTCAAAAGGAGATTTATCTGAAGAACTGTTTGGACACAAAGGTGTATATGAGATCTATAAAAAAAAATTAAATTTTGAATTCTATTCACAAGAATAATTTTTTGAGAAACAGTTGTCTAAAACATTGTTGAAGAAAACTTGATACAAATGTTTACAGTCAAAAAGGTTTAAAAAGGTTAAAACGTCAGAGATATTAAGAAATATTTACTTTTATTTAAAAAGAATATTTCAAGAACTGTTATGAAAAAAACATTGTTTGTGTATCTTTGCTAAAAGCATCTATATGATCAAGAAAACATCTTGAAAATTATTAAAAAATATTTAATTTTATTTAAAATGAGATCTACCTGAAGAACATTTATCAAAAATCTTTGTTTGAAAACACTTCATTAAAAAGACCTGTACTGTGAAGAAAACTTGAGAATTATCAAAACATTTTAGTTGATTTAAAATGAACCTTCTTTTAAAAAAAAATAATGTGCCATAATTCATGGGTAGAATCCTAAATAGATATATGTATATGTAGTCAATAAACCATACCTGAAACACCTGAATTATTGGAGAAGATGCAGCTTTATTTAAAATGATATGTCCAGTTAGAGTCCTGATGGGAAAAAATGATGCCTGGAAGAATCAAATTTTATTCTTCATGAAATTCTTCAGTAACCATATCCACTGAATTATCAGTGTATTAGAACCTTCATGAAATGAAATGGATTCAGCTGATACAGTGATACGTACTGACACACGCGTCGCATCCTCTTTCAGAGATGAGTGTCTGCTCAAAAAGGATTTAAAAACACATCCAGGAGAAAGTGTTGAGCTCAAGTGCGTACAAGTCTTAAATCTGCCAGACAGAAATGCTGTGAGAAATGTTAAAGATTTTGAAAAATGTGCTTCAGAAGATGTTGTGTCTGCGGATAAAACATGTTTGTCGCATAAAGGTTCTGAAATGGATTCTGGAACAGAAGTAGATTCTTCATCAAAAATGGATGCCAACAAAAGTGGATTCTTTATCAAAAATGCATTCTGTAACAAAAGTGGATTCTTTATCAAAAATGGATTCTATAACAAAATTGGATGATTCACCAGAAATGGATTCTGCAACAAAAGTCGACGATTTATCAAAAATGGATTGTAAGGATTCGGACATAACAACTGCAGTCCAGAAAGAGTGCAAAATGAAACAGTTAGTGCTATCAGTGAAAAAAGTGGTGTATCGTTCCATGAGAAACCGAATCTGAATCAGTCAAAATATGCGAAGAAGAGTGAACATTTCAGGAACAGAAGTAAAATGGATTCTCTTGCAGATGTTCTGTGGTCAGGAAAGAGAATAAGTATTCCTGAAACTCTTTCAGTAAAAGATGTGTTCATGAATGACAGTGATCCACTTCCTAGTCTCAGAAACAAGAGAAGAGTTTATTCCAGTGTCTCGTCTGCTAAGAGAAGGAAAATGTCGGGAACAGAATCATTAAAGAGTTGTAACACTGAATAAAACTCACCATTTAAACATAAGACAGACTCCATAGACAGTGGACAGCTTTCTGAAAAGAAATTTCAAACTGTTAGAAGTGATTTGTCTGGAGGTGAGTGTTCTGATGGAAGGAAGGAATCATCTGTAGTAGAATCAAAGAACAGGATTAATTGTTCAGGAAAAAGAACCAAAACGTCCAACCTGGACATAAATAAAGAATACACTGAGAGTAAAGACTGCGTAGAAGATGTTGAAAACAAGAAGGATTTCACAGATAACGGTAATAATTTAAAACAATCCGATTCTTTCCGTATTGAGAGAAGATGCTCATTTGATGACAATACGGAGATAGACTCTAAGGAAAATGTGTTCAAGGATGTTCAGAAAATTAACGTGTCTGAAACAGTAAATCAAAACATTTGTTCAATAAAATCAGAGGTGATAGAGAGTGATGACTGTAGCGAAAATAAATTAGATATTTTAGTAAATGATACAAACAATTACAAAAAGGAACGTTGCGACTCCGAAACGGATCAAGGGGAGCAATCGAGTGACACTGAGAAAAACATTACTGCTTCTGACAAAGACGAAGTAAGAGTTACTGTTCCTGGGACAGATGGCGCCGCCAGTGGACTGTCGTCTGAAGAAAACCCCAAAGGATCGGACGACGATGCGAAAGGATCCGAAGAGAACGCGAAAGAATGGGAAACGGACGAGGACGTGTTTTCCACCGAGGAGAAAGTCAACGTGCCCGAGTCTCTGATGAAGAAAGATTCCAAGTCAATCACCTGCGACCTGTGCATGAAAAACTTCACCCGCAAAACGACGCTCAAACAGCACATGCTCATCCACGCCGGCGAGAAGCCGTACGCCTGCGGCGTCTGCACGAGCTGCTTCGCCGACAGCAGCAGCCTGCGGAGGCACATGCTGGTGCACACGGGCGAGAAGCCGTACCAGTGCCAGGTCTGCCTCAAGTGTTTCCGCCACGCCGGAGTCCTCGCCAAGCACAAGCTCGTGCACACGGGAGAGAGGCCGTACGAGTGCCAGGTGTGCTCCAAGTCGTTCGCCTACTCCCACCACTACAAGACGCACATGCTGATCCACACGGGCGAGAAGCCCTTCCACTGCGACGTCTGCGAGAGATCGTTCGCGCAGCACGGCGCCCTCAAGCGGCACGTGCTGCTGCACACGGGCGAGAAGCCGTTCCAGTGCGACACGTGCTTCGAGCGGTTCGCCCGAAAGGAAAGCCTGCAGAGGCACGCCCTGAACCACACCTACGTGAAGCCGTTCATCTGCGAGCTGTGCTCGAAATGCTTCGTCCACCACGGCGCGCTCACCAGACACCTGCTGCTGCACGCCGGCCAGAAGACGTTCAACTGCGGCATCTGCGCCGACGGCTTCTCCAGGAAGGAGACGCTGGAGAAGCACATGCTGACGCACGCCGAGGAACGTCGGCGTCAGCAGCAGCAGCAGCTACAGTGTGACGTCTGTTCGATGAATTTTGAGGACCAGGTTGATTTCGACGAGCATGTACTGACACACAGTGAAAACATAGAAACAAAATAATGAAGATTTTTCTGTTATGAAATTTAAATCTGTAGATTAATCTGAATATGATCACATAATATTTCTTCCGATTTCTGCAAGATTTTCTCGATAATAATAATAATAATAAATAATAATAATATTATTATTATGGATATGCCATTATTATTATTATTTTTATTTATTATTTCTATATTTATTATTATTATTATTATTATTATTATTATTATTATTATTATTATTATTATTATTATGAATAAAATTTAAATATTTTATAAACATAACTGAACCCTAAGATTTCATTTTACATATTCACATTTTCATCGTTGTTGTTTTTACGTCAGATGTTGTAATCGTATTCTTAGAAATCTTTGTCTGTTAATAATAATATAAATATGAAAAATGAAATGAACTTAATGTATCACTTAAATATGTGTTTGTCATTGTTTATCAACAGGTACGAATTTGTTTTATTTATTTATTTATTTTTAGTTTCGTCATTATTAATTAAAATTCTGCTGTATTTCAGATTTGCACATTTAGAAGCGAACTCAATAATAGAATTAGATCACAATGTCAGTTATGTTACGAAACGTGTTAAACCACACTGGTTCTGGTGTGTTCAGTTAATTTTCTGGTGTTTATATCCACAGTAAAAGTCAGAATAAGAAGAAAAAACAAAGACCAAAAAAGTTTATACAGAAAAATGCAAAAAAAGATTATATTTTTTTTTTTTTTTTTTTTCTAGAAAAATGCAAGATATTACTATTATTATTATTATTTTTTTTTTTTTCATTTCTAGAATGACATAATGTGTTTGATTCTGATATGCATATATACATACATACTCACATATAAGTAAGTTCCATTTTTATGTCTGTCTTCAGTATACTAGAATAATATGGTTAGTGTGATTTGCGTGTGTTTTAATAGTTATAGGTAGTACATACAGGTGAAATTTTAAGTTACGAACAAGTAATGGGTAAAAATATTACATTTAACATAAGAGACGGCATAACTGCAACTCATACATTGAAAATGTCACATACAACATGTTACAAATTAAATATTTGTCTCACCTTGACAGTGCAGTGATTTCCATTGTTTTAATTTGGCTGCAACTGAATCACACTGTCAAACGGGGCAGAATTAAACTAACGTACGTCCAGGTATTAATTTAAAACGAGGTAGCAAAAGTTAAAAACAATTAAGAAAACCGGCTGATATCGGCAAATCAAACTGAAATTGTACGACCAATTCCAGAACTTTACAACCTGCGAACAAACCTTCACTATTGAGCGTACATAATTTGAAGTTCAAATCAGGTTAATAAATAAGAAACGTGAATTAATTAGCTACAACATGCGATCTGCCTCCGATGCAGAATGCGCATTTCCAGTACAAGTGCAAGGAAGGAAATAATTTGCAGAGTAATACGTGTTCACAAAGATTTAAGGAAAATAATACTTTTGTCCGAAACTTACTTTAATTAAGGTGAGAAACTTTTATGATTACCTCTTTTGATGTAGCAATTTTTATTTTTGTTATTAAATGCAAATGGTTGACATACATTGCTAGTGTAATTAAGAATTTACTTTTTGTTTCTTTAAATAAAATGAAATGAAATAAAATAAATAAATAAATAAATAAATAAATAAATAAATAAAATAAAAATAAAATAGATTTACAAAGAACCTTAAAGTAGTACTATTTAATTTCAGAGGTTTCGGAAGTTGGTTTTAAACGTTCATGATGGAAATTTGGTTAGCTGTAACTCTGTGTAAGTATATCTCTTTAATTTCAATTCGCTTTTACTAAGTAAACTTCTTGACATTCTTTTACTAATTGCGATTAGTCTCTACATTATAATTCAGTGTTGTTTCTATCTCAACATAGATGAATAATAATAATAAAAAAAATAAAAAAATAAAAATAATAATAATAATAATAATAATAATAATAATAATAAGTGTCAATGCACTGTTAGATATTCGGAAGATTTATTATTTTTCCCCCCCACTTAACATTTACCAGAAAATACACACGGAATCGATAGCCTGACCAATACACACACACACACACACACACACACACACACACACACACACAAAAAACACACACACACACAAATGAAAACCGATTAAAACAATGTCGGATGTATAGCATGACATCTCTTTCAGCGTTATAAATAAATAGTTTCCTTATTCCATTATCTAAAGGTATTATCTTCTTCATTTCTGTCGACGCTGCTGTCAGAGAAGATGCTGGAAAAAGAGCAGACATGGCAGCGCTACAACGTCGCAATACACGTTCTGAAAAGAGTCGACAAGACCGCTCGCAGATAAACACTGAAGGAGAGAACCGCAAAGACTTACACGACATTCTCAACGCAGGCAGCCGTTACGACTTCGTAGTTGTACGAACCGCTGAAATCGCAAACGGCAAAACAAAACAACGTATAGAAGTGACGTTTGATGACGTTCCAGTGTTCGGTCTCAGTATACAGGCTACGTACGACGAAGAGAACGGTTACACGGGACCTCTGACGGGCGAGTTTGTCTCAGGGCTGGAAGATGACATCAGCGACTCTTCAGCTTGTCAAAGAAAAGAAGATTTTTTGTTTTCTCTGAGCAAAACGAAATCTGGACTCCCAGCCGCCTGTCCATACTGCAGCGTGTCTAGGTTTCAGAGGTGCATTTATTTTGATGACAAAAATAAAGCACAGTTAGCATATGTCATAGAAATCGAAGACGATGCTCCAGATAAACTAGCTCGATATTACCTCGTTGTTGATGCTTGCTCTCTCAGTACGTACACGATGTATAACACGACACCAAACCGCACAGAATCGACATTTTCTTCTCAGGAAGCCAAAATCCCAACACAGAACTCAAGATCGAAAATGAGAAAAAGAGAGCATTGTCCTAAAATGGCTAGAGGAACAGGTGGCAACCCCAAAATTGGACCTATCGTCTATGGAACACCGCCATATTGTCTTGATGTCACCATGATAGGTGGTAACTGTGTGCTGGAGAATGCTGACGTCAAAGTAATAGACATGAATCAAGACTTTTTTATATTACCAGCGTACGAGTACGACTGTATCACGCCTGATGACTCTATTAACGGTGCAAACTCGGCAAACCTAGATGCATTCTTTTTTGGAAATGTTATGACTCGCGTTTTCAAAGACAATTATAACATGAATCCTTTGCCTTACCAGATGGTACTGTATATACATTTCGGAAATAAATATGAAAATGCCATGTGGGTACCAGAGTATAAAGCAGCCATTTTTGGTGATTCTTATTGGTTCGTCTACACTTTCGTATCACTGGACTTTGTCTCTCGTGAAATAGCTCATGGCATAACAGGAGAAAATTCTAAATTGATCAATGCAGAACAATCGGGTGGAATAAGTGAAGCATTTTCTGATATCACTGGGAAGGCTGTCGAATTTCTTTCCCACTACAGAACTAATGATTGGTTTGTCGGTTACGACATCACTAAGCCACCAATTTTAGCATTCCGAACTCTTCAGGATCCGCCACTGGACGGGAGGTCTATTAGCGATATAAATGACTACTACAGCGGCATCAATGTTCACTTTAGCAGCGGTATTTTTAACAAGGCATTTTACGAGATGGTTGTCACACAAATAATAGAAATGAAGGAAGCATATCACCTCTTCTTATTAGCTAACGAACTGTACTGGAATTCTGACAGCGACTTCAACCACGCAGCCTGTGGTGTTCGAAACGCTGCAGTAGACCTTGTTGTCGATACTGTCAAAGTCGATGCTGCGTTTGCCGTCGTAGGTATCAACACCTCAGCATGTCCAGCAGCAAACGTTCAACACGATGAACTTCATCCAGGTAGAGTGAAAATCACCGTATCTCCGCTGATTAATCCATGCTTTCTGCTTCTGCCCCGATCATCCTGTTGGTGCTATGTGTACGTCAGTGCAAGACGAACACGACCGAGAACCAGAGTCCGTATTACCATAAAGAACGGAGTGACTGGAGAGGTCATTGGCTCAAGTCACTATCGACTCTTCTATTACTTACCCAGAGACTTGGAGGATCGCCTAATCTGCTTTTCCTCCAGTAGGACCACGACGGTCTACCTAGCCACGTATTACTGTGAACATTACAGATGTACGTTTTAATCTGAAATGCGTATACAGATGAAAAGAGTATTTCTACAATAATTAACCTTTTTTTGTCCAGTAAATATCTGTCACTAATTCACATTATAATCAAGTACATGTAAAGTATCTATTTTTCTCGTTATAAAAGATTGAAATGTAATAAAATTTTGATATTTATATTAAAATGTATAATTAAGCGCTACCTCTGTTTATTAAAGTCCATTGAACACAACATTTCTTCTTTCTGTGCTATATCGTTCAAATCTGCTTTTTTTTCCTTGAAATCATCATCGTCTTCATCACTAACAAATTTCACACAAGAATCAAAAATAGGTAACAGCGTCACACGTACATTCGGGTCCACTGGTACGATGTAAAATATTTCAATAAAAAACCAAAATATCGTTCAACCTGTTTTCATTACACTTTCTGACTATCTGCATACATTTGCATAAAAACTCATAGCTGATAACAGTTGTTAAACTGGATCAAGAGTGAAACTTGAAATGCGGAACACACATTAAATTTGGAAATGTATCGGAGACAAATGCCGGGTTCCCTCCACGTGTGTTTGACTGTTCTCTAGATTGTAGCACAGTACGTTGGTGTCTCGTTTGCTTTACTTTACACTTTGCTTCAGCAGGTTCTAAAAGATTAATTGAAGCTGAATAATGATTTCGACTGCCAGGTGTGCTCCAAGTCGTTCGCCTACTCCCACCACTACAAGACCCACATGCTGATCCACACGGAAGAGAAACCCTTCGACTGTGACGTCTGCGACAGATCCTTGATGCTGAGTAACGTCGGCGTCAGCAGCAGCTACAGTGTAACGTCTGTTCGATGAATTTTGAGGACCAAGTTGATTTCGACGAACATGTACTGTCACACAGTGAAAACATAGAAACCAAATAATGACGATTTTTCTGCTATGAAATTTAAATATTGAATCTGTATTAATCTATGAATTTGATCATATATTTCCTCCGATTTGTGCAAGATTTTCTCGACGATAGTAAAAATAATAAGAATTATTATTATTATTATTGTTGTTGTATTATTATTATTATTATTATTTTATTATTATCAATATTGCTATTATTCTTCCCTGTGTCCATTAATGATAATATAAATATGAATAATGAAATGAACTTACTATATCTCTTAAATATATGTTCTTCATTTTGTATCTACAGCTGTAAAAATTTTATTATTATTTTTCTTTTTTTATAGTTGTGTCATTATTACTTAAAACTCAAAATTTTGTTAATTTTTGCTATATTTACGATTTGCACATTCAAAAGCGAGCTAACTAATAGAATTATCTCAAAATGTAAGTTATGTTACGAAAAGTGTTAAACCACACAGGTTCTGGTGTGTTCAGTTAATTTTCTGGTGTCTATACACATATTAAAAGATACAATAAGAAAAACAAGAAAGAAAAGAAAAATGGATACGATTATACAGAAAAATGACATTATTACGTTTCCTTTTGTAGAGTGACATGAATTGTAGAGTGACATCTATCTATCTATCATCTATCTATCTATCTATATAAATATATATGTATTAAGTAAAAAATTTAAAACTAAATTAAAAGGGTTACGCACAGACTGTTTCCTTTGGATACATATGCATATATATATAAATAACTTTATACATATGTATATATAGACATAGACACGCGCGCACACAAATACACAAACACACATATATAAGTAAATTCCATTTTTATGTTAGCATACGGTATACTAGAATAATATAGTTACTGTGATTTGCGTGAGTTTTTGACAGTTCGAGGTAGAACATGGAGGTGGAGATTTAAGATACGAACAAACAATGGCTAAACAAATATTTCATTTAACATAACGAGTCCTGAGAATGACAGAAGAACTGCAACTCTTACACTGAAAATGTCGCCTGCAATCTATTACAAACTTAATATTTGTCTCACGTTGATAGTGCTGTGATTTCCGTTGTTTTAATTTAGCTGCAACTGAATCACACTGTCAAACGGGACAAATTAAATCAACTTACGTCCAGGTATTAATTTAAAACAAGGTAGAATAAGTTAAACAATTATGAAAATTCGCTGCTACGGACAAATCAGATTGAAATTTTACGACCAATTCCAGGAGTTTTAGAACCTGCGAACAATCCTTATAACAATGTTTATAATCGTAAAGTTCACATGGAATTAATAAATAAGAAATGTAAATGAATTAGCTACAATATGTGATCTCCTTGCGACCCTGAATGTACATTTCCAGGACAAGTGCAAGGAAGGAAATAATTTGCAGAGTAATACATATTCACAAAGATTTAAGGAAAACAGTATTTTTCTCCGAAACTTCCTTTAATTAAGGTGAGAAACTTTTATGGTTATCGCTTTTGCTTTAGCAATTTTAATTTTCCGTATTAAATACAAATGGCAGATATACATTGCTAGTTTAATTAAGAAAGAACATAAAACAAAAATAAATAAATAAATAAATAAATAAATAAATAAATAAATAAATAAATAAATAAAAATAAATAAAAAAAAGATAAAATAGATTTACAAAGAACCTTAAGGTAGTACTATTTAATTTCAGAGGTTTCGGAATTTGGTTTTAAACGTTCGTGATGGAGATTTGGTTAGCTGTAACTCTGTGTAAGTAATATCTCTTTAATTTCAATTCGCTTTTACTAAGTAAACTTCTTGACTTTATTTTACTAATTTAGATTAATCTCTACGTTATAACACATCTCTCGGATGAAAAGAAAGAGAAAAACTGGCAAAACATTGAACAAAAAATAAACAATAATAATAATTAAAAATAAACAATAATAATAATTAAAAATAATAATAATAATAATAATAATAATAATAATAATAAGTGATAAACAATGCACTGTTACAGTTATTCGGAAGATTTATTACTGTTTTCCCCCACCCACTTGAGATTTACTAGAGAAACACACATGGATATGCGAGGCTGCCAACACGAACACGGAAACGCACAGACACACAGACACACACACAGACATACACACAAAAACACACACACACGAAAATGAAAACCGATTAAAACAATGTCGGATGTATAGCATGACATCTCTTTCAGCGTTATAAATAAATAGTTTCCTTATTCCATTATCTAAAGGTATTATCTTCTTCATTTCTGTCGACGCTGCTGTCAGAGAAGATGCTGGAAAAAGAGCAGACATGGCAGCGCTACAACGTCGCAGTACACGTTCTGAAAAGAGTCGACAAGACCGCTCGCAGATAAACACTGAAGGAGAGAACCGCAAAGACTTACACGACATTCTCAACGCAGGCAGCCGTTACGACTTCGTAGTTGTACGAACCGCTGAAATCGCAAACGGCAAAACAAAACAACGTATAGAAGTGACGTTCGATGACGTTCCAGTGTTCGGTCTCAGTATACAGGCTACGTACAACGAAGAGAACGGTTACACGGGACCTCTGACGGGCGAGTTTGTCTCAGGGCTGGAAGATGACATCAGCGACTCTTCAGCTTGTCAAAGAAACGAAGATTTTTTGTTTTCTCTCAGCAAAACGAAATGTGGACTCCCAGCCGCCTGTCCATACTGCAGCGTGTCTAGGTTTCAGAGGTGCATCTATTTTGATGACAAAAATAAAGCACAGTTAGCATATGTTATAGAAATCGAAGACGATGCTCCAGATAAACTAGCACGATATTACCTCGTTGTTGATGCTTGCTGTCTCAGTACGTACACGATGTATAACACGACACCAAACCGCACAGAATCGACATTTTCTTCTCAGGAAGCCAAAATCCCAACACAGAACTCAAGATCGAAAATGAGAAAAAGGCAGACTTGTCCTAAAATGGCTAAAGGAACAGGTGGCAACCCCAAAATGGGACCTATCGTCTATGGAACACCGCCATATTGTCTTGATGTCACCATGATAGGTGGTAACTGTGTGCTGGAGAATGCTGACGTCAAAGTAATAGACATGAATCAGAGCAATTATATATCACCAGTGTACGAGTACGACTGTATCACGCCTGATGACTCTATTAACGGTGCAAACTCGGCAAACCTAGATGCATTCTTTTTTGGAAATGTTATGACTCGCGTTTTCAAAGACAATTATAACATGAATCCTTTGCCTTTCGAGATGGTACTGAATACACATTTCAAATATAAATATACAAATGCCATTTGGGACTCAGATTGGAAAGAAGCCTTTTTTGGTGATTCTGACACAACTTTCCACCCTTTAGTATCACTGGACATTGTCTCTCATGAAATAGCTCATGGCATAACAGAAGAAAATTCTAAATTGATCTATGCAGAACAATCTGGTGGAATAAATGAAACATTTTCAGATATCACAGGAGAAACCGTTGAATTTCTTTCCCACTACAGAACTAATGACTGGTTGGTAGGCTACGACATCATTAAGGCACCAAATACGGCACTCAGAACTCTTCAGGATCCGCCACTGGACGGGGGGTCTATTAGCGACATAAATGATTACTACAGCGGCATCGATGTTCACCACAGCAGCGGTATTTTTAACAAGGCATTTTACCAGATGGTTGTCACACAAATAATAGAAATGAAGGAAGCATATCACCTCTTCTTATTAGCTAACGAACTGTACTGGAATTCTGACAGCGACTTCAACCACGCAGCCTGTGGTGTTCGAAACGCTGCAGTAGACCTTGTTGTCGATACTGTCAAAGTCGATGCTGCGTTTGCCGTCGTAGGTATCAACACCTCAGCATGTCCAGCAGCAAACGTTCAACACGATGAACTTCATCCAGGTAGAGTGAAAATCACCGTATCTCCACTGATTAATCCATGCTTTCTGCTTCTGCCCCGATCATCCTGTTGGCGCTATGTGTACGTCAGTGCAAGACGAACACGACCGAGAACCAGAGTCCGTATTACCATAAAGAACGGAGTGACTGGAGAGGTCATTGGCTCAAGTCACTATCGACTCTTCTATTACTTACCCAGAGACTTGGAGGATCGCCTAATCTGCTTTTCCTCCTGCAGGACCACGACGGTCTACCTAGCCACGTATTACTGTGAACATTACAGATGTACGTTTTAATCTGAAATGCGTATACAGATGAAACGAGTATTTCTACAATAATTAACCTTTTTTTTTTTGTCCAGTAAATATCTGTCACTAATTCACCTTATAATCAAGTATACGAAAAGTAACTATTTTTCTGCTTATAAAAGATTGAAATGTAACGAAATCTTGATAATTATGTTAAAATGTATTCTTAAGCGCTACCTCTGTTTATTAAGGTCATGTTCAAAAGATTAAACTGAATCTGAATAATATTTGTTTTCTACCTTTACAACAGTGCACTGAAATAACAACAAAATATTGAAATCATATGCAAGTCACTAAGCTGCAATGGACAAAAAACATTGTTTGAATTTTAATAACTGTTGCTATTGATGACAATAAAATAGCTTGTTGGAAAAAGGGTGACTGTGTCTTACGACAGCTAACCTGAACTGTTTTGGTTCTCTGCTTCAGATCTGCATCAGCCAGCCACGCGGTAAGTTTAACATTAAAAACTGAGATAACGTGAGAAGAACGTAAAACACAATCTTCTCGTTTAGATCAGCAGGGAACATTTTAGGCGTAAAAAAACCCGTAAACTTCTAGTAGATACCATTAGCAGTTTCATGCGCAGTATTTGACATTTTAACAAAACGAAGAATACGATAACAAGTGGACATTAACATTAACATATTTATGGTAAAAAGATATTTTGTTAACATAATACTCTCATTATTGTTGTTGTTATAGTCTCGTCGTTGAAATACACAAATGCATACTTCCTTCGTATACACACACACACACGTTCGCATATGCACACAAAACACACACACACACACACATGAAATCAAATATCAAAATCAAAACATTTAATTTGGCATGAAAATTAACAGTGACCAGTCATTCTCCATTTCATAAACATTTAAATTCATTCATGAAACTATATGTGATTAAATGAAATTACTTTATTTAAAAGCCGTTACGTACGTTTTCTAAGCATGACCGTAAATCCTTGGATAAACACACGTAAAGTTCTATCCTAACCGGACGCGAACGAAGCTAGAGAATCAGTTTTGAAACTTTGACCCACCACTGAAGACAAGTTAACCCTGTCAGGGTCTGTATTAAAATCTCCTATCATCTTAATGAAAAGCTGCCTTCCCCCCCCCCAACCCGGATAGGACTGGACCTTCGAAGAAGCTTATACATGCATGCTATTAATAAAACACACACACACACACACACACACACACACAAAATACTTACTAGGTAAACCTCGAGTCTTTCCAATATTTACTCCAGGCATTTTCTCTTCTGTTGTTGTCTTTGCACGTTGACAAAAAAAAAAAATCACAAAGTACTGGAAACATCTGAACGAGATGGATGAGTTGTTCATCTTCCATTTTCATGTGCTGGGGAAATGATCTTGTTTGTGATTGGTTAATATATTTTAGGCGCTCGTGTAGAGCGACAATTTTGTCGCGCGCTCGACTGGCTAAAACTGTCGCGCCGTAAAATGTGCGGTTAGGATGCTGCAACTGAAATCAATTGTTTCTAAAAAAAGAAAAAATCACTCGCGTCGCATGTGTTGCACGCTTTGCACGCGCCCGGTTAAGATGCACCATAACAGTTAGACGCGAGGTTTCAGAAAGACGTGAGGGAAAGAGAAAAGATACAAACCTGATCTGCTTTATTAATTAATTAATTCAATTTATTTATTTATTTATTTATTTATTTATTTATTTATTTATTATTATTATTATTATTGCTGTATTATTACTAATACTATTTTTCTTTTTATAATTTTATTTATTTATTTATTTATTTATGCTACGAAATGTATAGTATTTGTAGACATCGGAATGACTTACGCTCTGTCATAGGATCTATCCTTGTGTGGGGGCACAATGTGGACCATTTCCTGCCAGTACGCTCCAACTGGTTTATCAAAACCTGCGTTAAATGCACTTTACGGGAAGGTACATACGAAATATTTCTTTATTGCTAATAAAAAAAAAAAATGTACCACATCATGCTTCGGCATCGGGTTTCTTCTCTCTTTCACTATGCAGATATTCAAATTGGCATTCAGTGCGACGTTAAATTCATGAGATGTTTTACTGAATGTTTTTCACAGATGTACAAAAAGCGAATAAAACCCGTGTCGTCAATTCAAGGATTTACAATAGTTGTAATGTAACAACATGGATTCGCTTTTACAACTGTGTAGTTAATTTTTCATTGTTAACTTACATCAACGGATGTGTTTTGACTGTTTCCAAGACGCAAATTGAAAAGGAAATTCAATATGATAAACATGTTTGTTGTCTGTATATATATATATATATGTGTGTGTGTATGCTTTCGTTTTCTTTTCTGTTTTAACGTTACGGCAGCGAAAGACTTAGACTGTTGTAAGACAGTCATAACGTATCGTCGTAAATACATCAACGTTTGTCGTAAGAACTTCAACGCTTGTTCAAAGTCGGCCGTAAGTATTTCAAAGTTTTTTCTATGCGTAGTTCTATGTTTATCGAAAATACTGCAAAGTCTGTGGCAAGTACTTCAAATCCTGTGGTCCTGTGGTAAGTATTTCAAAGTCTGTCGTAAGTCATACGTACTATGATGCCTTTGTACGTACTTGGATGCGTGTCGTAAGTAACTCGACGCCTATCGTAAGTAGTTCAAAGTTTGTCTTAAATGGTTCAGTGTTTATTAATACATCTAAGCTTGTCGTAAGAACTTCAGTGTTTATCTCAGGTACTTCTGCTTCTTATTAATTCAAAATTTGTCGTAAGAGCTTCAGCGGTTTCACACTCACATACACACACTGACATCTATACACACACGTACACACACGCATACCACCTCCACTACCTACAAACACACAAACACACACACACGGCCACTCGCTTATTAAACAATACTGACACCTACACACATAAACACACACACACACACGTGCATACCACCCCAATTCCCCTACACACAAACACATCTACAGACACCAACAAACACACATTCGCAAAGCGCAGCCCTTGCACAGGATGAACTTTCAATACAGTACACACGCTTAGTGGGTCATCTTGTGACCTTGTTCTAAGACGTCTGATGTCAGAGTCCTTGATTCGACACAAGACACCGAGGAAAGAAG
>CM022676.1:8418585-8428585 GCA_012295275.1 Chrysomallon squamiferum
AATATCTGGGCATTGCACAGAATAAATAAATATCAATAAATAAAAATACAGAAATATAAGTGTGTGTGTGTGTGTGTGTGTGTGAGTCTCTCTCTCTCTCTCTCTCTCTCTCTCTCTCTCTCTCTCTCTCTCTCTCTCTCTCTCTCTCTCTCTCTCTCTCTCTCTCTCTCTCTCTCTCTCTCTCTCTCTCTCTCTCAGTGTATATATACTGGGTACTGAAACATGCCAACATTTCTACAAATCTGGTGGGAGGGTGGGGCCCACTATTGAGTTTGTCCTGGGACCTCCGAGTTTTTTTAAATCCCGCCCTAACGGTCAAAACGGCAAACGTCTCAAACTCGTCCTATTGTTACAATTTGCAGTTGATAAAAGTGAGTCACTGAGATCGAGAAACGTTTCATGTTTCATCAAACAACAGTTTTAGTATTCAGTCTGCGTTATCGTCTGTCGTATTCGTAGCAGACGTCGTTTCCTTACTATCACGTAAATACAGAGCTGAGGACACGCGGACCTCAGAGGGGTGGCTTTACTGACCTTTAGGGGTCATAGTTTTAGACAAATTATTATTTTAACAAACCGTTTAGTGAAGATGATGATGATGATGATAATAATAACAATAACAATAACAATAACAACAACAATAATAATAACAATAACAACAACAACAACAACAACAACAATAATAATAATAATAATAGCAGTAACATCAAAAATAATACATAAGCTAAGTAACATAATAATAATTATGATAATGATGATGATAATAATCATAACGATGACGTTCATGATAATAACGAAAACATCATAACCATCAATAGCATGAATATTATAATCGTGAATGTCTTTATTTTGAATTAGTTTATTTTCTGTCTATCATTATTTTCGCGTTTTTATTGTTGTTGGCGTAATTATTAATACTGTTTTTGTTGTATTGTTTCTGTTCCTTAGCCAAGCATAATCATCATCATTTATCTTTTAGATTTCGTTTCATTTAGCTTTCTACAATGGCAAAGGATAATGAACAAAATGTCAAGACGGAGACAGACGAAAAAGAACGGAAATTAGCGATGATTCGACGACATCTAAACGATCCTTTTTTCAGACGGAAGTTATTATACACCATGGGTATCTACTTCACCTCATTCGCTGGGGTACGTACTAATTTTATGCAAATCGTTAAGTTCGTTTTGTTTTATTTTATAATTATTACTTGTAATTAAAGGTCTACACATTAGCTCTAAAATTTATCGTGCATTTTACTTTCCAGGGATGGATCGTTGCAATCAAAGGTCCAGCCTTCATCGATCTTCAGCAGCTCGTAGGCGTGGGCACAAGCAAAGGGGCGGCGTTCTTCACGGCGGCTGGCATTGGGGGCGTGGTCGGCTCGGTGGTGGGCGGAGCACTGTACGACCGATTCAACCAATACCTGGTCTTGTTCTTGTCGATGTTGTTATACGCTGTGACGTGCGCACTGATTCCCTTATGTCGAGTCTACTGGTTGATGGTTCTTATGTTTCTGCTGCACGAAATGTCTACCGGGGCCGTGCGTTCAGGTGAATTGAAATTTGCCCTTTTTTAAAGTGTGAAATTTACATTTTGAAATACGAAATTTACATTTTAAAGTATGAGTTTTGCCTTTGTAAAGTATGAAGTTTACATTTTAAAATATGAAATTTACATTTTAAAGTATGAGTTTTGCCTTATATAGTATGAAATTTACATTTTAAAGTATGAATTTGCCTTTGTAAAGTATGAAATTTACATTTTAAAATATGAAATTTACATTTTAAAGTATGAGTTTTGCCTTTTAAAATATGAATTTTAAAGTATGAGTTTTGCCTTTTAAAGTATGAAATTTACATTTTAAAATATGAAATTTACATTTTAAAGTATGAATTTGCCTTTGTAAAGTATGAAATTTACATTTTAAAATATGAAATTTACATTTTAAAGTATGAGTTTTGCCTTTTAAAGTATGAAATGTACATTTTAAAGTATGATTTTGCCTTTGTAAAGTATGAAAATTGCCTTTTAAACTGTAAAATATACCTTTCAGACTACGGAAGCTGCATATTTAAAATATGAAATCTACGCTATGTAACTATCAAATCAGAATATTTAAATAAAGCTGCTATGAAAGCTATACACTATATAATTATGAAATATGCATTTTGAAACTATCAGCTCAAGATTTTAAAACTATGAAATGTGCATTTTGAAACAGACAAATCAACACTTTAAAACTATGAATACACATTTTATAACTATGAAATCAAGATTTTAAAACCACTAAACATACATTCTGAAACAATGAAATCTGCATATAAAATTATGAAATCGGCATATTAAAGCTATGAAATCTACATGTTGCAGTTATAAAATCTGTATATTAAAACTGTCGGATCTGTATTTTATAACTAATATTTATGCTTTAAATACGAAATATACACATTCATTTTATGAAATTCACATATACAGAGAGAGAGTGAGAGAGAGAGAGAGAGAGAGAGAGAGAGAGAGAGAGAGAGAGAGAGAGAGAGAGAGAGAGAGAGAGAGAGAGACATATAAACATATATACACACACTACATATATAAGATGAAGAATTCCAGTTTATATTAACTAATTAACTGTCACTAACAGTTTTGCATTTTGGCTTATTTCTCTGTAATAAATTCACATTTTGATATATTGTGTTTTCATTTTCAGGCGCAAACGTGGAGATTGTGAGGGTGTGGGGCGGGGACGCGGGTGGGAAGTCCTACATGCAGGGGCTGCACTTCGCCTTCTCCCTGGGGACAGCAGTCTCGCCCTTTTCTCTGGAACCATTTCTCTCAGAGAAACCCGACAACGCCAACCACACAACCACCACCACGACACATCCGCACAACACCACCACTACTACGACATCAACAACGACAACGACAACGATGCCGGCTACAGAATCACGAATATTTTGGGGCTTTCTCATCGCTGCGGTGATCGGGGCGACGTCGTCTCTGGTCTACCTGGCGAAATATTTCACCACCGGGTCGTCACGTGCAAACGTGTACGACGTGACCCCGGCACGCGACGTCGTAACGAAGGCGAAAGCAGACGTTTCGGGAGAAGACAACTACGCCTGCGAGGCGATCAGAATGGAGTCGAAGGAGCGGTCGGGTGATGGAGTCGAAGATAACGACGACGTCGTCCACAACAACGCCAACGCCAACGACGATATTCAGCAAGCAACTAAGCGCCATGTATCTAAACTAGTTATAACGGGAGCTGTCGGCCTTTTCTTCGCGTTGTATTTCTTTCTGGACGAAGTGGAGGACACGACCCCGTCTTTCATGGCCACCTTCGTCGTCGAACAGTTCGGAACGGACAAAAAGTTCGGCACGAGGGTCACGGCGGCCTTCTTCTCCGCCTACTGCGCAGGCCGTGGCGCAGGCATGGTCATCATCGGCTTCGTCACGCACCTGCAGCTCTTCGCCGCCTGCAGCCTCGGTCTCGTTCTAGGCCACCTCTGCCTGCTCCTTTCCGGCTGGTTCCTGTGGCGATGGGGATTGTGGGTAGGCGTCGCGGTCATCGGTTCGGCTATTTCCGTCATCTTTCCGGCCAGCCTCACGTGGACGGAGAAGGAGCTGACGCACCTCTCGGGAAAGCTCGTCGGCTCGGTCTATATAGCCTTGTATGTGGGCGGCCTGGTGAATCCGCAGGTGATTGGCGTTACCATGGAGACGTACTCCCCCATGTGGTACAGCTACGTGCTGCTCTTTGAGACCGTCTGCTTCGCTCTGGTGTTCGTCTGCTTAGTGGTTTACGTGAGGAAAGTGATTGGAAAATACAAAGACTGACAGTCACAGACCAAGAAACATTTACTTCGTGAAACGAAAGAGAGAGAGAGAGAGAACTGGATAATATAATTACGTTACAATACTTTCAGATTACAATACCTTCAACAACGAAACAAAGGAAACTGAAGCAGTCACAACAACACTGAATAAAGTGAAATTTTTTTCTTTCGTTTTTTTTCTTAACGAAAGTATTTTGATTTCTCATTTCTTCTGTGTATTAAATCGTAAACAGAAAGTGGGTTTCGTTTGTCTTAAAATATTTGAATATAAGTCTATATCTTTGTTTACACAGATCATAAATCTATATCCATATCTGTGTGTATCTGTTTCTGTATATCTATCTCTCTGTCAGTATCTGTCTATCTGTTTGTCAGTGAAGCAGTCTATCTATATATCTATCTACCTATCTGTCTGTATGTCTGTATCACACACACACACACGCACACACGCACACACACACACACACACACACACACACACACACACACACACACACACTCGCACACACACATATAAACCTAAATCTGCATAAAGATTCTAACCAGCGATCTCCAGTATTTAACTTACTACTTAGCACAACCCCATTAAGGCCCCACGATTCTGGGTAATAATAATAAAAAATTAAAAAATACCGGGTCACGTGACGTAACGATAAATACCGCTGTAGCTTTTACGACCGCTGCAGTGTATTATTCACATGACCTTTGACCTATAACGCCATATCGGCCGCGTTCCAGGATATAGCAGACGTTTGTATTTTGTTTATCGTGGCGATACTACAGTATCGCAAAATAATATTGTTTCTAAGAGATATTTAAGTTAGCAAAGTTTTGAGAAATACGGATCATACCAGATCTGGCGGACATTTTGTTCCGTGCGTGGAACGAATGACGATTCAATCGAACGGTTGTTACCAGTGACTTGGCGTGCGTGTCTGCTCAAACGAAATCAGAGAAAAAGATTGCGAAATCACCTGAGTGTTTATACTGTTTTATTTGTGTCTTATTCAGTTTCATTTAAGCGTATGCCTGTGAGTACGTCTGTTTAAGTTTTATATATATCTGTCTATCTATATCTATCTATCTATCTATCTACACACACACACACACATATATATATATATATATCTCACACACTCTATCTCTCTCTCGTTCTCTCTCGCACTCTCTCACTATCTCACTCTCTCTCTATCTCATTCTCGCTCTCACACGGTATCTCACTCTCTTTCTCACTCTCTCTGTCTTTCTCTCTCTCTCTCTCTCTCTCTCTCTCTCTCTCTCTCTCTCTCTCTCTCTCTCTCTGTGTGTGTGTGTGTGTGTTTCTCAGTTTGACTATATATTTCTCTCTGTCTCTTTGTCAGTTTATCTCTAGGTATCTGTATTTATCGGTATATCTGTATCTGTATCTCTGTATTTCTGTATATCTGTATATCTGTATATCTGTATATCTGTATCTTTGTATATCTGTATCTCTGTATATCTGTATATCTGTATATCTGTATATCTGTATCTCTGTATATCTGTATATCTGTATCTCTGTATATCTGTATATCTGTATATCTGTATATCTGTATCTCTGTATATCTGTATATCTGTATCTCTCTGTATATCTGTATATCTGTATATCTGTATATCTGTATCTCTGTATATCTGTATATCTGTATATCTGTATCTCTGTATATCTGTATATCTGTATATCTGTATATCTGTATCTCTGTATATCTGTATCTCTGTATATCTGTATCTCTGTATATCTGTATATCTGTATATCTGTATCTCTGTATATCTGTATATCTGTATATCTGTATATCTGTATATCTGTATCTCTGTATATCTGTATCTCTGTATCTGTGTATCTCTGTATATCTGTATCTCTGTATCTCTGTATATCTGTATCTCTGTATATCTGTATATCTGTATATCTGTATATCTGTATCTCTGTATATCTGTATCTCTGTATATCTGTATATCTGTATATCTGTATCTCTGTATATCTGTATCTCTGTATCTCTGTATCTCTGTATATCTGTATATCTGTATATCTGTATCTCTGTATATCTGTATATCTGTATCTCTGTATATCTGTATATCTGTATCTCTGTATATCTGTATCTCTGTATCTCTGTATATCTGTATATCTGTATCTCTGTATATCTGTATATCTGTATATCTGTATATCTGTATCTCTGTATATCTGTATATCTGTATATCTGTATATCTGTATATCTGTATATCTGTATATCTGTATCTCTGTATATCTGTATATCTGTATCTCTGTATCTCTGTATATCTGTATATCTGTATCTCTGTATATCTGTATCTCTGTATATCTGTATATCTGTATATCTCTATCTCTGTATATCTGTATATCTGTATCTCTGTATATCTGTATCTCTGTATATCTGTATCTCTGTATATCTGTATATCTGTATATCTGTATCTCTGTATATCTGTATATCTGTATATCTGTATATCTGTATATCTGTATCTCTGTATATCTGTATCTCTGTATCTGTGTATCTCTGTATATCTGTATCTCTGTATCTCTGTATATCTGTATCTCTGTATATCTGTATATCTGTATATCTGTATATCTGTATCTCTGTATATCTGTATCTCTGTATATCTGTATATCTGTATATCTGTATCTCTGTATATCTGTATCTCTGTATCTCTGTATCTCTGTATATCTGTATATCTGTATATCTGTATCTCTGTATATCTGTATATCTGTATCTCTGTATATCTGTATATCTGTATCTCTGTATATCTGTATCTCTGTATCTCTGTATATCTGTATATCTGTATCTCTGTATATCTGTATATCTGTATATCTGTATATCTGTATATCTGTATCTCTGTATATCTGTATATCTGTATATCTGTATATCTGTATCTCTGTATATCTGTATATCTGTATCTCTGTATATCTGTATATCTGTATCTCTGTATATCTGTATATCTGTATATCTGTATCTCTGTATCTCTGTATCTCTGTATATCTGTATATCTGTATCTCTGTATCTCTGTCTTTGCATATCTCCTTCTCACTCCATTGTTACATCTTTCACACATGATATTACATAACGATACAGCATCTGATATTATATATATTATGTGGTGTTGTTTTTTTTTCTTTTTTTTTTTTTTTTTTTAAATTCTAGCAAAATGCTATCATCCAGAAAAGAAAAGCCGATTGTTAGCGATTTACTCAAAAGATTTTCTCTTATTTGTGACTTGATGGTAGTTCCTGACGAGTTCAGAGTGACACTTTCGAATCTCGTAGAAAAACAAGTTTCCCAAGAAGGTGGCTATCATCATCGTTCAGTTGCCTTGTTCCGTGTCGTATTCTGTGCGTGTTCGAGTACGTGCGTGTGTGCGTGTTTGAGTGTGTGTATTTACGAATGAATATTCTGTCTTACGAAATAAATCTACTTAAAAGATACATCTCTTATTGATTCCATATCGCAGGTGTCTGTTTCTCTGTGTATTTGATTTTGTGTGTGAGTTTGTATATGTATTTTTGTATGTATATGTGTATATGTGTGTTATGCTTTTGTGTGTGTGTGTATATATGTTTGTACCTATATATGTATGTGTATATATACAGATCAGAGTTTATTTATTTATTTGTTTGTTTGTTTGTTTGTTTATACATACAGAAAGTCAATGGTATATACATATCAGATTTTATTTATCTATTTATTTATTTACTACACAGACAGAAAGTCGATATACGAACTAACCTTTCATACAAGTGATGTTATGTATGCTGGGACGAACGCTAAGATATTTATCGCTCTGATTGGCAACAAAGGAACATCGTCAGTGTACACTCTTAAAGATAGTCAGTGCGACTTTGAGCGAAATATGACAAACGTATTCAAGGTATTTTTAACTCTTCTTTCTTTACTGAATAAACACTACTGTATTCATTCTCTCTCACACCCTCTCACACTCTCCCTCACACTCTCTCTCTCATTATCTCTCTCAGGTGTTGACAAAACGTTTTTATTATCAGTTATACTGAACACATGTCGTTGCATACATGGGTATATGGCTGTTTGGAAGACATGTATGTATGTATGTATATGTGTGTTGTGTGTGTATGCACATATTTGTGTGTCTGTATGTATGTATGGGTATATTTGTATGTTTCTATATATAAACAAATGAACATACTCATATATTCCTAAGTACATAAAAGACACACCAACACATGTATGTAGATAGGTAGGTAGGTAAGTAAGTAGGTAGGTAATAAGCTACGTATCTAAGTATGTATTTATATACTTGTGTGTATGTGTGTGTGTATATATATGTGTGTGTGTGTGTGTGTATATATATATATGTATATGAGAGAGAGAGAGAGAGAGAGAGAGAGAGAGAGAGAGAGAGAGAGAGAGAGAGAGAGAGAGAGAGAGAATCAATGTTTCTATTTATTTGCAGTTAGAGGCAGAAAACGTGGGTTTTGTGAAGGATATCATCATAGGACATGACAACAACGGGCTGTTTGCTGCCTGGCACCTCGACTGGGTAAATCAACAGACTACATTACAATACATTAACTTACATTACGTAGCGTTTTGTTATCTTGTATTATATTATGTTATTTTTGTGACGTTATGCTATATTATATTATATTCTATTATATTATCTTATATTATATTATATTACATTAAATTGCATTACGTAACGTTATGTTATCTTATATTATATTATGTCATTTATCTTACGTTATGCTATACTGTATAATATTATATTATATTATATTACATTACATTACATTACATTACGTTATGTTATGTTATCTTATTTCATATCATATTATGTTATGTTCTGTTACATACACTACGCTATATACACTTCACTACACTACACTACATTACACTACACTACACTACACCACATTACATTACACTACACTACATTTCACTATACTACACTACAATACAATACACTACACTACACTACATTTCACTACACTACACTACACTACACCACATTACACTACACTACACTACATTTCACAACACTACACTACAATACACTGTACTACACTACACTACATTTCACTACACTACACTACACTACATTACATTACACTACACTACATTTCACTATACTACACTACACCACATTACATTACACTACACTACATTTCACTACACTACACTACATTTCACTATACTACACTACACCACATTACATTACACTACACCACATTACACTACACTACACTACATTTCACTACACTACACTACACCACATTACATTACACTACACTACATTTCACTATACTACACTACAATACAATACACTACACTACACTACATTTCACTACACTACACTACAATACAATACACTACACTACACTACATTTCACTACACTACACTACACTACACTACAATACACTACACTACACTACATTTCACTACACTACACTACACTACAATACACTACACTACACTACATTTCACTACACTACACTACACTACACTACACTACACTACACTACATTTCACTACACTACACTACACTACACTACACTGTACTACACTACACTACACTACACTACACTACACTTCACTACACTACACTTCACTACACTACACTTCACTACACTATACTTTACTATACTATACTAATGCAGTATCACTAATTCCTCTGGTCTTTAACAGGTTATTGTGGAGAAGTTTCTGGACGCAAACGAACAGAAGGAATACATATCGAAGCTAAGGGCAGACCCACATTGTCCTAGCGGAGTGTTTCGTAAATCTGGAGAAATCGCTCGACAACCTTTCTCTGTGTCATACTATTTCGAGTGCCAAAACTGGATAGACCAGAACAATCCAGCTAGAAAACTTACGTGCCCTAAAGAAGAACTTAATTATGTAGATGGTAACCATAGATACTTACTTACTTATATACGTAACTGTAACAGATATATAATATTACTGTGTATGTGATTCTTATACTTACTGCTTTTAATAACATACTACATGCATTCAAATAATTATACATGCACATATGTTCATAAACATTTATTTGTTAATATAATTTTAGATTAATTAATTAATTAATTTATTGTCTGTCTGTCTGTCTCTGTCTGCCTATCAGTGTGTCTGTCTGTCTCTGTCTGCCAGTGTCTGTGACTGTCTGT
>CM022676.1:8431085-8446085 GCA_012295275.1 Chrysomallon squamiferum
TTCATTGTTAGAGAAGCGTCACACAATTTTTCATAAGCCAGGTTTCTGTGTAATCTTCATCAACGATTCTCTTTTGATACGGATGGTTTAGCAGAAGCAAGAAGACCATTGTGTAACACAGGACAACCTTTAGTAACAAAAACACGTTTTCACTGAGAATTAACACGGGACGACACAATCAAGGCACTGTGCCTGTTTCCAGCTTAACAGCGTGTGTACTGGTAATAGTAATGAAATGTTTTATAGACGAGACACAAAAAAAAAAAAAAAAAAAAAAAAAAAAATAAGCAAAGATGTTTTATTTCTCCAGAGACTACATCGAGTGAACCTTTGAGAATATACAAACGAAACATATTTTTAATAAAATTTCGTAATCAAGTGAAATGTCTTATTGATCTCTAAATATTAAAAAAACCCAGTTTATTGTTCTAAAGAATGCACGGAGAGCAGTATTTACAACAACGTAAAAGCAATACATAATTTAAATAGTGTTTTCTTTAGTGTCACAAGACATATTAATTATCATTATGAAGTTACAGCCTCGCTTTCAAAAAAATCTAATTTCGTATCGATATGTAATCATTTATTTTTGTAGTAAGACATGTATTATTCTAAAGACTGCACGAAGTTCAGTATTGAAAACACATACAAACAAAACATAATATAAAACATAATTTCTTCAATCTCACAATACATAACACGTGTAATATTATTATTATATGAAGCCACCGCCTTGCAATCAAATCAAGCTTGTTATCGATCGTTTATTTTTGTACTGCTTGTAGAATTAATTTAATGTAACAGAGAAGCAAAATATGATACCCAGTCACGCTAAATTCCAATTATAAAAATTACTCGAAACCAAAGATAAAAAAAAATCAAAAAAAAATCTGAAAACTGAAGAATTAAATACATCTTAATACTGGGGGATTAGAGAGATTAAGAGTACAATATATTTTAAACTGAAAACAACAATCTAATCTAGCCTTTGTTCTTTTCACCGTTACAAAAGAAATGACCTGGTTATTTACCGTGATAAGCTAAAGTTTGTTTTGGTATCAAGAAAAGGAGAAGACAATTTTCAGGTTAAAACAAGCTATTTTGATAGTCCGAGATTGATTATAAAAACAGTCGCTGATTACGTTTTTCGGTCAATGAAAACTTTCTGCCTACTCATTGGTAGCAGAAAATAAGCAGATTTTCAACTACCAAGGAGTTGGCACATTTGTGACCCACTCCTACGAAACTTGCACGAAGTCCCAGAATAGCGATCACCGCTTCTTGTTTTGACAGTAATTGATGGCTATTTTTATCAGTTGGCAGAAGTTTGCTATTTTGAGTTTCTACGATCATTTTAACAGTAAAAATCAAAATCGCTTAACTTGGATTGTCATCAAGTTATCTGAAACAACAATCAGAAACTATGTGTTTAATTATTAAGCATTTTATTAACAAGAAATTCAACAGAATCCTCAGAGGTTTCCTTGACTTAGTCGACACAGTTTTTCAATCCACAGGAAAATATTTATATATATACACACAGTGGCTTTAATTCCGATGGCTACAGTGTTTAATGCATAGGTAGAGGATCCAGTATCCGAAATTCCAAAATTCGAAAAGGTTTGAAATCCTTGCAGTGGAAAAATGTGATATATTACAGTTTCCAAATTTATTTTCCATTCATAAACTTTATTTTATGCACCAGATTATTTTGAATATTATTTAAAAAGTCAGGCAGACTATTTGCGTAAGCTCTGTATGAAACATAAACGAAATCCTTATTTAGACGTTAGATACTAATCTCCGGCTATTTCTTTATGTTCCAAATTACGAAAAATTACGAAAAATTACGAAGTCCGAAACACTTCGAGTTCCAAACATTTCTGATAAAAGATTCTCAGCTGCACTGGAACACGAAAATTAATTATTCCATCGTGAAGAAATTAAAGTGCGCCAATGTCAGTACAAATTATCTGAGATAAAAGGTAAATGTAGTTATACTTCTAAGTTATTAACTATTGTGTAGTTCTGGGCAAACAGTCATCATTAAAAACAAATTATAACACTGAGGTAATCAGATTGTATTTAGGCTATGTCTTTCAAGTAAAGCTAGCCGAAAAATATACCCGAAAACTACAACAAATAAATAAATAAATAAATAAATAAATAGACAAACAAATGAATGAAGAATGAACGAACAAACAAACGAACAACAACAAACCAACAGATAAATAAATAAATAAATAAATAAAATAAACAAACGAACAAACAAACAAATTAATTAATTAATTAATTAACAAACAAACAAACAAATAAACAAACAAATTACATACGATTGTAACACTCAGAATCTGGGTTACAGTCAACAAGGATCCCGTCTTCGTCATATTTGTATAATTCACAAGATGTGTCGAGAATACGGAAGTAACGACAATACGTCATTTCGGAACATCTTCTAGCACACTCCAGGTTATATGCGGAATAACTGCTTGCGATTTTCACGACGTTAGAAAGTGATGACGTCAGAATAAACAAGCTGTGAATATAATGATCAGGAATGAAAGCTGAAAATAAAAAAATAAAGAAGAAAAATTAATAAACTAATAATAGTAATAACAGAGAAACGAACATACACACATAAATATACTATTACTACTTCTGCTGCTATTACCATTACAACACTACCACTACTACTATTACTATTACTACATACTATAATTATCATCTTCTAAATTTAACATATTGGCTTTGCGTACCTGGTGTCGTCGTAGTTGTTGTTTCTTCTACGGTTGCGACCGCTGTTTTGAAATAAAATAAAAACATGTAACCATAGAGATAACGTGGCTTTATATATACATACATACATACATATATACATTATATACACTGATACATATAAATATACATATACATATACAATTTATATATATATAAATTAATACGCATACACATACATACTTATATAGAAGAATACATGTAGACACACCCACCTACAAACATATATATATATATATATATATATATATACACAGAAATACATGCATATACATACATTCATTCACCCACACACAGACATATATACATATGTACATACAAAACATATAAGGCAAATATAAAGATAATCACACAGATAATATGCAAGAAGCTAGACACACCGCACACACGTATTTTACCAAGTACGGCTAAAAACATACATCAGACATACACACACCTCACAAACCTAAATAATTAACACAGACACTAATTAACACTATTTAAGATTACGTATGAAGCCGGACGGGACGTAAATTCACTTACCGGACGACCCGTCTTCACAGACAGTTCTGTACCAGCTCGAAAGTTCTGTGGCCTTCCACAGCCCTCGCTGGTCGTTTGTCGTTGTGTATGCACATTTGCCATTCTCGACTTCCCATCTTGATGACGTCACAGGAACGTAATTTCCGTTGTCCCACCATACCCACTGATTGTTGACAAATTTGAGACCCATCCAGTGCTGGCCAAAGTTTGCACCTGATAATAATAATAATAATAATAATAATAATAATAACAACAACAACAACAACAACAAGAAACTTTACTATTAAACGTATTCTGTAGTAAGCTAAGCCAAAACCATGATTTGTTGTTATTATTATTATTATTATTATTATTATTATTATTATTATTATTATTATTATTTTATTTATTTATTTATTTATTATTGTTTTAGCCACAAAAGCAAATCTACATGATTATATGAATATTTCCATAAAACGTCTTATAGCAGAAGTCACTGACATTAAACCTTCTAGTAAACTCAACAAAACAATGTGTAATTATAGTTTCTAATTATCAAGCTTTCCCTCAATCATCACCTTTATTTTCTTCAGTGAAATTAACCGCTTAAATTAACTGAGGCATAAAAGTAATATTTAACTATCTATCCTTAAAATATGCTCTCTTCAGTGAAATAAACTAATTACATAACTGGTACATCGAATTACCTAGGCCTTTCCAAACGTCGATTTGTTTTTCTTCAGTCTCGAGATGGACCAGATGCGTCCCCTCCGACTCGCATTTCTTTTCTGCGTCAGTATACTGCAGGCCTGTAGAGAATCCATAGTAACAGACACCAGAGATCTGAGGAGACGTTTCCAGGGTCGTGTCTCCAGAAAACTTAGAACAGGGCAGAACTGTGCCATCTGAAACGTAAAATAGAGTGAACGTGAAAATTCTGAACGTCGCCATTTTGTATTGTGTTTGGTGTGAGTCGTGACGTCATCGTACGTATGACGTACTGGTCTTCAGCATGGTAGAAAGGTGTATAGTAAAAAAAAATGGATAGTAAATTGGTTTGATGGATACGTTATGACGTCATAACTGCAGGGAAAATGGCGGCGACTCTGTGTTCTTAAATTGTATTCGTTTTATTGTTGTAGTTCGTTATGATTTATGACTGGATATATTATTATTATTATTATTATTAGTAGTAGTAGTAGTAGTAGTAGTAGTAGTAGTAGTAGTAGTAATAGTAGTAGTAGCATTAGTTTTAATATTATTATTATTATTATTATTACTATAATTACTGCTGCTGTTATTATTACTATTTTGTTGCTGTAGTTACAAATCTTAGAAACTTTGAGTAATATAGAAACAAACAAAATAATTAAGTATCATAATTCTAGTCATAAACATTCTAAATTTACATTGATATAAAAAGGGAACCTAAAAATTAAACAGTAACCAAACAAAATAAGAGAGAGAGAGAGAGAGAGAGAGAGAGAGAGAGAGAGAGAGAGAGAGAGAGAGAGAGAGAGAGAGAGAGAGAGAGAGAGAGAGAGAGAGAGAGAGAGAGAGAGAGAGAAGACCCCAAACAAAACAATGCCATATAATTATAAATTTCCAATGCTTTCCATTCATTCCATTATATTAAATATTTCCAGTGATCTGCGATGAATGACAAACATTAGACTATACGAGTAAACGCTGAAGCATGAACAATGCAGAGGAAACAAAGCCCAAAAATCGTTATCACAATAAAATAATTCTTTGTTTTATGACAGCAGAACAAAAGTGGTCTTCAGTGGTATGTCCATAGCCTTGGGCTGGACATGGTCTTTCTTTTAACGGCCATTGTCCACGGTGATTCGCGAGCCTGATACTGCATGCCACTTTGATAATCGGGTGTGTGTATATTTCAGGATGAAGTAAAAAAAGTGTAAATAAATAATCTTAGTTGCGGTCTAATAATAAATCGATGCATGCGATTCGAAACCGTGCGCAAACATACTCTTGAAACCTAAACTAGCTTCTTCTGTTTTTGTACCAAATTAAATGTCTGTCTATCTATCTATCTATCTATCTATCTATATATCTATCTATCTATCTGTCTGTCTGTCTGTCTGTCTGTCTGTCTGTCTATCTATCTATCTATCTGTCTGTCTGTCTGTCTATCTGTCTATCTGTCTATCTATCTATCTATTTATCGATATACCTGTCTATCTATCTGTCTGTCTATCTATCTACCTACTTACTTATCTATCTATCTATCTACCTATCTATCTGTCTGTCTGTCTGTCTGTCAGTCTATCTATCTGTCTATCTATCTATCTGTCTGTCTGTCTGTCTATCTATCTATCTCTCTCTCTGTCTATCTGTCTATCTATCTATCTATCTCTCTACCTATCTGTCTATCTATCTGTCTGTCTATCTATCTACCTACTTACTTATCTATCTATCTATCTACCTATCTATCTGTCTATATATCTATCTATTTATCTATCTATATTTATCTATCTATTTATAAGTAGGTTCGTAGGTAGGTAGATATATATATATATATTCAGACAGAAAAACAAACAGACAGACAAAGGGAGAGACACAAGGGGAGATTAAAGGGGAAACAAAATTTATAAAAAGGAAGAAGAAGACAACACGAATAAAATGACAGTAATAATAATAATTAATAAATAATAATATGTAAAATTAATAGTAAACGAAACAAATAAAACAATTAAATTCATGAAAAAAGAATTAATAATAATGATCAGGGTAGGAAAAAGTTATACATTTAATTTTTAGTAATCACTGATATTGAAGTTTATTTTTATTTTTATTTTTTTATTATTATTATTTTTTTACTTAACTATCCTGAAATGATATAAATTACATACCCGATCCACATGGAAAAAAGAAACAAATAAATAAAATAGCAAATAAGCAAATAAGCAAATAAAGACATAAATAAATAAATAATAAAACAAAATAAAATAAAATGAATGAATAAATAAATAAATAAATTGATAAATAAATAAATAATAAAACAAAAGAAAACAAAATAAAACAAAACAAAATAAAATAAAATAAAATAAAATAAACAGAATAAATAAATAAATAAATTGATAAATAAATAAATAAATAATAAAACAAAACAAAACAAAATAAAATAATATAAAATAAAATAAAATAAAGTAAAATAAATAAATACATAAATAAATAAATAACATACCTGTTTTAACTGCACAATAGATCAAAACGAAGGGAAACAAAATCCCCGCTGTCATCCTGATTTCTCAAATTTCTCCCACGAAATGTGTAAAAAAAAAAAACTCTGCGATATGTTTATACTGACGGAAAATCAATCGACAATTCATCGATAATCAGTAGATAACAGAAGCAATTCGCCAATAACGTACGTACCTGACGAGTTTAATACCAATATATTTACCTGTTATTTACCTGTTATCAAATTCATTAGCCGCCATTGCTTTTTAATATTTAATATTTAATTTCGATTGGACGTTTAAATATATAACAATGATTTTGATTGAATTGCACTGAATGCTTTGTGGAACTGTCAAATGCGTTTACTAACATGTTTTGACTGTTGTTTTTCTTTTTTTTTGTATTTCTAATTGCGTCATTTATAATTTATAGTAAGTGACGTTATTTTGATCGATTCCATGTAAAGTGGTTAGCAAATATTCAGAGTTATTGTGAGTAGTTTTGAGTTCGTCATTTTCCGTGATATTAATTTTAAAGCATTAATTTGACCTCAGTCGTGTACAAACAGCATAAATATTATTTTGATTATTTTCAGGTTAATGTTTTATTAGTTGCTCGCAGTCAGTCTTTGTTAATAATAAAGTTAGTATAACACCACAATCAGAGATCGTGCCCACGCCGCCATATTTACATTTTCTGTGACGTCATTTCGTTCAGAAATGGGGGAAAAAAGGGAAATCAGACGAGAAAACATGTGACGTCACTAATTACTCATCACAAATGGGAGACAACTCTCTGCCGATACTGATTGGCTGGAACTCGGCATTTCACTTTTGTTGATGTTAAATTAAAGATGGCTGCCGTCAAATAAAAAAAAAAAAAAAAAAACTCTTTTCTTCAGTAGAAGACAAACCTCTTAGTAACGAAGTTTGTAAATAACCATTTTTTGTCTGATATCTGTTTATTAAAAATGCAGGGTCCAAAAAGAATCATGGACTGCATTACCAACGTATGAACTGTCGGTCGTGAGAAAACAACAACATGAAAAATTGTGAAATGCGCTCATGGACTTTGATAAAAGCAATAAAGGTAAAATCAGAACGGAAGTTCGTACGTACGTTTTGCGTGTGTGTGTGTGTGTGTGTTTGTGTAGGTGTAACAAACAAACAAAGCAAAAAACGATAACATGTTGTTTCATGAATACACCATTAAAAAAATGTAATAATAATAAAAATTTGGATACGTTTTAGTGTTTAAAGTTATTATTCATCAATGCTGTTTTGTGTTGATAGAGCGTATTTCTATATATATATGTCGGATTTTTGTTGTTGTTTTGTTGGGTTTTATTAGTGTTTTTTCATTGTTTTTCTTTGATTCTTATTATTTATATATTGGTTATTTCTATTTGCTTTGTTTTTTCAGACATAATTTTGATTAGCTGTAAATCTTGACTTTGTCAGATTTAATCATTAGATGCTTATCATAAAATAAAGTTTAAAAATAATGAATGAATGAATAAAAAAAATTAATGAATGAATGAATGAATGAATAATAAATAAATTAATAATAATAATAATAATATTGTATGTTTTATTAGGAACATTTTGTTTATCTATATCAGATATCCTGTTAATCGTTTATCCTATAAGAAGACTAACCGTTTATAATAATAGGGCAATCATTTTTGCGTTAACAGTTTAACAGTTTGTCAAGAAGAAAGAAAAACGACATTAGGTTAACATCGATATTAGCACGTATTTTATTCTAATTCAGAATGTTCTGATTTACAAAGAAAGAAAAACAATAGCACACACACACACACAACACATAAACACATACACATACTTACAAAGATATTATAATAGATCATTTAGCTATATTCATTACATACATTATCGTTGCCATATACCCGCACATGACGTTCTATTACGAACATTTGTATAGGATTTGTCTTTGCTGATAACACTTGAATACAGACCTTTGTACCAGCAGATAACACACACGTTACTGCACGTTTTTAAACGTGACAAGGCTACGCATGTCTTGTAACGAATTCTGAACTGCTCGTCTGTTCTGTATGAGATAATGTTTAGTTCTTTGTATACCTGGATGTTTAACTTCCAGGACTGGGTATGGTTATACATAAAACACAGGCAGGAGCCATTGTAATACAGGAGGGGTGGTGAGTGGTAGGGTGGGGAAGAGATATTTGAATATTAAAGAGATTTGTGTTATTGTTGGTGCGGTTGTTGTAGTTGATGTGGACGTTATTGCTGTATTTTTTTGTATTTTTTGGGGGGGTTATTTGGTGTGTTTTTTTTCTTCTTCACTTATTTATTATTGTATTTGTTGTTGTTGTTGGTGTAGCTGTTGGTTTTTTGTTGTTGTTGTTGTAGTTATAATAATAATAATAATAAAACATAGTAATAGTAATAGTAGTGTTAGTAATAGAAGTAGTAGAAATGGTAGTAAAGGTAGTGGCAATAGTGGTAATACTTGTAGTAGTGGTTCTACTAGTAGTAGCAATAGCAACTGTAGTACTAGGCAGTATATTAGTATTAGCTTTAACAGTTGTAGTAGTAGTAGTAGTAATAATCATAATAATAGCAACAACATTAATCATAATAATTACGATATTGGTAACAACAGATATAATAAAATGATTATCAACAACAGCATTAACAACAACAACAACAACAACAACAGTAATAATAATAAGAAGAAGAAACAAAAAAGTATCGTTATATCTTTACAACACGCGCAGTTCAGAAAAGTCATGCACTGTTACCATTACGGCAAAATCGTCGGTTTTGATCTGTACTCGCTATATTGCTGAATCATTCTTTCTAGTTCCTGTTTACAACAAGTCTAGGCTTGTAACGCGCCCTCAACGTTGATCTAAACCAGGTTATACATACAATTGCACAGAGAAAAAAAAAAAGCCCCCAAAAACAGAGGACTTGTACGTATATCATGTCAATCTTACGTTTTTTCCGTGTATTCGAGAATTCGAGATTTTGAGAGCATGGTTGTTTGTTTGTTTGTTGTTTTGTTTTTTTAATTATTAACATGTGTAGGGGAATTATTACGAACTGTCTGCTGCTTATGCTGTCTTTACCGGGTAGGTTAATTTTGTTTTTAATCAATAATTTCGATAGATTTGTTTTTTTCTTTGTTATTTCAAGGTAGAGGGTTTTTTTTGCTCGTTGTGTTCGTTGTGTTGTTGAATGAAACGTGTTATACAGATAATGATACGACTCCGGGTAGCACGCATGCACGCACGCACGCATTCACGCACGCACAAAAGAAAGCATTTACATGCCTAACATTAGCCAGTCTGATGATAAATAAATAAATAAATATAATTTTTAATAAATAAAGAAAAAGAAACAAAATCAGTAATAAGTGTATAAATGATCGAATAAATAAATTAATTAATTAATTAATAAATAAATAAAGAAATATAATTTAAAAAAAATAAAAGAAACAAAAAGAAACAAAACAAAAGAAAGGAATTAAACAAAATAAAAAATAACTGTATGAATGAACGAACAAAAAATTAAATAAATAGCAAAACAAACCAACTAAACAAACAAACGAACGAACAAACAAACACACAAACAAAAACATAAATAAATAAATAAATAAACAGCAAAACAAACCAACTAAACAAACAAACGAACAAACAAATAAATAAATAAATAGCAAAACAAACCAACTAAACAAACAAACAAACAAATAAATAAATACATTTTTCTTTCCACAGTTACTGCCTACGAGCCCAGCGTTGAACTTAAATGTCTGCCTACACCCGCCCACCTGAAAGAAAAATGGCAGACATCGTGTCACGTGACTATGTCCGCAGACTACACCTTCGTCAGTCTCCGCCTAACGAAGAAGGATGTTCGCGGAACCGGCGAAGTTCTCGTCGCCACGGTGACGTCATCTAACGAGACAGTGCTGGAGTCGTCGTCGCTGCAGAGTCGAACGGCGACGTTGTCGTGGGACGGCCAGTATTTCGACCTTTCCGTTGTTTCTTTTGAAAAGGCAGACGTCGGGTACTACAGCTGCAGCCTCGAAACGGACTACTCGGGAGTGACCAACGTGACGTCGTCTGACGTGTGCACAGGTGTGTTAAGCAGTAGCGTTCACGCGTATGCAGTAGGTTTCACGTGTGTGAAGTAGGTTTCACGTACATGCAGTAGGATCCACGTGTGTGTAGGAGGAGGGTTCACGCGTATGCAGTAGGTTCACGCGTATGTAGTAGGTTTCACGTGTGTGTAGTAGGTTTCACGTGTGTGTAGTAGGTTTCACGTGTATGTAGTAGGTTCACGTACATGTAGTAGGATCCACGTGTATGTAGGAGGAGGGTTCACGCGTATGTAGTAGGTTTCACGTGTATGAAGTAGGTTCACGTACACGCAGTAGGATTCACGTAGATGTAGTAGGATGTACGTGTATATAGTAGATTTCGCGTGTATGTAGTAGGATTCACGTACATGTGGTAGGATTCACGTGGATATAGTAGGAGTCAAGTATATATAGTAGGATTCACGGTATCAGGACAACTGCCCCCCGTCCCCCAGACAACAGCTCTCCAATTTTTTCTTCCAATATAACCATCCAGAATGATTTTCAAGCAATATCCCAATAAATTTGTCAAAGTGTTACATTAAACTTGATTACTTTGCTGTGCTAAAACATCTGCTAAAACATCTGCTAAAACATCTTATAAAACATCAAAGCTAATTAAAGCCAGCTAATTGCTAATTGAACTTGAGTAAAAGCATTTGTTTTACTGTGACCTCCTAAAACATCTTATAAATCATCACCTAACATCAAAGCTAACTGGTGCGAGTCAGTTAATTACTAATTCAGGCTAATTAAATGCTAAAGATTCCTTCGATTTGGCAAGTGATCTGTAATTGAGATTTCTTACGAGTGTGAAGGAAGAAGGCAGCACGCTTGTAAAGCTGAACTGAACTGTGACTGGATGCTTCTTTCATCTGGCACCCAGTTCAACTCATTAGTCTAGCAGTTTGTTACAATACTGATGATGAGTTTGCTTTACTGACCCGTCATACAGCTGCAATTGCAGTCGTTCCAGTGGATGAAGTGACGGCAGCTTTTTTAAGAAGCTGATAATGATGATGATGATGACTCTGTGTTACCAGTACTGGAATACTTTGAGGACAACTTCATCTGTCGACAGTATGAAAACTGAAAAATGTAAAATGAACTCTTGTAAGACGTGCCTTAGTATACCTGGTTATAGATGAACCTGTACGTGTGAATGAACTGTTGATATACAAAGCTTTACTAGAGAACTATGGCCAGACTACACTGAATTTCATTTTGTATGTGGTCTTTTATTTTTTTGAAGTATCAAAAAACTTGTCATTATACATACATATATATATATATATATATATATGTCGCTTAAAAATCATTACTGGAAGAAAAAATGGGGGGGGGGCAGTTGTCCTAGAATCAGTATTCACGTATATTTAATAGGATTCACGTGGATGTGATAGGATTCACGTGAATGCGGTAGTGATCACGTTTATGTAGCAGTGTTCAGTTATTTGCAGTAGCGTTCACGTATATGTAAACATATACGTAGTATGTTCACGTTTGTGTAAACAAATTTTAAAAATTAAAACTTTTTTTCAAAAAATTGTAATTATGTTCAAAACAGTTTGTCTGTAGTTATTGTCCCTCTGAAGATGGGACACCTGCTTAGTACGGACACTTTTCCTCGATCACTCAGGTGTCCGTACAAGACAAGTACCACTGTAGTTTCATCTTATTTCACTTTGTTTGTTCGCTTGTTTATTTGTGTATTTGCTCCTTTCTTTCTTTGTTTACCTTTATTTATATATATGTATATATTTGGGTTTTTTTGTTGTTTTTTTGTTTGTTTTTTTCAGCCGTATATGCTCCAAGTTTCTATGGACTTGGTGCTTCAGTTCTGTTTATCATCATTTTTGGTAGCGTCATATATGTAAGTTTTTATTATTATTATTATTATTATTATTATTATTATTATTATTATTATTATTATTGTTATTATTATTATTGCTATTATTATTATTATTGCTATTATTATTATTATTGTTACTATATTATTAGAATTATCGTTATTATTATTGTTAGTATTAATATTATGGTTATTATTATTGTTATTATTATTATTATTATTGTTGTGTTTATTATTATTATTATTGTTATTATTATTGCTATTATAATTTTTATTAGTAGTATTATTGTTATTATTATTATTGCTATTATTATTATTGTTACTATATTATTAGAATTATCGTTATTATTGTTATTATTAATACTATTATTGCTATTATTATTGTTGTTATTATTATTATTATTATTGTTATTATTATTGCTATTATAATTTTTATTATTAGTATTATTGTTATTATTATTGTTGTTATTGCTATTATTATTATTGGTATTATTATTATTATTATTGCTATTATTATTATTATTATTGTTGTTATTATTATTGTTATTATTATTATTATTATAATAATAATAATTATTATTATTACAGTTATTATTAGTAGTACTATTATTAGCAGTAGTACTATTATTAATATGATTTATTTATTTATTTATTATTATTATTATTATTATTATTATTATTATTATTATTACTAGTGTTATGGTTGTTTTTGAACGTGTTATTTTTATTATACTCCCAAATGATAGTTTGTTATTTTCACAGATAATTAAATATAACAATAAAATACATAAACATTAACACTAATCATTTCACTAGTTTTATTACTAACATCGACACTAACTCTGATACTGACACTAACACTAATACTAATATTACCACTAACACTGACGCTGATGCAAAAACTGACACTAACACTGAAACTTACACAGACACAGACACTGACACTAACATTATCATTAACACCGACACTAACGGTAGCAATAACACTGGCACTGACACTGACACTGACATTGTCATTAACACCGACACTAACGGTAGCAATAACACTGACACTGACACTGACACTGACATTGTCATTAACACCGACACTAACAGTAGGTTTTTTGTGTGTTTTTTTCTAGTATTTATCCAGGTCAGGAGGGGGTCAGAGAATCGTGCCGAAGTCAACTCTCAAGCAGCTAGAAAAGGCAAATAATCGAATTCGTGATCATGGACAATCCAAAGGTAAGCTCGTTCTCTCTCTCTCTCTCTCTCTCTCTCTCTCTCTCTCTCTCTCTCTCTCTCTCTCTCTCTCTCTCTCTCTCTCTCTCTCTCTCTCTCTCTCTCTCTCTCTCTCTCTCTCTCTCTCTCTCTCTCTCTCTCTCTCTCTCTCTCTCTCTCTCTCTCTCTCTCTCTCTCTCTCTCTCTCTCTCTCTCTCTCTCTCTCTCTCTCTCTCTCTCTCTCTCTCTCTCTCTCTCTCTCTCTCTCTCTCTCTCTCTCTCTCTCTCTCTCTCTCTCTCTCTCTCTCTCTCTCTCTCTCTCTCTCTCTCTCTCTCTCTCTCTCTCTCTCTCTCTCTCTCTCTCTCTCTCTCTCTCTCTCTCTCTCTCTCTCTCTCTCTCTCTCTCTCTCTCTCTCTCTCTCTCTCTCTCTCTCTCTCTCTCTCTCTCTCCCTCTCTCTCTCTCTCTCTCTCTCTCTCTCTCTCTCTCTCTCTCTCTCTCTCTCTCTCTCTCTCTCTCTCTCTCTCTCTCTCTCTCTCTCTCTCTCTCTCTCTCTCTCTCTCTCTCTCTCTCTCTCTCTCTCTCTCTCTCTCTCTCTCTCTCTCTCTCTCCCTCTATCTATCTATCTACCTATCTATATCTCTCTCTCTATCTCTCTCTCTATATATATATCCACGTCTCTCTGTCTATCTCTGTGTATACATCTGTCTACATAACTATCTATTTTCTATCTATATTTTATAAAATACATATTTTATTTTATTTTATTTCATTACATTTCAGCTACCGAACTTCGGCATCGTGTCGTAAGAGGTAAAAAAATGTGTTCTCTCTCTCTCTCTCTCTCTCTCTCTCTCTCTCTCTCTCTCTCTCTCTCTCTCTCTCTCTCTCTCTCTCTCTCTCTCCTGTCTTTCTATCTATCTATCTATCTCTCTCTCTGTCTCTCTCTCTCTGTTTGTCTCTCTCTGTCTCTGTCTGTCTCTCTCTCTCCCTGTCCCTATCTCTCTCTCTCTCTCTCTCTCTCTCTCTCTCTCTCTCTCTCTCTCTCTCTCTCTCTCTCTCTATATATATATATATATATATATATATATATATATATATATATATATATCCATGTTTGTCTTTCTATCTCTGTCTATACATCTGTCTACAAAACTATCTATTTTCTGTCTATAATGTATACATATATTTATCTTTTTTTTCATTTTTTTTAAATACATATTTTATTTTATTTTATTTCATTACATTTCTGCTATCGAAGCTTGGTGTTGTGTCGTAATAGGTAAGTTTAATGGTTGTCTCTCTCTCTCTCTCTCTCTCTCTCTCTCTCTCTCTCTC
>CM022676.1:8451085-8478585 GCA_012295275.1 Chrysomallon squamiferum
GTGTGTGTGTGTGTGTGTGTGTGTGTGTGTGTGTGTGTGTAATTATATACGTGTATACATACTCACTCACTCACACACACACACACACACAAAGAAAATAACTGGTTACTGACTAAAAATATCCGATTTATTCTGCTACGGTTAAAATGCTGAACATCTAAACTAACAACAACGTTGAACTATATATAAACAGACAGACAGACAGACACACACACACACACACACACACACACACACACATAGGTATATGTATGTATGTATGTATGTGTGTATATTATATATGTTTTTCTGTGTGCCCATGTGTGTGTGTGTGTATGTATATATATATATATAGGTGTGAATGTGTATATGTATGTATGTATGGATATATGCTATGTATGTATATGTATGTATATGTTTGTGTGTGTGTGTGTGTGTTTGTGCCCGAAAATATAAAATTTGATCAAGTTATCATATTGTGATACTATTCAGGATAAATATTTGTGTATATTTATACATGTGTGTATATATATTTCTTTGTGTGCGTGCGTGCGTGTACTCACAGATACACACATATGTGGACGTGCGTATTAGTATACGTTTCTGTTGATATTAGTACTAGGAGTAATAGTAGTAGTAGTTGTTGTAAAGTAGTTATAGTAACAGTAGTAGAAGCAGCAGCTATTGTTCAGGTTGAAGTAGTAGCAGTAGTAAGTAGTAGAAGCAGCAGTAGTAATCATCATTGTGTTGTTGTTGTCGTTGTGGCAGCATCATTAATTTTTTTAGCAATACCAGACACTGACGTTAATTCAAATTGCAGTTTCAACGAACCCAACTACAGCAGTGCTAACTACAACACCGAGTAGGAGGACTACACCAACAACGACAACATCAACAACGACAACGACAACCACACCAACAACAACAACTACTCCAACGACGACCACACCAACAACGACAACTACAACAACGACCACACCAACAACAACAACTACACCAACGACGACCACACCAACAACGACAACTACACCAACAACAACCACACCAACAACAACCACACCAACAACAACTACACCAACAACTACTACACCAACGACGACCACCACACCAACAACATCAACAACGACGACCACACCAACAACGACAACTACACCAACAACAACTACTCCAACAACGACGACCACACCAACAACTACTCCAACAACGACGACAACACCAACAACGACAACTACACCAACAACTACTCCAACAACGACGACTACACCAACAACAACTACTCCAACAACGACGACAACACCAACAACGACAACTACACCAACAACAACTACTCCAACAACGACGATAACGCCAACAACGACAACTACACCAACAACAACTACTCCAACAACGACGACTACACCAACAACAACTACTCCAACAACGACGACTACACCAACAACGACTACACCAACAACTACTACTCCAACAACGACGACTACACCAACAACGACAACTACACCAACAACAACTACACCAACAACGACAACTCCAACAACGACAACTACACCAACAACTACACCAACAACGACAACTACACCAACAACTACTCCAACAACGACAACTACACCAACGACAACTACACCAACAACTACTCCAACAACAACTACACCAACGACAACTACACCAACAACTACTCCAACAACGACAACTACACCAACAACAACTACGCCTACAAATGGACAACAATGTAAGTATACATTTTGTATATTCTTATATTAATATATATGTGTGTGTGTGTTATTCTTATATTTTTGTTTCTTTTCTTCTTTCTTTTCTTTTTCTTTAATCTTCTTCTTCTTCATTATTATTATTATTATTATTATTAACATTATTATTTTATTGTTGTTATTGTTGTTATTATTGTTGTCAGTAGTAAAACTATTATTACTATTGCTATTACTATTACTACTACTACTATTTCTACTACTACTACTTCTAATTCCAATTCTACTACTACTACTACTACCACTACTTCTATTACTACTACTATACTGCTTCTACTACTACTACCACTTCTATTACTACTACCACTAATTCTACTGTCAAATTTACTACTACTACTACTACTACTACTACTACTATTCCTATTCTTATTAATTTAGTTGTTGCAGTCAAAAATATTATTATTGCGGCTATTTTTTTTTTTTTTTTTTTTTTCTTCTTCTTCTTCTTCTTCTTCTTCTTCTTCTTCTTCTTATTATTATTATTATTATTATTTTATTTCAGTGACCAAAACAACAGCAGCACAAAACTCGAGTGAGTATAATTTACGTAATCTTTAAACTAGGCAAACAATAATAATAATAATAGTAATAATAAGAATAATAATAATAATAAGAAGAAGAAGAAGAAGAAGAAGAAGAAGAAGAAGAATTTAATAATAATAATAATAATAATAATAATAATAATAATAATTAGCTACAGTAATCTGAAAAAGGAACGCTAGTATTATTTTAACAGGAAAATAAAAATCTAATTTTATAATTTATACAGACGCTTGTTAGTTGGAGTTATCTTTCTTTGATCATGTACTGTTTACGCCTAGTACACCAAATTACACTGTTGTGTCAATCGTAGATTCTTTTATAAAGTATTAAACGTTATTAACTAGCTACTGTTAACGCACATGTGTATGAGACTAAACCTATGAAATATCCATTAAATGAAAATATAACACAAAAGAATAAAATTATTTTAATTTGATATCAGAGATTAAATGACTTATTGCCGTTTCTTTATGTGTTTTCCTTCTGTTACATTTCAGCTATCGGACCTCGTTATGGTGCCGTAACAGGTATTTTTTATTTTTTTTTCTCTCTCTCTCTCTCTCTCTCTCTCTCTCTCTCTCTCTCTCTCTCTCTCTCTCTCTCTCTCTCTCTCTCTCTCTCTCTCTCTCTCTCTCTCTCTCTCTCTTCCTCTCCCCCTCCCTCCCTCCCTTCCTCCCTCCCCTGATATGTATATGTGTATGAAGATCTACCTGTTTCTATGTCTATCTCTCTGTCTCTTTGTATGTTTGTCTACATTTATCTGTCTATATCTATCTATCTATCTGTCTGACTCTATGACTATCTCTCTATCTGTATCTGTCCATCTCTCTCTCTCTCTCTCTCTCTCTCTCTCTCTCTCTCTCTCTCTCTCTCTCTCTCTCTCTCTCTCTATATATATATATATCCATGTGTCTCTTTCTATGTTTGTCTGTCTGTCTCTGTCTATACATCTACTTTCTATCTATAATGTATACATATATATATATATATATATATATATATTTTTTTAAATATATATTTCATTTTATTTTATTTTATTTTATTTTATTTTATTTTTAGTTAAGACGGATCTGTTTTTTCTCGTGTGGCTGATACCACTTTTGTTTCTATTTTTAATTCTGCTCATTTTGTGTCTCTGGTGTTGTCTCTGCGCTGGTTTCTGTAAAAGTAAGTATACAGAAGTACGTACGTACGTACCGACACAAGCACAACTCAATGGATGTGTGTGTGTGTGTGTGTGTGTGTGTGTGTGTATATATATATTGAGTTTTATGTATGTATGTGTGTGTATATATATGTATATATGAATATGAACAAATAAATATTCAGATGCAAAATATTAATAAACTGACGTAATGTCACAGAAATACAGAGAGAGAGAGAGAGAGAGAGAGAGAGAGAGAGAGAGAGAGAGAGAGAGAGAGAGAGAGAGAGAGAGAGAGAGAGAGAGACTGTTAAATTAAAGTACTAGTAAAATGTCTCTGTTTTAAAGTTGCTACATTTGAGAACCTAATATACACTTAATACATATATATAATGTATGTACATCATCATCATCATCAATATTATCTTTATTATTGTTATTATTATTATTATTATTAAAGGAAGACGAAAACGCGTGAAACCTGAAGAACCGGTTCACACCGCAAAACACCAGATCTGGTTTGTAAGCGCCGGTTCAGACAAACCCGACAAAATACCAATGGGTGCGGGATACATTAAACTCGAGGACAGTCCTGAATACGAAACTGGTGCAACTGCGGGGGTGATAATCAGCACGTTAAACGGTCCCTTTCTGGCGTTGGACCCCGTCGTAGCCGCTTCAGATGAAATGACGTCGTCTAAAGACGGAAAACGTCGTCAAAAGAAGAAGAAGAATAAGAGAGGGAAAACTCGCAGAAAGGAAAATATCAGCGGATCAGCTGGGGATCGAGGGAGGAATTTTCAGCAGAGAAGACGAAAGTAGATTTCTATTTTTAGACGCTGCACCCGATTCGTACGTTCCCGTGGAGCCGGTTAGTGCCGAAGATTACGAAAAGCAAAAACTTGGCGCTCAAACGGAAGTTTGAAACTCGAAAACGAAGGCGTATTTCAGCAACACAGAACAAAAATACACTTAGACAGACAAACTGAAATTTACAAAATAGGAACGAATTTTTTTTATTATTATTATTATTTATTTTTTCATCGCTTCTGCTAAGTTATTAATAATATTCATCGCCATTTGCAAATTGTGTTAGAATCTAATGAGAAAATTTTTATGTTTTTCAGAGGGCATACTGTTATCGTATTCATATTCTGCTTTTAATTTTTGTTACTGTTGTTGTTTTCATCATCATCATCATCATCATCATCATCATCATCATCATTCTTATTCCTGCTAATATTACTACTATTATTTAGTACTATTATCATTATTGTTAATGTTGAAGTTATTATTATTAAATTTATTGTTATAGTCATATTCAGCAGCATTATTATCATCTTCATCATCATCATAATCATTCTTATTACTCCCCCTAGTACTACTACTACTGCTACTTCAACTACTACTTTTACTATTTAATATTATTGTCATTGTTGTTAATGTTGAAGTTGTTTGTTCATTTATTGGTATTTTTTATTATTTCTTTATTATTTTACTTATTTATTTATTTATTTATTTATTTATTTGTATGTTTGTTTCTTTGTTTGTTGCTTTCTTTCTTTGTTATTTTAATATATATAATTTTTACTAATTTAATTATTTGCTTATCTGCTTATTTTTTTTTTTTTTTTTTTTTTTTTTTTTTTTTTTTTTTTTTTATTTGTCTGTTATATGAATTTGACTTCAGTTCATCACAGCTATCTCTAAATCTGCTCACTTGACAATAGTATCTCTGAAAAAGTCAACATTCTTTTTTTATTTATATTTAACAGAAGTAAAAACCACCTCTTTTTACTTATTATTTTGCTTTGTCTGTTTATTATTTTATTTTTTTCATAGCTTACATGTAGGCCTGGATCCATCCATCCACACATCCTCACATCCATACATCCGTCAATACATACATACATACATACATACATTATTCATACATACATACATACATACATACATACACACACACACACACACATACATGCATGCATGCATACATACACACACACATACATACATGCATACATACATCCATCCACACATCCATACATCCGTCAGTACATACATACATACACACACACACACACACATACATTCATGCATACATATATTCATACATACATATTTGTATAAATATCATAGTACATCCATATATATATATATACTTACAGAAATAAATTTGAACGTACATTTTTGCATACACCTACATATTCAGATATATAGGTATCAACTTATATGCACATACACATAAATATACATACTGATAGAAACATAATTTGAAAAAATATATATAAAGAAAATAATAATAATATTAAAAAAAAAAAACTAATAAACAAACAAAGTAATAAATAAATAAAATAAAAAAACGAAAACAAATACAAAACAACAGACATGTCACTGACATTAGCAGAAAATACTCGTCATTAAATATCCATCAGTTATTTTAAATTATACAGAACACTCATTTAATCTCGGCTCTCCCTACAGACACGAAATACTCTCCTAACACCTGCCAAATACACGATACATTACATAACTACTTTTAAATAAAAAAAACAAGTCTAGACATATCGTTGCATACATCGGTATAGGGCAGTGTGGAGAAGATGTATTTATGTTTGTATGTGTTTGTGTGTATGTGTGTGTGTGTGTGTGTGTAAATATGTATGAGAGAGAGAGAGAGAGAGAGAGAGAGAGAGAGAGAGAGAGAGAGAGAGAGAGAGAGAGAGAGAGAGAGAGAGAGAGAGAGAAAATAAATAAAAACTAACATCCTAAGATGACCTCTGATTATTTAACAATCGCAATAACAGAATAATTTTCTCTTGTTTTGATGAACGTAATTATAAATAAACAGAGCTATTTACGTGGTGTCTTCTGTATTTACTTTTGATGATAGGGATGATGAAATTGTGCATATATAAACATACATATACACACACCCACACACCCAACACACACACACTATATTATACATATGCACCATATGTACACGCATAGATATATAAAGACAGACAGACAGACACATAGATTAACTGACTGAATGAATGATAGGTAGATAGATATGTAGACAGGTAGTTAGGTAAACAGGGAGACAGATAAATAGATATATTGAAACATAGATAGAGACAGATACATGTAGCTAGATGAAAAAAATACTGATAGATAAATAGATAGAGAAATGTGTAGATTCGTAGATACATAAGTAGATATGTAGCCAGATTCGTACATAAGTACAAACATATACAAACATATGCGGCGGGTACGGTGACAAAATCGATTTTTATTTTATTTCATCCCTTCATTTTATCATCATCATTATCATCATCATCATCATCATCATCATTCTTATTACATTATACATAACTATTTTCTGAATATAAAAAGTTCAACAATCTACGTCACACCATCAGCCAAGACACAAAATATCGTAGACAAATATCATCAAAAATGGCTGTAGGTACATCTACGTTTCTGAAAATCACGCGAACAAGATTTGAAAAAATATATATTTTTTGTTTTTGTTTTCAATAACAAAATAAACGTCTCTCTCTCTCTTCAAAGCAAACAGATTGATGATAATATTTGAAATGGTGCTTTCAAACCAGTGATCTATGTCAGATCACTTCATGCAAATGAGATACATTTTCATTATCTTCAATCATCAAAGCAAAACAAGCTATTCAACAGAAGACGTTTCTCTTAAATCAAAGCAAGTAGGCTGCACAATGGAATATATTACGAACAGAATGGATGAAACGGGTCTGTTTGTTTAAACTGATGTTTGGCAAAAAGAAGAAAGATTTGTTCTGTGTTAGCGGCCGTAAGAGTCCGGAAGGCCAACAGAGGGCGTTGTTCTTATACGTCATTAGAACTGAATATCAAAATTGTTATCTGTGTGTGTGCGTGCGTGCGTGTGTGTATGTGTGTACGTGTGTGTGTGTGTGTGTGTGTGTGTGTATATATATATATAGAGAGAGAGAGAAAGAAAGAGGGAGAGAGAGAGAGATGGATAGATATAAAAAAATATAGATGTATAAATATATATATATAGATAAGACAGAGAATATTCAAATCCTAAAACACATACATACTTACACACACACACAAACGCACACATATATACACATCTACTTCATACACATACATCCATACATACGAATGTAGTTACACACACACACACACACACACACACACATACATATACATACATATACATACATACATATAAAATATATATATATATACATGTATGTGTTGGTATAAGTATGTATGTAGGTGTGGGTGTGGCTGTATATATGTATGTATTTATATATATATATATGTATGTATGTATTTTAGGATTTGAATGGTCTCTGTCTTGTGTACGCATGATGATGTATACGTACTTTAGACACGATCGATGCGGTTACGAGCGCGCACTTTAAACAAACAATATTTCATGATATATCGCTGTCCCATTCGCGCGCTCGATATGTATCGATCCGAGGCAGAATTTCAACCTTTCGAGTGATTAACAATTCATTTAAGCGATAATTTGTCACAGAAAGAAAAAAAAAAAAAAAAAAAAAAAAATCTTCGGACACCGAGAACCATGAAAACATTTTACCCGACTGTGTTTATTGCCATAGAAACCGAGATCTCGCCGATGGTCCGAATCTGTCTCTATGGAAATGACGCCGACCGCGCATGCGCATGCCGTCTGGGAAAAAAACGACATCGGGAGAACGAGAGTGACAGCTGCGGTGAAGAACAGCGATCAGTACAACAACGAAATATCGAAAAGATGCAACGTGACACCGTGTACGTCTACAGACAGCGTTAGTACACGAGTGTCGTCAACGTAGGACGGTGCTGTCGTCTTTGCCAACGTTGCTAATTGATTAATTTGTTTATTTATTTATTTTGTTGAATAGAAAGAGACTTTATTTAAAAAAAAAAAAAAAAAAAAAAAGCAAATATGGGAAACGGCTCTTCAATAGATACAACGAAAACGGTGTTTCTGAGCATAAATGGAAAAGAAGAGAAGGTAGGTCATAGGTTTTATTTCTTTTTATTGAATTACATCATATGTTTTTTTTTTTTTAATTACGCTTTAATACGGTGTTGTAAGTTTTGAGTTATAGTTGAATACGGTGCTATAAGTTCGAATGACAGTTTAATAGTAGATGTTCATGGAATGAGAAATAGAGTTTAAGTACAATGTGAACTTTATACGTAAAAACAAAATACTTTCCAACGTAAATTTTAAGTGTTTAGGAAGATTAAAAATGCTAGTTGAATATAATGTTATAATTCTGAATTATAGTTTAATACAATGTTATAAGACTGAATTATAGATTAATACAATGTTATAGACTGATTTACTGCTATAAGTTTGAATTATAGTTTAATACAATGTTATACATTTGAATTATAGTTTAACACAGTGATATAAATTTGAGTTAAAGTTTAATACAATGTCATAAGTCTGAATAGCAGTGTGATGCAATGTTCAACGTTTGAATTATAGTTTAATACTGTGGTATAAATTGAAATATAACTTTAATATAATGTCATAAGTTTGAATAGCAATGTTCAACGTTTGAAGTATAGTTTAGTACTCTCTGAAATCTTCGTAATTATGGTTTAATACAAAGCTAAATGATTGAATAATTTGAACAGCAAATGTTTGAAATATAAGAAATACAGTTTACTATTTATATGGATTTTTCGTAAACATGAAATTTCACTTTAATACAAATCTAAGCCGCTCCGAATTTTTTTTAAAAATATTTCAGTATTGAGAAATGTTCTTAATTTAATCATTGTTGTTAAAAGCTAGACACATCACTGGTAAATTACATTTATTGAACGAGATAATAAAGTTTAATTAAATCTGAATTATTAATAAAGATGAAGTTATAAGTATAATACTGCGATGTATTAAGTTATAAAAATAAGATTGGGTGCTCAAAACAACTTCTTTGTATCTGATATCGATTTTAATACAGTATGAAGTGTTTGAAAATCTAGAATTCCTTTTTTTATTTCTTATTTATTTATTTATTTATTATCTTTCTTTTTTTTTCTTTTTTTTACAGTAATAAAGGTTTAAAGTATTATATATGCTAAAGGTTTCCAAAATCTACATTTGCAGTTATTATCTTATAACATGTTTCAAGCATTATAACTAGTGTTCTGTACAATTCAAAATGTTGGAGAAATCTAGGATTACGTGGGGTTTTTAAAGGATAATAAATGTCTAAAAGATTACAATTATTTTTATATACAACTGAATTGTTTTAAAAATTAGAATTCAGTTTTTATCACAGTAATGCATTGTTTCAAGGATTATTGTTTTGTACAAGATGAAACGCTTATTATGTTTGAATTTCATCGTAGTTCAGTGTCAAAGATGATGATAAATTACATTTTAAAATAACATATATGTTTCGTAAACTTTTTTACCCTTTGAATGATTTCTAATGTTAAAAAAAAAGTCAAAAATGAACAAACACATATTTTCCTAAGTTTACAGTAACATAACGATATCTTATCGATTCATATTATTAAATTACGTTTTACTGCATTATCAAACAGTTACAGAATTTAAAATATAGCTTATTATATGATATCGATGTATCTTAAATTACAGTTTTACAAAATTATAATCTATTTGATATTTTAAACTCAAATTTCTCAGTACATTATTTAATTTCTGTCTTATGCAACACCAGAAATATCCAAATTTCAAAACATAATTATTGTTAATATAAAATATCTGTTCATTTTTAACTACAGTTGTGTATAAGCGAACGTTTTTGCTTTTCTTAAGTTGCAGTATTATGAAATATTCGCAGAATAAAATAAATTTTACCTCAACGTAAACTGTCTACACATTTTTAATTACATTGTCTGAAAATTAAATATTTTTGCTTTTATTACGTTCACAGTAATAAGAAATATTCTCATTATAGAATTTTAATTACTACGTATTCATAACATAAAATCTTAAATATTTGCAGAATTTAGAATACACAATTTAACATAATGTAAAATATTTATGTATTTTGAACTGTAGATACCTAACAGTGGAAATGCTTTTGCTTTTTTGACTTTACAGTAATATGAAGCACGTTCAGTAATAAACCTTAAATATGGTTTAAATTAATATCAAGCCATTTATAGAATTCAAAACATAGTTTGCCCTAATGGAGAATATCTATACATTTTGAATTACAAGTTGAAAAGTGGACATTAATAAATGTCTTTGTTAGTGCTTAATTTAAAGAAAAAAAAAAAAAAAAAAGATTCAACATTCTCAGTTTAAAATGTCGAATACGTTTTAGAACAAAATCCTGCTGATTTGGAAATGCAGTATATATTGTGTATCTGTGGAAAAATGAACATACAGAGATTTTTTCAGTTCTTGTCCAAGTGTAACAAACAAACAGAAATTCATAGTTTGTATTACAGCTTTCCCAAATATTTCACATTCATGGAGTTCAAATCAAACTTAGATTAAACTTGGCATCAAGCCTAATTACAATTTATCTTATAGCAAGATATCGATTTATTTTTGGTTTGAATTAAAAGTATTTATACGACTCATCCTATTAGAAATTAAAATAGAACTCACAGATTAAAACTCACAGATTACGTACACAGACTGATGTGCTTACTAATAATAGTTTAATTCTGTGTTTAGCAGAACCTACGAACACATACATAAATACACATACACACACACACAGTATGTAGAGACATACAGACAGTGATTTCTTATTAGATACCCATCAAGAGATGTGATTTGAAATGTAAATAATACCTCAATTTGTTCGCTACCTACACAAACACGCAATTTTCTAATTCTTATTCCTATCACTTTAGATATAAAGTTACAAGGAGATTGCAGAAAAAAGTTGTAGTAATACATGTATGTACGTATTTCATCTACATACACACACGCACCTATACACACGCATACATACAAGCCCAACATTTATACATATGTGCTAACGCATATACATAACCACACCTACATTCACGCAGACACGCACACACACACATACTACACATATATATTTGACTACGTATTAAGCATACTTAGAGAAACTGATGCGAAAATGGTCCAAAGAAACTGAAAAACGTTTGCTGAGATCCTAAAACTGAAGCATAGCACTGAAAGATTATAAATGAAAGATAACTGTAACAAATTAAAGTATTACTGCCGTCTGCTTCAAAATGAGAAAATACACGATGAATAATCTCTTCTTCTTCTTCTTCTTCTTTCTTTCTTTTCTTCTTCTTCATTTTTCTTCTGTGTGAAGCGATGCACCCACTCTTTAATCAAATTCACGTGCTTAACCTAATTTCTTTACAACAAATGATTTTACTGAACTATTCTTGCTCAGAACGTAACCCTAGAGTGTACTTATTGTATATATTTATCCTCCGTGTTCGTCGTGTGTCAGATTATTTTATTACTAGTAACGTAATAACAGTAACTAATTATCTCACTTAGTGTTACTATATAGCTCAATCACCGCAGTAATGTTAATGCGTTTGTTTACGAAACTACGTCATCAGTTTCTGAGGGTTAACGAACTAAGGTTCGGGAATCCGAACATTTCCGAATGTTTACGAATTCTGAAGAAGGTTTGTTTCGTGACATCTCGGGAAACAGACAGATGATATAAATGCCCGGCACATGAATACTTATAAATATTTTGTGTGCATCTGTTCGAAGCTGGTGTCATTTGTTTGCGCTGTTATACATAAATAAATGTAAACAGCATATTTGGTTTCATTGTAATAATGACGTCATAACAGTGACACAGATAATTTTCCCTTTTCATTTTTTTCTTTCTGATGTTTTCATCGTAAACATTGCTTCTATTTATGTCCTACTTTTGTCCTTTTTTTTCCTTTGACGTTAATATATTACATATTACAAATATATGAATTTGCTTAATGGAGTAATAATATGTAGATATTTTATGAATATGTCAGTATATATTCATATAAGTTAAGATGCAGATACATACATATATACATAAACATACACATACATATACACAGAGGCACGCACTTATATTTAGCACAAAATCATTATTCTTTTTTCGTAATCTCTCTCTCTCTCTCTCTCTCTCTCTCTCTCTCTCTCTCTCTCTCTCTCTCTCTCTCTCTCTCTCCTTCCTTCCTTCCTTCACATTAAAATATTCTATAGTATTTATTTCAACAATGATAATTTAACTATGAAAATCTATAGGATTTATCTTTTACAATAAATACTTAATTATTAATCGTAAGAAAATTGGTTTATTATTGTATTTTTTACTCAATAAATAAATTTTGAAACTAGGAAAATAATGAAGAAGTACGGAAAATTATATTTTTAATCTGGTGTATGATTTGTGTTTAATTAACCAATCTTTCCAAGGACAAAGAAGAAAAAAATCTATTAATTTTATATTTATAAATAAATAATTCATAGTTACTGTGGCTGTGCAGCAATTAAACGAATTGAAAATTGATTTTTATTTATATAAAAATGGCAGCTATTCCAACCATTACATGTAGAATTATCAATACATAAATAAATAAATAAATAAAATTGTAATATAAAATAAAATAGAATCATTTTGATTAGCATTTTATTGTCCAGATTTATTATCCTGCCTATTACAATTTTTGTTATGCAAATGACACTGACGTCATTACCATGGCAACATGTAAACTAGACTATATATAGAGTTGTTAATCGTGAAAATTATTATTACATTTCGAAGTCTAAGCTGTTATAGATTTTTCTGTTTCATGCAGTGTAGATAGAAATATTATGTCCTTAATATTAATATTTTAACAATTCTAGTTTTTTCTAATTCTGAATACTGGGGTAAAAGAGAGAGAGAGAGAGAGAGAGAGAGAGAGAGAGAGAGAGAGAGAGAGAGAGAGAGAGAGAGAGAGAGAGAGAGAGAGAGAGAGAGAGAGAGAGAGAGCTACAACTGTTATTATTATTTTTACTAGTAGTACTGCTATTGGTATTACTACCACTGCTACTCTACTATTTTGTTATTGCTGCTACCATTATTACTATTACTACTACTTCTACAACTATTAGTGCTATTACTAGTACGACTACAGCTACAGCTACTGTTACTGTTATTACTACTACTTTTACGACCGCTACTGCTATTATTAATATTACTACCACCACTACTATTACAACTACTACTACTTCTACTATAACTACTACTACTTCCACTAATATTACTACTACTATTATTATTATTATTATTATTATTATTATTATTGTTGTTGTTGTTGTTGTTGTTGTTGGTGGTGGTGGTGGTGGTGGTGGTGGTGGTGATGGTCGTGGTGGTGGTGGATTTGAGATAGCTGCTGCATCAACAACGCTAATAGAATTTAATAAATGCATTCTGAACTACCTGCCTGTATAAAACAAATAATTATATACTGTTATATATACACATACACACACACACACATACATACATACATACGTAAACATAGACTCACACATTTTTAAGATTGTCGTCATGCCAAACGGTAACGTCAGAGTAGGGGTGAATAGGTGTCATACGTTCGAGTCTCGTCAGCGGCATCTGACGAGGTTTTGTGAGGTCGTGATTGGACCTAATGCTTTCCTGAATATTGTCTCTGCAAGGAGTCTAAGACACAGAATATTCAGCTCCGTCCATCCGTCCAGCCGTGCACACGTACACTTCCATATGAAATTGTGTATATATATGTGAAAACGGCCTTGAGATAGTAAAAACACAAAGTGTTTTCTAATCGAGTTTTCGTAATGGCTCGGCTGCCGCGTATAACGGAAATCGAAAGAGATTATTAGGCCCACGTTGTAATTGGTTTTCTTTGTAAGACATTTGTACAGATAATTGTAGCACAGGTATATATATACATATTGATATATATATTTTTTAAACGCTCCTGTCTATGTTATAAGGTTATGCTATTTTGAATGTTCGTTATTATGTTATAAGGGTATGTTGTTTTGAATGCTCGTGTCTATGTTATAAGATTATGTTGTTTTGAATGCTAGTATCTGATTTATGTGTCTTTGTGATGAGAGTAGGTGTATGGTGTCGAAGGCGGAGTGATAGATGTTTGTGTGTTTATGAGAGAGAGAGAGGGAGAGAGAGAGAGAGAGAGAGAGAGAGAGAGAGAGAGAGAGAGAGAGAGAGAGAGAGAGAGAGAGAGAGAGAGAGAGAGAGAGAGAGAGAGAGAGAGAGAGAGATTATACAAAGACTTACGACAAGGTATGCGAATAACTTAACATTATTAACACCAACAGTTCTTTCTATCCCCCCACAAACACGCACGCGCACACACACACATACAATTACACACACATACATCCACCTACACCCATATCACCTGATACACTCAAACAAATAGTCCAGTAATTTACTATAAGAACTTGTGAATACACATTCTCTCTTGATTTAGAAACATCTATTACATCTATTAAATATCACAAATATTAAACGGCTACAACAACATTTAAGTATTTAGTTATTTCCAACACTTGTGCCTTTAAAAACACTAGACGATTTGTTGATACGCAGAAGCAGTTGTTGTAACAACATAAACACCGTGATTTCATCAGATAATTGATTGGGTTTTGTTGCGTGACCCGAAATAAATTCGTTAGGCGCGTATGGACATAATGCTAGTTTTACTCGATATCAATGACAGCTATTTCAAAAGAAGAATCTGAACAACAAGGCTTAAACTTGTCATTAGAATTATTGTAAAATCGATTCAGTTTTGATATATAATTTCCCGTTCCAAAAGGTCTCATTATTGGTTTATTTGTGGCACAATTTTTTTTTCATTTTTTCATTTTTTTTTTCTTCGCTTAATGGTTTTTCTTACAATTGTTGTTCGTAGTGGTAGTTGTGGATTATTTGTAGCTGTAGTAGTAGAGCGTAGTAAAAGTAGTGGTAGTAAGAGTAAGAGCAAATATGTTTAAAGCTGTAGTAAAGCTGATGTTTAAAATAGTGGATGTTGTAGTAGTAGTATTACTAATAGTCGTATACGTAATGCTAGCAATAACAGTAGTCGTATAGTACTAATAGTAGTAGTAGAAGTAATATAAGTAATAACAGTAGTCATAAAGGACTAATAGTAGTAGTAGTAGTAGTACTTGTAGTTCTAGTAGTAATGATAGCTTAAGTATATTACTATTAATAATAGCAGTACCAACTGTTGTATTGGTGGTAATAGTATTAGTGGTAGTAATAGTATTAGTGGCAGTAATAGTATTAGTAATAGCATTAGTGGTAGTAATAGTATTAGTGGTAGTAATAGTATTAGTGGTAGTAATAGTATTAGTAATAGTATTAGTGGTAGTAATAGTATTAGTAATAGTATTAGTGGTAGTAATAGTATTAGTGGCAGTAATAGTATTAGTGGCAGTAATAGTATTAGTAATAGTATTAGTGGTAGTAATAGTATTAGTGGTAGTAATAGTATTAGTGGTAGTAATAGTATTAGTGGCAGTAATAGTATTAGTACTAGTATTAGTGGTAGTAATAGTATTAGTGGCAGTAATAGTATTAGTAATAGTATTAGTGGTAGTAATAGTATTAGTGGTAGTAATAGTATTAGTAATAGTATTAGTGGTAGTAATAGTATTAGTGGCAGTAATAGTATTAGTAATAGTATTAGTGGTAGTAATAGTATTAGTGGTAGTAATAGTATTAGTAACAGTATTAGTGGTAGTAATAGTATTAGTAATAGTAATAGTAATAGCAGTGGTTTTAAGAGTAATAGTCGTTGTAATAGTGGCGGTAGTGGTAATAGTAATAACTGTAGTATGATAACAGCATTGACTGAAGTAGTATTAGTTACTATCGTAATTCTTTTAATAGTATCTCTATATTTAATTATAGCACTATTTTTTCTTTTAAATACAATAACACAGCATACGTTTTGTTTCTCCTTTGTTTTCCTCCTTTCTTCTGTTCTTCAGTCTCTCCGTTTTTTACCCTGATTGCCAAGACTGTGTTTAGTTCCAGTAATATTTAGTTTATGTGTTTTTACATACAGAATAAGTTGAATGTATGATAACGAACGGGTCAGTAGAAAAATAAATAAAAATAAAATTAAACTGAATAAATAAAAAATATATATATATAGATATAGATATATAGATATAGATAGATAAATAAAAATAGAGATAGATAGATAGAAATATAGATAAATAAAAAAATATATATATAGATAGATAGATAGATAGATTGATAAATAAATAAAAATATAGATAGATAGATAGATAGATAGATAGATAGATAGATAGATAGATAGATAGATAAATAGATAGATTGATAAATAAATAAAAATATAGATAGATAGACAGACAGACAGACAGACAGCTATATAAATAAATAAAAGAATTACAAACAAGTGGACAAAGAACAACAACAAAAAAAATCCTTTACCAGAAGCAGCAGTCATTCAAATATTTTCATTCTGTTACTTATTTACTAAAATGATGTTAAACTGTCGACATTTTGTTACTTATTTACTAAAATGATGTTAAACTGTCGACATTTTTACGCCAACGCGTTTTTCACTTCAACGTCTTCCAAGTCTTATCTTTGCTAACCCAATATTATTTTTAAAATGAGCTTATTTTTTGTTTGTGCCATGTCTGGGATATAATTAAATTATCAGTGAGCTGTTGAAATGGCAAATGTCTAACAGATCTTTTTTTTATATTCTTTGCTTTCAAAGAATTTGTCTTTTGACTTTCATTCGCCCTAGGCGCGGTTGTTTCCAAGATCGATGCTTAGTGACGTCTTTTTGCTGGATATTTATTTGTTTGTTTGTTTCCTTCAATGATTTGTTCATTCATTAATATGTGTATATATATATTAATTAATTAATTTTATTTATTCAGTTTTGAGCTGTTTCCTCTCTTGCGCTCTATATTCATCCTTTCATTCGTCCTTTATTCTGTCTATCATATATCCTTCCATTGACCCTGACATTTCTTACATCAGCCAGTCCGGTAATAAAAAAATAAATAAATAAATAAACAAACAAACAAACAAACAAACAAACAAACAAACAAACAAATTAATTAACTCTGTATATTTCCATCCATATATCCATCTTCCATCCATTTTATAAACAAGCTTCTTTTCTTTCTTAATAAATAGAACAAAAAAAAGAATTTTTTTTTGTTTTTTTTGGTTCTTTTTCTAAAATGGTGGAAAATAATAAGAAACAGCGGTCCATTACAGGAAATCCTGTTGGTTTTGATTTCAGCTATTTAGAAAAGGTCACTGCGTACTCCACGACGGTCCCCTGGGTTCGGTAGTTTCCGCCGCTGATTGGCACTGACACATCGGCACATCTCGTAAAATGAGAACTTAAGCCTTGTCAATGCTGCGTATCTGCTGATAACCATTTGTTGTTTTTCGTTCAGGGCCGATTCCAGAATCTATTAAAGGGGAGGCTGATATATATGATATATATATATATATATATATATATATATATTAAAGATTTTATTATTATTATTATTATTATTATTATTATTATTATTATTATTATTATTATTACTGCTGTTGATGTTGTTCTTATTGAGGCAATAACTGCTATAATCATATGTTGACTACTACGACTACTACTAGCTCTACCAATACTACTGTTACTATTACTAATAGTAATAACGCTATTGCTACTAATACTACTATTACTCGAAACTACTTGTACTATTTCTGCTACTAATACTATTACTATTACAACTATTACTTTACTACTAGTTTAGTGCTACTGCTATTACTACCACTATTATAACACTACTACAACTGCTACTAAAACTTTTATCATCATCGTTATTATTATCATTATTATTATTATTATTATTATCATCATTGTCATCATCATCATTATTATTATTATTATTATTATTATTATTATTATTATTATTATTATTATTATTATTATTATTATTTGTTTCATTCTTTTTTTCTTTTTTTATTTACTTACTTATCTATTCAAATAATAATTTAAAAATACATAAAAGAAACTCCGTCTAGAAACTAAAAATCTCATTAACATTATCTCTGTTTTATATTCCTGTCTGCAATAAACATATCTAAATTAAACACTGTGTCTTTTATGTCACAGTGTTCTAAATGTATGCTGTGTCATTTACTGTCAGACATGAATACTGCAACATTCTTCTACTCATTAAAGCAGTTTCTAAGTTAATAGCATCTATTTTTAATTCCCCTATTATTTCTACGAATGTGTGTGTTTTTGTGTGTGTTCATTTATGTTTGTGTTTTATGTATGTGTGTGTCAATACATATGCACACCCACTCATAAACATACAAACAAATTAGAAAAATGTTTTTATATTATTCACGGTGTTTCAGTGTGTATTTTCCTCTGTAACATACAATCTCTCTCTCTCTCTCTCTCTCTCTCTCTCTCTCTCTCTCTCTCTCTCTCTCTCTCTCTCTCTCTCTCTCTCTCTCTCTCTCGCTCTCTCGATCTCTCTCTCTCTTTATCTCTCTCTCTCACTCTGTCTCTCTCTCTCTCTCTTTTTCTCTCTCTCACACTTTCTTTCTCACTCTTAATCTAGTTCTCACTCTCACTCTCTCTCTCTCTCTCTCTCTCTCTCTCTCTCTCTCTCTCTCTCTCTCTCACTCTCTCGTTTTCTCTGTATCACTCTCACTATCTCGTTCTCTCTCTCACTATCTCGTTCTCTCTCTCTCTGTCTGTCTGTCTCTCTCTCTGTCTCTCTCTGTCTCTCTCACTCTCACTCTTTCTGTCTCTCTCTCACTCTCTCTCTCACTATCTCGTTCTCTCTCTCTCTCTCTCTTTCTCTCTCTCTCTCACACACACACACACACACACACACACACACACACACACACACACACACGCTGTATTTCTCGTTGTCTCTGCTCTGTGCTGTACGCGCCCTGACTCGCTGATTGCTACGACTCGGTGCAGCTGAGTTTCTCACAGTCAGCTGTGTAATACTCGTTAACGATCCGCAAACACGTCTCTGATCCCGTTAATTCACCTCGTCGTGGCCCACTCATCCGTCTTCCTGGCGTCGTCGTCGTCGGCAGAATGGAAATGGCCGCCGCAGAGGGGACGGGAATGAACTGTGACGACGTTGCCATGACGAAGCCGGATTTTCATTACTCTCTGTTTGTGTGTCTGTGTGTCTGTGTGTATCTTCCAGTCTAGATATTTCTCTAAATCTCTGTTTCAGTGTGTGGGTGCATGCGTGAGTGTGTGTGTGTGTGTGTGTGTGTGTGTGTGTGTGTGTGTGTGTGTGTGTGTGTGTGCTGCTTGTGTAACATTTTATACAAGTGTGTGTATTTAGGAATAAATATTTATGTATATATGGATGTATTGATGGATGAATGTAGATGAATGTACGGATGTATGTGCGAATGTATGTAGCCACACATGTATATATTGTATATAATGTATGTAAGGATATATATATATAAACATATTGAAAGAAAAGATAGAAAGTTAACAAAGAGATTTACAGAGAAAGAAAAAGAAAGACCGAGAAAAATGAGCGATATATACATATATATGAACACACACACACACACACATACTTGTTTACTTATATCTTTCTCTGAACATACTCGGTAAACTTGTTTACATGTTTACATCAAAGCATAAAGTAAAAACAAAACCAAATCGTTTATCAAGGTCAATACACAATCACACAAGGCAGCAAAACCAGGAAACACAGACTGCAAATATTCGTGTGCATAGTTACTGTCTGCAGGTGCTAAAACCCAGACAAAGAGAATAGTCCAGTACTCTGGTTATGCTGCTTTAGTTTTTATTAATAAATAACACTGGTCTGGAAAGCACTTTCTACGTGGAATATTGGCAGTTCGAGCAGTGACGTATGTGTTAGGGTTACACATAATATTGGTTTTCCGCTCCGTTGCTTCCGTACCAAAAGGTTTTTGACGGTTATAACGAAATTAGCGGAGTGGTTGTGAAAATGGTGGAAAGTTTAACATAAATCATTGCTGTGGTTAAATTAGGAGTAAATGTTTTTTCGTGGATGAATTGCGTACCTGTGTTCATAGAGTTTTTTCTGTTAGATTCTTCTGTTGCTTGTTTTTTTTCTTTCTTTGTTTTCTCTTTTCTTCTTCTTCATTATTATTATTATTATTATTATTATTATGTTCTTTATGTGTGTGTGTGTATATATATATAATACCGATGTCAAAAGACTTCTAAAAACACGGTTGCTGTAATGACTTCTGTGTTTTATTTTTTTCTGTTTTTAATTTCTGTTATTTGTTTTCTTGTTTTTTCGTTTTTATCGGGGTTTTTCTATTCGTTTTTTTACAAAATGAAAATCAGAAGAAAAAGAATTAAACACGAAGTCTGAAAAGTTTAATATAAATTACTAAACAAAAAAAAGAAGAAAATTAAGGTTGGAAATTTGCAAATCATGGGTTAAACAGTTTATGTTGATATGCACAACACTTGGAAAAGTTGAAGATTTTTTGTATTCACCTTTACGTATGCTTATATATATTATTTTATATGTGTGTGTTTGTGTGTGTGTGTGTGTGTTAAATCCTTTTTTTTTTATTCTTTCCTTTTCTAGATTTTCTTCTTTTAAATCTAATTTATGTATTATTTATTTACTTATTTATTTATTCATTTACGGATTGTAAAGTCATATTTTTCTTTGTCGATTTCTCTACGATTTCTTATCAATAGAATAATCAAATATTCCTACTTTTGTGTATTGTTTTTGTATTCCTTATTTTTATAAATATTTTTCAGTTTATTTTTTTCTTTCTGTCAATTCTCGTTTTACTGATTATTGTTTTTCAATCGTTTTATTTATTTTTTTCGGTTTTGTTAGGTTTTTTTCGTCGTTATTTTTCGTTTTTTTAGGACTTTTTTTTTTCTTTCATTATTTATTATCCATTTCTTTCACTATTAGTAATATTTCATTCTTATTTTTTCTTCTCTTCACAAACCATCAATTCTATTACTTTTTATTGATTACCTGGATTTTCCTTTTTATTAATATTTTTAGATTTATTGATTGTTTCTCTACGTTTGGGTAAAAGTACGTCTTTTATGTAGGTTTATTGTCAACTGATGGAATTCAAGCAGCGCGAAGTGTGGTTTATTGAGAGATCTTGAGCCTGGAAAGATGTATGAGCGTGAAATTAAATAAACGTAGTGCATGTGCACTTAATGTGAGTCTAATAAAATCATTCTCCATCAGGATTTATTATATTTAAATTGTATTGTTATTTATAATACATATACAGACATACGTACACACAAGCACAAACACTTATATATAAATATATACATGCACATACAAACACCCAACAGATGTACATACCTATCTGTCTGTCTCTATATATATATATATATATAGCTCTATATATCCATATATAATCTATGCATCTATGTGTCTTTCTGTCTATCTGTCTCTCTGTGTCTGCTAAACATATATACAGTTTTTAAATGCGTATGTGTGTATGTGTGTACGTTAAATATGTACTCAAGAATATTCATACACATACAGATACAAATATACAGAGAAAGAGACGAACACACATAAACTACATACATACGTCTGTGTGTGTGTATATATATTTATATATATATATATATAAACTAGACACTCAAGTACGTTTGCACATTCGCATATGCACACATAAATATATACACCCATACACATGTACAAACAAACACATACACACACACATACACACACACACACATGTCAATTAACAAATGGTATCGTTTGCTCACTTTTCACCGCGGCTGACAAAATTAACACTGCCTGTGTCGCAAGTAACGTAGGTCGTACAACTTACGACATTATTCGAGTCGTAACGTAAAAAAACACACACAGCGGGTCATTTTCTACGTCTCTGTGTATTTACACGTAAAAACAATCGTTATACGACATTTTGATCTTCAACGTCTAGACGTAAGTTATTGTCGTTATACGTGTTTTGGTTTTGTGCTTCAGATGGTCTTCAAGATTCAATATCGCGTTTTTCTTTTTTTTTTCTTTTTCTTTTTTTTTTTTTTTTTCCTTTTCTTTGTTTACTTCTTCCTATTTTTTATTTATTTATTCATTCATTCCTTTTTTTTTTGTATATGATGTTTTCCTTTATTTATTTATTTATTTATGTGTGCATGTTTATGTGCGTATCTCTCTCTCTCTCTCTCTCTCTCTCTCTCTCTCTCTCTCTCTCTCTCTCTCTCTCTCCCCCCCCTCATTCCTTCGTTAATTAAATTTATTAATTCTTTTTTCTCTCCTATCTTTCTTTCTCTAATCGTTTTGTAATTTTTCTTTTCTATCCATCCCCAGTTTCTGTTATCTTTTATTTATTTACTTATTTATTTATATATATTTTGTATGTTTTATTTTTCTCGTTTGCTAATTTTATCTTCCTTTTTTTTTTATAAATTAATTTTCCGAGCGAGTCTTTATTTATTTGTTTATCCTTGACTAAATCGGGCAAAGAAAACAAATAAAAACAAAGCAAAAGACTCCGTGATTCAAGAAAACTATTTATTAAAGGTAACAGATTTCTTTTGGTGATCCAGTTGTAGACAAACAAATGTCTTCTTTCTGTTTTATTTGTAACAATAATTTACTTCATGCATGGTTCGAAACAAATAGCCACAGGCTATATATAGCATAGTTTAATATGTACACATGTACGTGCCTAAATACATACTTATACATATAAACACGTGCTTACAGTTATATATATAAACGTTGATATATATATATATATATATATATATACATACACACATACACGCTTATATACAGACAGACAGACAAAGAAACAGAAACACACACATATATACATACATACATACACACAGACACACATACATAGATACATACATATATACAGACATACGTACATACTTACATACATAAACATGTTCACATACACATACACATATTCATACACAAACACATATATAAAAATATGCATACAGACAGAAACATTTATACCTACACAGACGTTCACACATCCACACACACAAACACAAACACAAACACACAAACACACACACACACACACACACACACACACACACACTCACGTGCGTACACACGAACAGAATCGGTCATAAACGAACTTACGACAAGATTTGCGTTGGACGCACCCAACGTCTCTGTCCGCAATCTGCTGCATGCGTAATTGTGGGTATTACCTGTGCGTGCGTAATTGTGGGTATTACCTGTGCGTGCGTAATTGCGGGTATTACCTGTGCGTGCGTAATTGCGGGTATTACCTGTGCATGCGTAATTGTGGGTATTACCTGTGCGTGCGTAATTGCGGGTATTACCTGTGCGTGCGTAATTGTGGGTATTACCTGTGCGTGCGTAATTGTGGGTATTACCTGTGCGTGCGTAATTGTGGGTATTACCTGTGCGTGCGTAATTGTGGGTATTACCTGTGCGTGCGTAATTGTGGGTATTACCTGTGCGTGCGTAATTGCGGGTATTACCTGTGCGTGCGTAATTGTGGGTATTACCTGTGCGTGCGTAATTGCGGGTATTACCTGTGCGTGCGTAATTGCGGGTATTACATGTGCTGTAAGAGGTGAGTGGGGGTCGACGTTTCCACGTCAGCTTAGCGACATCTCTGTTTAATCAGCGACAACGGCGGTGATTCGGTGCGGTTACGTCATCATCGTGGTTTCTAAATGGAGATGTCACACGTAGCAAGCAGTCGTTGTTGTTTTTGCGAGAATGCGTTGATTGCGGGATTTTTTTTTGTTTTCTGTTGTCGAGAATAGGCTGGAAAATGGAGAGATAATGATATGTGAGAGGGATGGGGAATAAATGTATAATGTTGTCTTATTTAATTAATTAATTGTAATTAATTCTTCATATATTTTTATTTTTATTATTATTATTATTATTTTTTTTTTTTTTTTGTTAGGATTTGTTTGTTTGTTTGTTCATTATTTTAATTATTTTACCAGAATAAAAGTTAAATGTTTTCATTCACGTTTGTTTTTGTTTTTAATTACTCTCTCTCTCTCTCTCTCTCTCTCTCTCTCTCTCTCTCTCTCTCTCTCTCTCTCTCTCTCTCTCTCTCTCTCTCTCTCTCTCTCTCTCTCTCTCTCTCTCTTTCTCTCTCTCTCTCTCCCTTTGTTTTTCCAATATTTCTACCTGTGTCTGTCTATATGTGTATACGTATTTATGCCTTTGTGTTTATACATCTTACTTTATTAATAAAATTTTAACATTACCCAGACATGTAAATTTTATATTCCTGCTAAAGAAAAAAAGAAAAAAGAAAAAATTCAAATTAGTTATTATTATTAGAAAATATAGACTAACATTCTAATGAAAGAATTCTTAGACACAAAAACATTAATAAACTTCACTTATAGCAGAAATGTTATTCTAGAATATGACAAAAATAATAGCTGTAGGGCTTAGCGGCTCGAGTACTTTAATATTCGACATGCATACAGCTTCGTTGCTCTTCGTTACACTTCGTAATATACAGCTTCGTTGCTTTTCGTTTTAGTTCATACGACTTCGTTATTTTTTTTATACTTCTTAATGCGTCGTTATTCTTCGTTGCACTTCATTATACTTCGTTATTTTCCGTTACTCCTCCTTATACTTCGTTATTTTCCGTTACTCTTCCTTATACTTCGTTATTCTTCGTTGCATGCAGCTTCGTAATATTTCGTCACTCTTCGTTATTCTTCGTAACCATGATGGTGTTTTTCTTAACGCTGCTTGTTTCTTTAGCCCCGAGGTTAACAGAACACTGTATACGTATTATTTTTATAATTTCTCAGCGATAATGGGCAGGGATTCTGCTATGACACTGAGACGAAAGATAATTGATATGGAAAATAATTGGCAGAAAACTAATTCGTGCATTTCATCCTCCGATTAGCCCGAAGACGAGATGTTTTAAGAGTTTTCAAGTCGCAAAGCTTAAGGGGATCTTCCCGTAGATGCGTTTTAAGAGAAAGAGGATGTTAAAATTGGGGTGTTTAGTAGACAGCCTGTAGGGTCAATAACTGAAAATAAACGTTTGGGATGTTCATTTAAGTCGTCTTTGAATGGGTCACTTACCTTTAATAAATGTAGGTCATATTAGGACGAAAAGGTGAGTATATTTAAGCAGAGAGAGTGAGTGAGAAAGAGAAAAACGAGAGAGAGAGACAGAGAGAGAGAGAGAGAGAGAGAGAGAGAGAGAGAGAGAGAGAGAGAGAGAGAGAGAGAGAGAGAGAGAGAGAGAGAAAGAGAGAGAGAGAATCACACAAGAAAGTATGGCTGTCTTTTTCTTTATTTATATCTCCCCTCTCCCCTCACTTTCTCTCTCTCTTTTTTTTTTCTCTTTCTCACTCACTCTCTCTCCTTAAAACACAGTCAGAAAGAGAAAGAGACAGAGAGACGGACGGAAGGACAAACATACAGATAATGAAATAGAGGTATAGATAGATAGATGGAGAGAAATATATATATATATATACACATAAGAAAATCCGTTACATTATAAAGACACATTCCTTCAGACATGGAAAACAAACACTTCTCACCCTTTAAATCAAAATCTTCTCGTAACTGGTCGGAACGGGAAAAAACAAACAAAAAACAAAACCCAGTCCACCTGGTCTCACCGTGACCGATTGACCCCCAAGCCTAATCTATGCCTCCGAAATACATCAGACTGTGCTGCGAACATAAATCAATCTAGATAAACAGAGAGAAGTAATTACTTCTCTTGTTGTCTGCGACAGGCGCTCTTTAACTGCGCGTTCAGGTGGGTAGTGCAAGGCGCTGGTTTTCCGTGCTTTATGTGTTTATGATGCTCTGAAGTCGCTGAACAGTCAGACAGAGGGACAGAACACATCAGTTTGTTTTGTGTACCTGCTGCTCTCACAGATCACTGTCATGGCAAAGAAAACAGATAACAGTACCAGAAAAAACAACAACAAAAAAAACAACTGATGTTATTTTATTCGATACTTTCGTTAGAATTTTATATATATATATATATATATATACACGCACATGCTCACGCACACACACGCACAAACAAATATATACACATACACACACAGACACATACACATATTTTTGTTACTCTTTCTAATTAATTAATTTACTATACATAGGTTTATGAGTTGTGATAATGTACGTTGTCTGATTATCTATCTTTGTGCCTCTCTGTCTGTCTGTCCATGTATCTGTCTGTCTTTATGTGTATCTATCATCTATCTGTCTTCTAAATATCTATCTAACTCTCTATCTATCTACTATATTCCTAACTATTTATCTATCTGTCTGTCTGTCTATCTGTCTATCTGTCTATCTATCTATATGTATATATATATATGTCTATCCATCTATCTGTATATGCCTATATATCTAACTAGCTAACTATCCGTATAGAACTCTCTATCTCTCTAGCTATCTAGCTAGTTATCTCTATATATCTATCTATCCCGCTGAATATCTACCTGTATGTCTAACCTATATTAAATTTGTCTCTCTGTCTGTCTATCTAACTATCTGTTTAAAATATATATATATAAGTAGTGTACATGTGTGTGTGTCTCTGTATGTGTCTATTTGTTCTCTCTCTCACTTTCATTCTGTGAGTTGGCCTGTGTGTTGTCTGTATTTGCACTGAACAAACTCAACGACTTTGAAACTGTTTGGACAAAGACAAATCCATAATTAAAAATCGGTAATCGTTGAAAAGGTTATAATTAGTCATTCTTCAAAATAAATCCTGGCCAACAGGCCAGATAATCGTTTTCTCTTACGCAATTTTATCAAAATTAATCACTGCAATGGCGAGTCTGGCGTTATTGCGTCACGTGATTTAGACACCATTGTGTCATAAATGTAGTCACGTGACCGGTTTACCGAATTACGTCAATGATTCGTTAGTATGTATATTGTTAGCTTAATAATGGTATTAATAATAATAATAATAATGTCGATGACTATGATGATGACTATGACGATGATGATAATGATAGCA
>CM022676.1:8483585-8498585 GCA_012295275.1 Chrysomallon squamiferum
TATTTGTTTATATACTTATCTGTCTATTTATCTATCTATCTATCTATCTATCTATCTATCTATCTATCTATCTATATATATCTATCTATCTATCTATCTATCTATATGTCTGTCTATCTATATATCTATTTTTCTCCGTGTCTATGTGTCTGTATGTCTGCCTATCTGTCTGTCTATCTGTCTGTCTGTCTATCTATCTGTCTGTCTATCTGTCTATCTGTCTATCTATCTGTTTTTCTATGTATCTATCTGTTTATCTAACTAACTACATATCTATCTATTTACCAATCTAACTAAGAATTTAGCTACGTTATTTTTCTTTATTTTTCCGCGCAGATGTACAAAATAAACACAAAAGAAAAACATTGCAAGTTACTTGCCGTGGGCTTTTCTTTTTTTTTTTTTTTTTTTTTTTTTTTTTGTTTTTAATTACGTGTTAAATCTAGCCTCGGCTAAACCTCGTCAACAAACTAATACGTTAGTAATTATCAGAGCTTTATCCTTTTGCCGTTATTCGCGCCTCATTAACTCACAGGTTTACAGGTTTTTGGGAGAGAGAGAAAAAAAATCTATTCACACTTCATTCCAATTTGTTTAACCGATTAAAACCATCGAACTGTATGGTCAACAGAGCAGTTAAAGAAAACGTAGATTTTTTATATTTATTTTTTGTTTGTTTGTTCACAAAAAGGAATGACGTTTTCTTTGTCTGTCTGTCTGTGTGTGTGTGTGTGTTGTTGTTGTTTTTTTCTTCTTTTTTTTTAGGTCAGCGTCATGTCGTAGGCTATGACGACATATCGTTGGTTATGTTGTTTATCAGAATTTATGAGACATAATTTCTTTTTTTTTCTTCTTTTTTTTGTCGATCAATTTTGCAGTGCGTATCGATAAGTTTATATTTTAATGTACGATAATTATCGATAAAATTCGGTATTTTATATGAACAATACGAATCGATCGTTTTAAATGTTAACATACATCGATAATTTTACGTTTGAAAATATGACACGGATAATTTGCAGTGAACAATAAGTATCAATAAACGGCGGGTATCGATAACTTTACGCCTCGGTACTCGATCATAATGGACAATCCTGTATTTCAGTTTACGTTTTCGATAAACAATACTTAGGTGTTTGACTGAAAAGGTGTATCGACAATTTTATGTCTTCATCAGTCCATAATTAGATGTTTATATTTCAATGCATTATATTTATTTACCTGTTTTTTTTTTTTTGTGTGTTTTTTTTAATAAACAATAGGTATTGATACTTCTGTTTTCGCTTAACAGTAGCGTATGATTTTTCTTTTAGTACTACACTCGAGTCAATAATATTGTTTCAATAAATGATGCGCTTCGATAATTTCATATTTCTATGTAATAATAAGTATCGATTATTTTGTTTCAATAGGCATTGTCTTATTTAGGATTCTTAAAAAAAAAATATATAATTTGTAATTCTCTTTCAATGTATAAAACATTATTTATGCTTCATTAAACAAACTATATCGATATTTTCATAAGTGAATACACAAAACTATACAGAAATGTTTCATCTAATACACAATATATAACAATAACTTATATTTCCATTCATTCGTATCGGAAATCTATATTTCAGTAATCGATATGTATCGATAATTAGATCGATATCGATTTTAAGTTAGACTAACAGCGAAATAATTAAATATAAATCATTTGCGATACATTATCTCTGAATAATTTAGATTTAATTAAATGATACGCTTGGATAATTTTGTTCCGGTCCACAGAATCTATCGATAATTAGATTAGATTAATAATAAAAAATAAAAATAAATAATAACTTTAATCCCAGATGAAAACTAAATAATCAAACAGTTTCGTCTTCATAAATTAAGCAGTTTTTAAAATAAAATACAAAAAAAAAAATAAAATAAAATAGCTAGCTAGCTATGTAGATAGATAGATAAATAAATAAATACATTAATTAATTAATTAATAATAATAATAATAGTAATAATAATAATAATAATAATAATAATAATAATAATAATAATAATAAATAAATATATTAATAATAATAATAATAATAATAAATAAATAAATAAATAAATAAATAAATAAATAAATAAATAAAAACAAATATTTAAATAAATAAATAAAAAAAATTAAAAATCTATATTTTAAACGTTCCATAGACGGGCATCGATCCTAGCACCGTTGGCTCGTCGAACGAACACACTTTCTGTTAGAAACGCCTTTATGGGATGTAAGAGCCTGCCTCGTTCTGTCTTCCTGTGATTTCGACAAACTGCTGTTAACGTAACGACGAGCTCGCTGACGAGTCGCTGACACGTGATCTCACAGTCTCAATGTTAGGCTTGAAGTCGCCGCGTTGTGATTAAAAAAAAAACAGTTACAAAAGAGTTGAACCGAATTGTTGCGTGAGCATGACAGTTAAGAAAGAGGGAGGGAGGGGCAGAGAGGGAGGGGTGGAGAGAGAGGGGGAGAGAGGGGGAAAGAGAGAAAGAGAAAGAGGGTGAGGGAAGGAGGGAGGGAGAAAGGGAGGGAGAGAGACAGAGAGAGAGAGAGAGAGAGAGAGAGAGAGAGAGAGAGAGAGAGAGAGAGAGAGAGAGAGATTCAAATCTCTATTAGAAAAACACTTATAAATGTAAAAATATGCAGAGAAATACACATGCAACATAAATAAATATATATATATACACACACACACAGATATATTATATATATATACAAACACACACACACACACACATATATATGTGTGTGTGCATACATACATACACACATACATACACACAACACACACGCACACGCATACACATACACACACATATATATATAAAACGCAGAAGCACCAAAATACCTCAGCACTCCTCATACAACATGTATTTAAAAATTAATGAAGATTTCGGAAACAACCTACACGCGATTATTTTCAAATTATCTGCCATTTCTCTTCTTCGTCGTGACCTTTCAATAAATCTTTTGAAAACTTGATACATCGAGATTCTGTTGTTTTTTTTTTTTGTTTTTTTAACTGTTACTTAAAATATCCCAAGCTTGGAAACTCAATCCTGTTCTCATAATAAAATCCCTATTCCTATATCTCTGGCCTTTGTTAATTACTTCGTCAGAAAATTGTAACTGATACAATTCGGCTTTTGTGCGTTAAGCAGATTAAGTAACAACGATGATGTTTTTTGATGGTTAACGTCGTAATTTAATTCTAAAATGAGGACTGGAGAAACAGATAACAGAAGAAAAAGAAAAAAAAAAAACATGTTATGTTGATTAGTATTTTTTTTTTTTTTTACTTCTGTTGTTGATTAATCTTTTTCTTTCTTTCTTTTTCTTTTGTTTTATTTTATTTTTTTTTATATTATTTTATTTTATTATATTATTTTCCTATGTGTGTGTGTGTGTGTGTGTGTGTGTGTGTGTTTTCTTTTTGTTTGTTTGTTGTTATTCCTTTTATTTAAATTTTTCTTTTTTTTCTTTCTTTCTTTTTTCACTTTTACAATTTTTTTTTGTTCTTTTTCATATATTTTCTTGTTAATATATCTTGTTTGTTTAAAATGTAATTATGTGTTGTGTTTATATATGTGTCTTTGTATGTATGTAATGTATCTTTGTGTGTATTTATGTATGTATGAATGTATGTGTACGTATATGTTTGGATATATGAAGTTATGTAGTGTATATATGTGTATATGTGTGTTTATGAGTATATATATATATGTATATATACACAAACACACACCTACACACACAGAGAGATATACAAAAGAACGTACGTACATACACAAAACAGTTACACAAAACTTATACCCATTAATGTGATGCCTAAGGAATGTATCAGATAATCCTACTATTCAAATATACATAAAGAAAATAATATATATATATACATACGAAAGTAGTACGTATCTGTATATAAGTAATCAAAGAACACTATTTGTTCACATAAATACCAGCACTGTAACTTTTGACATCGCTAATCACCTGATCAGTATATCTCGATAAATCTGTTGATCCTTTTGTCAGTTTCAAACAAGAGCTGTAATAGGAAACCGAGACGCGTCAAATCTTAAAATCCGTCGCCAGTAAACAGAATTATTTCTTCACGAAGGCGAGGTCAGGCGGTATTACGACAATGACCGGAACATATGGACCCATTTACGGTCCATGGTCAAGAGTCGTTGTTTCCGCTGTGGTGGTCGTAATAATATTTGTGAAAAGACACAAGAAAAAGCCTTCAGATGGAATAAGATATAAAAATGAGTTTGTAAAAGATTGCGGTTAGAAATAGAATTACTGACAATCGTTCTCCATTTTTTTTTTTTTCAGAATGTACGATTTCATTTTCGGCTCTTTTGTGAATATTGATAATTTTTGTCACTCATTCACTTCAAGTCGTCTTATTTCGTTCTGACTCCAGTAGCAGTTATCTTAAACAAGAGAAAATGATTCTGTTCGTGTTAAAACACGTAGAGTTTAAAAATAAACAGTAAGACTGCAATGTTCGGCCATTTTCGTAAGATTTACGTTCTAATTTTCGACACAGTTCGGTTTTCGAATCTCTGATTGACGTCTTCTTTTTTAAAATATATTTAATTTTTATTTAATTGCTTTGGTTGTTGTTATTATTATTATTTATAATATTAATTATTTTTAATTATTTTATAATTATTTTTTTTATTTTTTATTTTTTTCAATTTATATTTTTCTTTTCGTTACTTATGATTACGGTTAAAAACAATAAAAACCCAGAAAGTGGAGTGAAATAGAATTGCAACGGAAGTCAAAATTACTTTCGTCATGACAGCGCGACTACCAAAAAAAATCTAGAGCGAACATTTTTTTTGCTAAAATATTACTACAAAAACAATAAACCCGTCATATCTGCAGGACTTAAAACCGTAAGTACAGGTCACGAATTTAGCTTTCGAATTCAGAGAACATATTTATTTTCATATTTCTTCTATATACAGAGAAAAACGAATGACCAAAGACTGGAAATAACTGTGTAAATGTCATTAGTAAATAATCGACAGATTTGACACAGTATCGATTTCCACCCAGAATAGTTTTTATTTGATCTTGGAAACTGAACGAGTTGGCTGAAGACGAGTTATTGATGCTGCAGTATTGACGTCTTTTCGCCAACGTGTGTAGATACAAAAAAAAATTGTTTCCATCTGACTCTTTGTTGTGCTGTGTCATTCCGTGTTTGATGTGGTCTGGATAAGATCTGGGTTCTGACTGCGTTTAATACCGCAAAGCAGTTAGTTATTCAACAGACAGAGATCGATTAGACACCGAGACGAACAGACGGACAGTTAGATAATTAGATAGATGGTCAGACGGTCAGAAAAACGGATGTGTGGTCGGTCGTATCGTTTATCGGATAATTATTTAATTATTTACACAAACACACGCACGCACACACACGCTCACTCGCACGCACACAAACACAGGCTGAAAAATAGACTGGTCCTGTCTTCTCTTTGCTTGTCTATTCCAGTCTTTACACTAACACAAGCCGTTATACTACTTATCAGTCTGTTAGCGGACTCACGTTTAGATACTAATAGCGTTAACAAGGTCGCTTATGCACTTAATAAAAAGTTAACTGCCTCTGAAAACGTCATTACTTAACCTTTTTTTTTTTTTTTTTGTTAGTGTGTAAGGTACTAATAACGTTAACAAGGTCGCTTATGCACTTAATAAAAAAAATTAAGTCCCGGCTGAAAATGTTAACCAACGTCGCGAGACTGATAATAAACTTAGTAACAGTTTGTGTTTGTTTTTGTGGTTTTTTCCGAGGACGTAAGCGAGTATGTAAATGCGTAAAGCACGTGAACTCCACGTGCACGAGCCACAAGTCAAGAGATTTTTTTTTTTTTTTTTTTGGTCTTGTTAATGTCGACATAGTGATATTTTAAAAAAAAATCGATTTAGTGGTCTTGTTAAAATCGATACAGCTGTCTTGTTAAAATCGATACAGATGTCTTGTTAAAATCGATTTAGTGGTCTTATTAAAATCGATAAGCTGTCTTTTTAAAATCATGATGTCTTGTTAAAATTTTTTGTTAAAATTGATTTCTTGTTAAAATCGATACAGCTGTTAAAATCGATTTAGTGGTCTTGTTAAAATCGATACAGCTGTCTTCTTAAAATCGATACAGATGTCTTGTTAAAATCGATACAGCTGTCTTATTAAAATCGATACAGCTGTCTTGTTAAAATCGATACAGATGTCTTGTTAAAATCGATACAGCTGTCTTGTTAAAATCGATACAGATGTCTTGTTAAAATCGATTTTTTGTTAAAATCGAAACAGATGTCTTGTTAAAATCGATACAGCTGTCTTGTTAAAAATCGATACGATGGTTTTTTTTACCAAAATCGATACAGTGGTTGTTGTTAATGAATAAAATCGTTTTATCAAAACCGACAGAGCGGTTCTAGTTAAATGGACAAAGTGGTTTTGTTAAAATCGACGCGGTATCCACACAACTACCAGCGTTTGATCCCAACACGTAAAGTTTTAAAGTTCTGTTTGTTAAAAACAGTGTGCTGTCAGCTTTAGTGCCTTGTGACATTTTATTTGTTTAAAATTAAAACTAATTTTACAGTGCTGAAAATGGCCTTTCACAAACACACACACACACACAAGGACACACAAGAACACACACCTCCATGTATAAATACAATAATCTCAACAGAAACAATGGAACTGTTATGCAAGACGGTTAATCAAAAATGACATACGCGTGCATTATCATACAATATAATGACGTTTGGTTTCCCTTTATGACGTTAAGTAGCCAATTATGACGTCAAACAACTCACGGGACATTCATTAGTCGTTGCCACCAGCTCGTTTTGCCGCTACACAGACAGACTTAATGGTCATTAAAAGGGCAAAAACTTTCATTGACAGGCCATTAATTTACATCGTAAGAGGCCTTCAAGTTCCTGTCACGCCATCCGACAATATCGTTTTTAAGACTGTATAGAGAATCTGAAGCAAAAACAAGAACAGTCTCTCTCACTCTCACTCTCTCTCTCTCTCTCTCTCTCTCTCTCTCTCTCTCTCTCTCTCTCTCTCTCTCTCTCTCTCTCTCTCTCTCTCACCCTCTCTCTCTCTCACCCCCCTCTCTCTCTCTCTCACCCTCTCTCTCTCTCTCTCTCCCTCTCTCTCTCTCTCTCTCTCTCTCTCTCTCTCTCTCTCTCTCTCTCTCTCTCTCTCTCTCTCTCTCTCTCTCTCTCTCTCTCTCTCTCTCTCTCTCTCTCTCTCTCTCTCTCTCTCTCTCTCTCTCTCTCTCTCTCTCTCTCCAGTACTCTGAATTATTAGAATATAATAAATATTAAGGACGTGATATTTAAATCTGCACTGAATAAAACATAAAGATCTATGATATTTCAGACTGTGAAATGTAATATTTTCACGATTAACTTTTTATGTATTCTTCTTCTTCTTCTTCTTCTTCTTCTTCTTCTTCTTCTTCTTATTATTATTATTATTATTATTATTATTATTATTATTATTATTATTATTATTATTATTATTATTATTATGAAGAGACTACCATTATTCGATTACCCCTCTTTTATAATTCTGAATCTATCCTTAGCTTTAAAAAATAAACAACAGTTTTTCATTATGTAGCAGATTATAAAAAAAAATTAAAAGAAACATATATATATAGATAAAAATAAAGAAATAAATAAAGATGAAGAAGAAGAAGAAAAAAAACAAAGTGATTAATTTGTCTTCAAACAAGAGAAAAAGCACCTTTGAGTAAACTATGATCGATAAATATCATAGTTGTTCATCCTGTTCTTTTGATCATGCGGTTTGTTGATATGGGAAATTCTGTCTGACCTTCTTGATCGTTGTTTGAAATTTAGACAACGAAGTCATGTTTATTTGTTGATCACGTGCATATGCGCATGTGTGAAGGTCTGTCTGTGTGTGTGTGTGTGTCAGAGAGAGAGAGAGAGAGAGAGAGAGAGAGAGAGAGAGAGAGAGAGAGAGAGAGAGAGAGAGAGAGAGAGAGAGAGAGAGAGAGAGAGAGAGAGAGAGAGAGAGAGAGAGAGAGAGAGAGAGAGAGAGAAAGATTTAAGTGATTTCTCTTGGTAGTAACAGTAACAGTAGTAGTAGTAGAAGCAGCAGCAGCAATTATAGTAGTAGTTGTAGTAGTAATGGTGGTGGTGATGAGGGTAGTAGTAACAATAACAGCAGCAGTAGTAGCTGTGGTATCAACAGCAGCAGCAGCAGTAGTAGTTGTAGTAGTAGCAGTAGTAGTAGTAGCAGAAGAGTAGCAGTAGTAGAGTAGCAGTAATAGTAGTAGTAGTAGTGGTAGCAATAGTAACAGTAGTAGTAGTAATAGTAGCAGTAGTAGTAGCAGTAGTAGTAGTAGCACCACCAAGAGACGTCATTCTTGTGGTTGAAGTAGTAGTAGTTCACAAATAATGAGTGAAATATTTTTATTAATTTTTTGTTTCTTTCTTTATTTCAGATTGTGTTTTGCAGACACACCAGTTCTCGCGACATACACGAGCTAATTGCGCAGGCGGCTGGAGTCAGCAGGTAAATAAAATATTTTATTTCTGTTAATAAATACTCTGTTTTACAACAGATCACTCACTGCTGCATGACGAATGATGTGCATTATATTTAGGTATTTCAATAAGCAAGTAGAGACAGAGGGACAGAGAGGAATAGAGAGATTGCTTCTTCTTCTTCTTCTTCTTCTTCTTCTTCTTCTTATTATTATTATTATTATTATTATTATTATTATTATTATTATTATTATTATTATTATTATTATTATTGTTGTTGTTGTTGTTGTTGTTACAGTTATTGTTAGTAGTTGTAGTAGCAGTAGTATCATTATTAGCTGTAGTATTGTTGTTGTTGCTGTTACAGTTATTGTTAGTATTATTATTAGTAGTAGTATTGTTTTTGTTGTTACATTTATTGTTAGTATTATTATTAGTAGTAGTAGTAGTAGTAATATCATTATGTGTAGTAGTATTGTTGTTCTTTTTGTTATTGTTAGTTATTGCTAGTAGTAGTAGTATCATTATTATTATTATTGTAGTTGTTGTTGTTGTCGACGTCTTCGTGATAGTCATCATTATCATCATCATCATCACTGTTATTGTCCTGTCTTTGATTCCAGCTGCTAGACAGTTATGATTGTTTCCTTTGTATTTTTTTTTTTTTTTTTTTTTTTTTTTGTCCGTAACAGACTACGATGAGCTATTCTCAGCATTTGTAGATTAATCAAATGTCAAACGTGAGATCGTATTTAATGACAAAACTCTGATACCTGAAACCCGCTTCTTTATAGATTGATCATATTCATACACGCAGACTTAACCACGACCATCAATTATTAAATTTGATAAAACAGTCATAAGCTTAATACGACTGATACTGGTCTACGCATTAAAATTAATACTACAAACGAGTATTTAATAGGAAGAACAAAGGAATACATATTGTAAGATCCAGAGCTTGAGACTATTAAGTAATACCAGTTTAAATGTATATAACAAACAACGACTACTACTTTTTGATACGGCTAACATACCTGCACGTTTTAATATTAATAGATCTCTAAGCTACTTAATAGAACCAACATAGGTATAATGTCTCAAAATTTACAAATCAAATGACTATATAAAGTTTATTATTCAAACGATTATTTAATAGGAGCAACGATTATTTAAAAGGTATGCATATTAAATAAAGACAATCTAATAAGATTAATATAGATGTACGTATCAAAATTTATAATGTAAAAGTTTATTAAATAAGACTATTATAGACAGATGTGCTAATTAAAATGTACAGTTAATGACTGTTAAATAAAACTAGTATAGATGTAAGTATTAAAATTTATAATAAAAACAACTATTAAATATACTATTATAGATGTACGTACATTAAAACATATAATATAAATGACTATTAAAATTTATAGAACAAACGGTTAATTATTAAAACCAACAATGATGTCCGTATTAAAAGTTAAATAGCAGAAGGCTGCTTAGTACGATTAACACAAATATACGTATTAAAGTTAATAAAACAAACGACTATTTAATCAAAACAACAACACAGATATGCGTATTAAAATTTAAAACCAGTTAAAGACCTTTTAGTACTATTAACACAAATCTACGTATTACAGTTTCATAAAACAAACGACTCGGTCGCTGCATCGTTTGAAAGGCGAGGTCCAAATAAAATAACAGATCTTTGCTAAAAGCTTTGATGAGCGGAAATCCCCATTGGAAAGCAGCCGATAACTGATTCATGTGATAAATTAGTGTTGATCGGTTTCATATGAAACGTCATTGTTTATTCCATTACTGAGCAGACGACTAGCGGCGGCCTCTAAGAAAAAGCTATTACCGCTAATTCGGGGTAATCATATTTTTATCGATTGGTAAGTACTTGCGGTCAGATGATTAATAGACTGGTCAAAGCTCCTTTGCTTATATGATTTTATTATTTGTACTGGTTTCGACGCTTTTATTACGCAGTAGCGTTCTTGTGTGTGGAGGTGGGGGTGGGGTGAAGGGTAGAAGATAGGACAACAAACATGTGACGTCATAGAAATGGGTGTGTTTGTGTTTGTATGCGTCATAATTATACTCGCGTAGTTTGAAGGTTTTTTTTTATTGTTGTTGTTGTTGGTTTTAGGTAAGTAGTTTTAGCAGTTTAAAGTTTCGTTATGATTATTACACTGGAGGGAATTTTCTCAAAATAAATCTTTAGTAATCTGAATTGTAATGTAAAATAGTTTTTCCTGTAATTTATTTATTTATTTATTTATTTATAGCTATAATAATAAAAACAGTAATAACAAAAACAGTAATAATAATAATTAATAATAATGAAGATACAATAATAATAATAATTAATAATAATGAAGATAACAATAATAGTAATAATAATAATAATAATAATAATTACAAATTAATAATAATAATAATAATAATAATAATTCTTTATCGATCATTGTTATTCATTAGGTCAGTATGGAATAGAAAACCATTTGTTATGTTGTCGTAGTTGGTGGTTGTTGTCAACATTGTTCCTCGTCATCTAAAATCAATATTCATTGTTTTCTTTAAATTATTGCTGATAATGTGCATGTTGCCATGACATTAGGTTTTATCTCACATTATTAATGTCAATTTTAGTGACAGCTGTTACGCTCGAGTTACCTGCGCGAGCGCTGGAGGTTATCTCCCTTGACCTATGAGAGTTATTTCTCCTAATGGTTCCGCCATTTTCCCTTAAGTGCTCAGTTTAATTTGTTCTTTAATTTTTAATTTAAAATTATTATTATCATTATTATTATTATTTTTGTTGTTGTTGTTGTTATTGTTATTATTATTATTGTTATTGTTATTATTGTTATTATTATTATTATATTATTATTATTGTTGTTGTTGTTGTTGTTATTGCTATTATTATTTTATTATTATTATTATTATCATGATTATTATTTATTATTTATTATTATTATTATTATTATTATTATAATTATTATCATCATCATTATCATTATCATTATTATTATTACTGTCGTTATTATTATGATTATTATTATTGCATTATTATTATCATTACTACTACTACTACCACAACCACCACGACTACAAACTACTACGACGAACGACCGCGACGAATACAGCTATGTGTTATCAAGGTGATGTGAACGAACGCTGTCATAATCTTGCCAATAATTTCGACACGGCGTTTTCAAAATTTAGGCAAAATTATGATTGTTATCATCTCTGTTGTCAGTTGTCTCCCTTGTCTTACATGCTGCATGTGTGCACGAGTCTCGGTTGGTTAGACAGGGTGTGTGTCTGTATGTTTACGTGGGTGTGTGTGTGTGTGTGTGTGTGTGGGTGGGTTGCGTGCAATCTCGCTATCATTTTTTTTTCACTCCAGCAGTGAACCGTGAACGCGGAATTCGTAAATTGCAGTCACGTGACCATACTATACCTTTTCTACATTAAAGTTAACAAAGTTATTGAAACGTCATCATACTAAATCTGTTGCCCCGGGCAACGTCGACATTTAACTGCGATGAGTCAGAGTTATTTCCCGTAGGCGGGTTAGTTTTAATACTACAATCGTCTGTTATTTTCCTTTAGGTTATTTTTTAATCTTCATAATTATTTGATTCTTCTTCTTCTTTTCTTTATTATTATTATTTATGCTATTGTTATTGTTATTATTATTATTATTATTATTATTATTATTATTATTATTATTATTATTATTATTATTATTATTATTATTATTATTATTATTATTAAAGTTCTCGTTCTCTTAATCGATATTTTTATTTCTTTATTTCTTTATTTGTTTCTGGTTTGTTTTCTTTCTTTCTTTATTTACTTACTTGCTTGCTTATTTATTTATTTATTTATTCAGTGGTTTGTTAATTTATTTATTTATTTATTTATTTGGTGTGTCAAATTAAGTTCAACTAAGTTATGATACATATGCACGATATAATATTATTGTCTCCATCAATGAGTTTATCCGATGACACATTTCTGAGGATCAGATATTTCTGACTCCCACATAAAATACGACTACAATACTAACTTCATCTTTAATTGCCGCATTCAAAATAATGACGTCAACAATTCACACAAACAAGGTGACGTCATAAGGAGTCAATGATGCTCTTTGTATCTTGTTTATAAATCAGAATATATCAGCTGTCACCGGACGTGAGTAAAATGAAATCTATTAAATCATCATAAATACGTAATAACATCGTTGACGTCATTTGATAATGGTTAAAGCACGTCTATCGTGGCTAAAACACTGAAATGTCAAATAATATCAGCGTCGTTCATTCAACCCCCTTGAACTAACCATAATAATAATACTCAAACGACTCTTCTTTGTTGTGAATCCAAATTAGAAAACTAAAATGACCACTGGTCAATATAGCTTAATAGAGAAGATAGTGATGGACAAATGAGTCCTGTTCGGTGTAATCTTGAGACTGACCCAGCCATTTTTGTCCATTCTTTGTCCACTGTTTGTCCTCTTTATCGCCTATTGTTCCTTCTGATGAAGTAATTAAGTTCTTTTGTCCACCTTTGCAGGTTTACGATGATGACCATTAACATTAACTATACAGAAACTTATTTAAAATCAGATTAATTCCTTTTTATCGTGGCACTTCGCGGTTTTTTTAGCTGATCAAAGTTTCACTCTTCGGATGATTGTTCGAATTCTCAAGGACAAACGAGATAATTAATACGTTTCTTTGTAGCTCTTTGCGGGATTTCATTGTCAGAACTGAGTATTCAGATACTGAATTAAATGCACGGAGATAAACAATTAACTGATAAGTCTGCGTATTTTGCGGTTCTTCACGGATACTCTTCGGTCCACTAATAAATGTCCAGAACTAATTTATTGTGTTTACAACGCACGAAGGTCGGTCCGTTAATGATGAAGTTTTAATTCATCTTCACGAGCCAAAGAGAATAATGTTTACGTCCGTTTCTTTGATTTTTTTCTTTTTTCTTTTCTTCTCGTTTGCTTTGCTTGTTTTTATGTTATTACTTTAATTCTATTTTGTATTCGTGTTTTCGTGTTTTTCTTTTTTTTAATCACCTTGTCATTATCTTTCTTCTTTTTTCATTTTATTCTTATTTCGCTTCTACAAATACTTAAACTACAACTACTACTACTATTACTACTTTTATTCTTCTACTACTACAAGTGTTAATATTACTCAACGACTACCACTACTACTCCTACCACAGCTACTAATCTTCTACTACAACTACTACTACTACTCTACTACTAACCGTTCTGCTATTCCTACTATTACTACTGTTCCTGTTATTACTATTACTACTAATATTACTACTATTACTGTTCGTACTTTTAATGTTACTAATACTTCAGACACTATTACTACAACTATTGCTATTACTACAAGACTATTACCACTATTACTATTACTACTATAACAATTACGTTATTAATCTGTTACTACTAGTGCATTATTATTACTATTGTTACTGATACTATTACAATTAACACTACTACCACTACAACGACTAATACTACTACTACAACTACAACTACTAAAAATATTACTATTCTCTACTGCTCCAACTAACAGTAACAAATACAATATTACGACGACCATCACAACGACAACTACACCAACAAATACTGCTATCAGAATCATTTATACCGTACTTTGTTTGTCTTTGCGTACTTGTTAGTGTGTGTATCTGTCGACTTGGTGAACAATAACATCAAACATGAATTTATATTTGTCATTGTTTTGATTTTTCAGACATTCTTCGATCACAATAAAAGACAAAAGCGGGGCCCACGTCGCAGTGTCACCAACGATGCCAGTGAACACGTCCGAGTAAGTAGATCAACTCTTTTTATTTTAATTTTAATTAATTAATTAATTCATATTATCATTATTAATATTGTTGTTGTTGCTATTCTTCTTCTTCGTCTTTGTTTTCGTGTTCTTATTCTTCTTCTAATTACTATTATTATTATTGTTGTTGTTGTTGTTGTTGTTATTATTATTAATAGTAGTAGTGGTAGCAGCAGCAGTAGTAGTAGTAGTAGTAGTAACAGTATTAGTAGCAATACTGTTATTATTATTAATATTATTACTAAAGCTATTATTATTATTATTACTATTATTGTTATTATTGTTATTATTATCATCATCATTATCATTATTATTCCTATCGTTATTATTATTATTATTATTATTCTGTTGTTATTGTTATTATCATCATGATCATTATCATCATTATTCTTGCTATTATTATATTATTATTACATTTATTATTATTATTATTATTATTATTACTATTATTATTATATCACGTCACGTGACAGTAGAGCATTCTCCTGAGACGATGACGTGTTGTTGTTGACC
>CM022676.1:8508585-8526085 GCA_012295275.1 Chrysomallon squamiferum
ACTCAGTAATATTTATTTAATAATAATAACAAAAATATACTGTTTATCAAAATTCATGATATATGTAGGTGTGTGTGTGTGTATATATACATGTCCTTATCTAAAACAAAATATCGTTGCTAATGTTACAGATTTCCTGTTAAGTCAAGAATTTTAACCCAAATGCTGAATTTTTATTTTCTATAACAGTACAAGAAAACTAACCGTTTCGCTCAAGCGATATGCTAAAACATATTTGACATTAATTAGCTGATAACAGACAATGAACTGTGATGCAAATACATCATTACTCAAATATTTGACAGTAAACAGCGACGATAGACAAATAATTAATAAAGTCAAGTATTTTAATAAACTTAAGGTGTTTTTTTTGATAGATAACTGGGAAAAAACAATTAATTCATGTACTTTTATTTACGCCTTTAAACAAATATTTAACATCAAATAGCTGTTGATAAAAAAAAAATGTATCAATGTGTTTTAACGATGCTTTTAAAACATAGATTTAACATAAAATATCCGACGACAGTACATTTATCAATATGTTCTACAGACGTTTTCAAACAAATACTTCACAACAACACCGCTGATGATAGAAAAAAAACAACTCTTCAACGTGTTTTAATGACGTCTTTAACGAAATCTATTACGTCAAATAACTGATGATAGAAACAAATTTATCAGTATGTTCTAATGATGTTTTCAGACAAACGACCTAAAACGGATTATGGTAAAACCTTTTTTCAGTAGCAGACTTAATAGATTTCGTGACGTCATTACGTCATTAGTTGTTGACTTAAATGTCACGGGGTCACTGCCCGCGTAATACAAATCGCAGCCAATTCTGCGTAATAACATTATTTAGTTCTAAACGCAGACCTCAGTGTCCGGATATAGAGTTGTGTTCCCTTGGATACCTTTATGCGCATGTCAGTATACAACATTATTATATTACCGATATATATATTTGTTTGTTTAATTTATTTATTTATTTATCACAAAATTAGTTATTTAATAAAATTCAAGATTTGTATCTCTCTCTCTCTCTCTCTCTCTCTCTCTCTCTCTCTCTCTCTCTCTCTCTCTCTCTCTCTCTCTCTCTCTCAGTTTTCATTTAACACAGATATTTAAACTTTCGTCATTTTCCAATGAAAACAGAGCAAATTTTCTTTCCATTTTAACTCTCGCCCTCTTTCCACTTAACTAACGAGATTCGTTTCAAACAGAAATGTGGTTCTGTAAATTAAAACTTTACATTTATCATAATCAAAGAAAACATCAAAACATCGAACTGAAAAAAATAATTCAGGTTAACAAATGAAGTCACAATGATATCATAATGATAGCAGGAAATATAATAATTATAAGATCAGATGGAAATAGCCAGAGATGGCGGAACCTAGTTGTGCCATGTTGAACTCAGAACATATTTACAAACATCTGACTCTTAGGTCAGTGAATCTCGGAGAATTTAAATACCAACATAGACTTAGTTAATGACGGGGCATCTACCTATCTGGTCAAACAGAGACAGAATCGATGATTGCCTTATATAAATTTGTTTTGTACATCCATCTATACACACACACACACATAAAAATGTAGATAAAACACTCACACACACACACACATATATATATATATGTACATACGTACATGCATACATACATAAAATAAAAATACATACATAAGACATATACATGTATCAACATACCTATCTACATACTTATATACATACATCTACACAAAAAACACACACATATCCATACATACACATACATACATACAAATGTACGTAAAATATATATAGAAATATGTGCATACATACATATATACATACACCTACATACCCATCTACATACTTATATATTTACAATATACACAAAAACATATATACTTCCATATGTACACACATATACCCACATACACATAAATACATTCATACCCGGTTATATACATAGATACAACAATACATACATCCGTGCGTGCATGCATACATTCAGACACATTCACTTACACACATATTCTCACATTCAAACAGTCACATACAGACACACACTCACAGATACATACAAATGTACAATAAAAAAAAAATACATCGATAAACCATGAACTAAATACTTCTGTCTCTTCTGGAAATTATCATCGATTTATTCTCTGAACCAAAATATTTACAATTGGGTTACGACAATCGTTAACGATTGCTGTGCAAGAGCCTTGACATTTTCGTAAAAACAAAAATACACAAAATAAACAAACAAAATACAGTTACCAAAAACATTTCTATTCAGTGAAGATTTTAGCTGTTTTTATTTTCAACTTGCAACCATACCGCTAACCAAGGGAAACCCCATAAACAAACCGACATTTAAATAAAAAAAAAAGTAAAAGAAAAAAGAAAAAAAAAAAAAAAAAAAAAAAAAAAAATGTTGGGGTAGGTTTGAGAAAAAGTCGCCATTTTTTTTTTTTTTTTTTTTTTTACAAGGTACTGAAACATCTGCCAATCACGTGACTAAAACAGTAACATTCAAATACTGAACACCGGTTAATTTGTAGGGTCTTTAGATTATCGAAAACTGGAAATGAAATATTTTTTACAATTCTGTTAAAGATGCGAAAGAATTCTTTTCAACCTCCGAAAAAAAAAAAAAAAAAGACTGATTGGTTTGAACGGGAAATTACGTAATTAGCGATCCACAAAGGACTGATCCACTGACCATCTATGCCCCAGACGAGTGCATTAACCACTGGAACATCTCGTGCAACGACTGGTTATTACGATTAAAGAGTTTAAATTAATTTTTTTAATGTAGTTGTCTCAAAAAATCGATTGGTGTTGTCGTCGACGTTGCATTATATATATATATGTTGATCATGCTGCCGTAGGTGTTCCTGGTGGTTGTCTCGATCTTTTATTTTATATTTTATTTAATGGTTTCAGAGTTTTCAAGATGGAAGAAATGAAAACCGAACTCAATCACAGACTGGGATTAATAGAAAAACGAATGCAAAGTAAGTAATCAAAATGGCGGATTTCGACGTCATCTCTAATATTTAAAAAAAAAAATTGTTATATTTCATTATTAAAGAGAAAAGCAAGCCGCCACAATATTCTAGAATATTCATAACAGCTCTGAAATTTGAATAAGATATTTGTTTTCTAATAATGCATATATATATATATATATATTTTATACATAACTATCTTAACTCGCATTGATGTGTGTGTGTGTGTGCGTGTGTGTGACGTTATCTCGTTGCTATGGAGACTCACTTTATAAAATAATGATAATATATAATCTAACATTTGTATCATTTAAAAGTATTTTGATTGGTCGAGGTATTATTCTGCTCTTTGGTAAAATACGTAATAACGTTTATAGTGAAATAAGTTTTGTTCAAGACACACCTTAACTCTGCGATCCACAACTACAAATTAACAGTAAGTTAAATCACGTTATTTTTACTTAACTTCGACACTGACACCAAAAACAACAATGACAACGTCACTGAAAAGACACCAGTGACTAACCGCTACGACGGAGAAAAAAAACAAAACAACCAATAACCAAAACAAATTATTTTTATTTATTTTTCAAATGATTGTTTAGTTTAATCTGTTCTTGTATTGTTTAATTTTTCTCTTCTTGTTTCGTTTTTTTCTTTTACTTTATTTCAGATTTGTCGTTGTTGGTTATTTGGTTCTTATTTTTGTTTTGGGGATTTATTTTTTTTTTTTTTTTGGTTTGTTTTAAGAAACGATTTCTTTACTTCTTTCTTTCTTTATATATATATATATATATATATTTATATGCTTTTTTGTTGTTGTTTTTTGTTTTGCTTTAATGATACACATTATGTTTTGTTTTTTCTAGATCCTATTTCCTCCAATAATTTATTTTTAAAATGGATATTTTACAAATATTTCAACATTTTTGTTTTACTCTGTAGTGGAAGGACTCAAGGTTGTGGAGATTGAGAAATGCAAACGAGACATATCTGACATAAAAGATCAAATCTGGAACGCCAGAAGAAGTTTGTTGAAATCAATCGAATGGGGTAAGTTTTTCCTTCTACTGTTCCTTTTGTCTTTTGTCACTGATCGTAGATATTAACTGCCTTTATTGTGGACGTTGGCTGACCATTTGTCAGTGGAAAAGAGAGAGAGAGAGAGAGAGAGAGAGAGAGAGAGAGAGAGAGAGAGAGAGAGAGAGAGAGAGAGAGAGAGAGAGAGAGAGAGAGAGAGAGAGAGAGTGTGTGTGTGTGTTTGTGTACGTGAATATATGCATATTCTGATTAATACCAGTAGAACGTTCTTTCTTATGAAACATTCTCTACAAAAAAAAAAAAAAAAAATTATACTTTGACATTTTAATTTATATTAAATAAGAACCAGATTATGGTAGACATAATAAAAGAATATTAGAAAAAAAAAAAAAAAAAAAGGAATAAAAATATTTTGAACAACATTTGAAACAGAAAACATTTACTGAAGTATACGCTCCTAGCAACAGCACGTAAACATTACTGAAGCGAAGTTCAAACATTCACAGTCTTTTGAGAATGTTTTCTGTGTGTGGGTCTCTGAATGTTTAAAAAAATCATGTTTACGTAATTATTATATTATATATATATATATTTTTATTATGATGATGAAAACTACACTGAGTAATCTACCTTGTAATCTTTGATTACATTAATTTATTTTCATTACAGACCAATATTTATAGTGATTGCTACCCTAATCTTCGTGTATGTGTATTTTGATTATATACATATATATATATATATATATATATATATATATATATATATATATATATATATATATATATATATATATTTCATTGCTGATAATCATTTTAGATTCATTTTACAATATACTACATTTAACTGCTAATTGTAAATTATTGTTACTCACGTTGATAAAATAGTATTTTTATGTTTTATATATAAATATATGTTTGTATATGTGTGTGTGTGTGTGTGTGTTTATATATATATATATATATATATATGTACACACACACACATATAGATACATGTATTTTTCATTGTTGATATTATTACTGTTGATCTTCATAATCATATTTTGTCTTTGTTGTATACATTGTTCAATCATTATCATCATTATAATCATCTATCATCATCATCAACATCATTATCATTATTATTATTACTTTTATTGTAGTGATTATTATTATTATTATTATTATATTTATCATTATTATTATTACTGTTATTATTATTAATATTTTTATTATTATTATTTTATTATCATTATCATTATCATTATTACTATAAGATGAAATAAAATTGATCATCTTATTTTTGATGATTTCTAATCAGTAACTTAGGACGAATCCAGGAGTTCAGTTAGGAGGGATTCTTTTAAATTTATTTAAATATTTATTTATTTATTTATTCCCTATTATTATTATTATTATTATTATTATTATTATTATTATTAGTAGTAGTAGTTAACTGAATTAAGGTCTTTTTTTTTTTTTCATCATTGTACTGGTTATTTTCTTTCTTTTATATATGAAGGTTGATAGCATTAAATAAATAAATTAATTAATTAAATTAAATTAAATTAAATTAAATTAAATTAAATTAAATGTCATTTTCTTACTTTTATATACGAAGGTCGATAGCATTAAATAAATAAATAAATAAATAAATAAATAAATTAAATTAAATTAAATGTCATTTTCTTACTTTTATATATTAAGGTTGATAGCATTAAATAAATAAATAAATAAATAAATAAATAAATAAATAAATAAATAAATAAATTAAATTAAATTAAATTAAATGTCATTTTCATACTTTTTTATACGAAGGTTGATAGCATTAAATAAATAAATAAATAAATAAATAAATCAAATCAAATCAAATCAAATTTCACGAACACCCTCCATAATCCAGCTCCTGGATTCGGTTTGTTTTTGTCCACCGAGGAGAGAGAACACGACACGGAAGAGAACTGGTAAACAACGCATGGCTTGTATTTCTTTTTTTTCTTACCTTTTGTTTGGTTTGTTTCGTTCTGCATGCCTCCGGTTTTCATGGTAACCCTGTTCCTCATTTTTATAGTTCCCTTAGCGACGAAAAGAAGATCAGTCTTAAGAGAGATGTTCCGTCGTACCCAAAGGTAAAATGCCCTGTGACATTTGCCCTATGACGTATGTACCTATAATTAAAAAAAAAACGAAAAAAAAGTGTTTAATATTACATACGTGTTAATGTTCGGTGTTTGTAGATGAAAACAAAGAGAGAAAAAATTTTCAGTTTTTTTCCGATTTAGAAAAAAATGGAATGAATAAATTTAAAAAAAAAAAAAAAAAAAAAAAAAATAAATGAGATAGAATAGAATAAAGGAAAAAGAGAAAAAAAATAAAAAAAAAATAACGAAAATTATAACGCACGAAATAATGTCAAACCGGAAGTGCTTAAAATAATAGTATTTTCTCAAAGCCTAATCCGAAATAGTTTTCACACGGTAGCTACAGCTGCTTACAGTATTTTATTTTATTAGTTTGTTTAGCTCTTTTTTTTTTTTTTTTTTTTTTTTGTTGTTGTCGTTTATTTGTTTTCGTTTGTTTTATTCTTCTTTTGTTTTGTTTGTTTGTTTTATTTTTTTATTTATTTATTTTTACTTTTTACTTTTTTTTTAATAAGCATTGTTATATTGTTCTACTTTTTTGGACATACCCAAAATAAAATTATGAATAAAAAAAATAATAATTTAAAAACTAAAATTATTTCAAAAAATAAATAACTAGATAAATAAATGTACACGAATAAATAAACTTTAAGTAAGTTCGTAAATGTTCAGTAAATAAACAGACAGCCGTTACTGCTATTACCACAACATCAACCATTACAACTACAACAACTCCTGTTACATCTACGACTACTACTACTACCACAAAACGAATATTCTAATTTCAGTGTTATTGCTACATCAAAAATTATTATTATTATAAAACATTTTCTTATCTACATAAAATTTCTCACACTTAGATAGAAATGTATTCAATGCGCATGTGCGCCTACTGAAATATATACACGCACAATTTACATACTGAAAAAGAATCTCTCTCTCTCTCTCTCTCTCTCTCTCTCTCTCTCTCTCTCTCTCTCTCTCTCTCTCTCTCTCTCTCTCTCTCTCTCTCTATCTATCTATCTAACTATCTTTCTATCTTTTTCTTTCAATGCATCCAAATTTTAGTTCCGCGAACCCGGCTGTGTGATAGATTTTTCACAGAAAAGAGAAAATAAAACATTGTTTAGTGCTTGTTTAAATCAGTACACTTGAGTATAGGCTGGTTTCTTTTCCCGGGCTAGCTAATTTAATAAAACAAAAATATATATAACGGCATTTAAACTGTAAGTAATGGACCGCTTAATATTTGTTTTCTTTATTACATTTACTTTTTATTTACTTATTTTGTTTTGTTTTTTACGTGTAGTATTAAAGAAATCAGAAACATTTGCCTCGTTTTCGCAGTCGATTGGTATTCTTTGTGTACTGCACTAGCCTCGTTTTGGCTGTCTTCGCGTTTCCGCTGTGTTTAGCATAATTCTTATAAAATGTTACGAGTCTGTATTTTGAGAAGTGTAAAAATATGGCATAAAATACATATAATTAATATTTGAAAATGATTTAATTAAATTTTAAAATTATCATTAACAATGTCTCAAAATCCTGATTTATTTTCATTTTCTTTTTGACTATTTCATCTGATATGGGGTTGTATGTTTGAAATATCATAAACAAAGACGTTTTAAATTTAAATTTTTTATAACGTTTTATTATGTATCTAGTTATTTGTCTCTTTAGTTTATTTTGTTTCATTTTATTTATTTACTTATTTATATACATGCATTTATAACTTTCCTTTTTATTTATTTATTTATTTATTTATTATATCTTATTTTATTTTTTATTTTATTTATTTATTTATTATTTTATTTTATTTTATTTTATTTTGTTTTTATTTTATTTTGTTTTTTTTTTTTTATTTATTTTTTTTTAGTTATTTTAGTTTATTTTATTTTATTTCGTTATTTATTTATTTATTTATTTATTTATTTATTTATTTATTTATTTATTTTTCTGTTTCTTTATACATTTAGATAATTTCGAGTATTTAATTTTTAGATATATATATCTTAAATTTATTATTTTTATTATTATTATTATTATTATTATTATTATTATTATTATTATTATTATTATTATTATTATTATTATTATTATTGTGTTCACCTGTAACTGGATATCACCTGCATTTTTGTTTCAGGTAATACCCGATCATCAAAAGGTAAATAACAAAAATATAAAACTCAAAATTAAACTCAAAATATCCTTTAACTTCATAGAGCTCAGCACATCGCAAAACACTCCCTACATCGGCCACCTCTATAAATAGGACAGTTTCTTTTGCATACAAATGCATGCAGTAGATCTTGTATGTAAAGGCAACTAATTTTTGTAAAGATTAATCGGGACATTAGATAGTTACTTTTAAATTTAATAAAGCCATTAAAATAAGCAGGTAAATAAATATTTTGAATCAGTAGCTATATTTCCCAATTAAGTGTTTATTTTATTATTATCTTATTATATTTATTTTATTTTATTTTATTTTATTTTATTTTATTTTATTTTATTTTATTTTATTTTATTGTTTACTTAGTTATCTATTTAAATATCTCTCAAAACTATTTTGATTTATTTTTATTTTATATATTTTTCATTCCGTTTTTTTATTTTCATTTTTTGTATTTACCTATTTATTTATTTATTTATTTATTTGACAAATTATCCCGTTCTAGCCAGTTTCACCACTGGTAACATAAACGATATATTACTAAAACAAGGTTTAAAAACTCGTTTTGGGGAGAATAATTATTATTATTAAATTTTTTCCCCTTCTTCTACTGAACCGCTTAATTGCACGTTAAAGCATGTTTGCAAAATAGATGCTTTCACCAGTATTCAGTACACGATAACAATAATAATAATTACTACTTCTTCTACTATTACTACTAGTACCACTATACTACTACTACTACTACTACTAAGACTACTATACTACTACTACTACTAGACTACTAGACTACTACTACTAATACTACTACTACTACTAATAATAATATTAATAATAATAATAATAATAATTGAAAATAATAACAATAATAATAATTATAATAATAATTAATAATAATAATAATTAATTATTATTATAATTATAATTATAATTCTTAGTTGATAATTAATTATTTAATTTAGCAAAACAATAACACATCTAATAACACTGTTACTACAAAAACAATAAAAACAACAATAGTTAGTACTACTATAACGTTTGCTTCTACTATTGTTACTACAACTACTACTGCTGTTTCAACAATAACAGCAACAAAAACACCATCAATAATAATAATAATAATAATAATAATAATAATAATAATAATAATAATAATAACAACAACAACAACAAAAAACAACTATTTTAAAAACAAAGGCACCTAATTCGCATTTTTATTGTTTTAATTAATCTTTCATTTTTCAATATTGTTTTTTTCTTTCCATTTAATTATTTTCCTTTATTTATTTATTTATTTACTTTTTTATTTATTTTGTTTTTATTTATTTATTTATTTATTTATTTATTTATTTATTTATTTATTTATTTATTTATTTATTTATTACTACTACTACGTTTAATTCGTGTTTTTCTTTGATTTACAAACAAATCGTAAAATCGTGTTTAATTTTCCTGGTGAATTCAAGTTTTTCACGTATTCATTTCTCAAAAAAAAAATCCATGACTTGTCAAATACGTCAGTACGTATTTTCCAGAGCGTATTCATCCGAGCGTATTCGTCAGTGTATATTTACGTCACTGCGTATTCATCATTACGTACTCAGTGGTTCATATTCTTTTCTGCAAATACGTTAAAGCAAAAATCACATGTGCGTATTAACCACTGCAAATTCACTTTGAGTATTAACAGTTACTGATTCACCATTGCGACTATTCATTATTGCGTAATTACCTTTGGGTCTTTATTCTTAAAAATACCTTCGTTTGTGCTTATATACTGGATTAACTCGCTGTTCAAAACAAAGAGATAAATGTTATTATACAAATACACCTTAGTGCAGTTAGCATTATATAAACATATTTCTTATTCTAAATTACATACGGGTACTTGGTTTGTTTTATTTATTTATTTACTTACTAACTTACTTACTTAATTAATTATTTACTTATTTATTCTAACTGGCATACATTCACAAATAGTTATAGACATAAAGTTATGCATTAAATTGCAAATGTTATGTATTTTTGTATTAATGCATTAATGACTAAAATAAATTTTTAATATATAGATAATGAAATAAAATAAATTAAATGCTGGTCAGAATATAAAAAATCTACAGTAGATTTATAATACATGAACATTTATTTTGGGTATGTCATAGAAAGAGTTTTTTTTTTTTGTGTGTTTTTTTTTTTTTTTTTTTTTTCTGTTGTAAATTTTGCATGTTAGATTTTTGCACTAAGCCCGCAATAAAACGTTCGATATATTCCGTCAATCTTAACAATTTTATTTTTAAAATTAGAAAATTGTGCGATTGAGGCACGCCGAGATTCGAAACCGCAGCCAGCTATTTGTACTTACTTGCACGTGCACAGCAACAAAAATAACCTGTGATTTTTCTGTTGAAAGCAAAAAACCTCTTGTCGTTTTGTGGGAAATTTTCTGTTAGATTATTGTGTCATCGTTTTTTTTTTGTGTTTTTTTTTTTGTGTTTCGCTTTCCATTTTCTCGTTCATTTCTGACTAATTCATTTCATGATGTTTTAGGTTTCCAGGTATATTTTATCATGGCCGAAATGATTATATTTCCTTTGTTTATTATATTTAAAAGAAAGTAAAAAAAAAAAAAAAAAAAATTCTGTGGTTAATATAAAAAATGTTGATATTCTTGTGGCAGTGCCATAGAAACAGACGAGACCATCCTTCATAAACTGACAATGTCGTCAACGCACTACAATAAGGTAACACTGCTGCCATGGTAACAAACTCATTACAGTTGCCATAGAAACACGGTTATACATCCTTAACGAAAATCAGTTCATGTTCCGGTAAAAAGATTAGCAAACATTCTCTAAAGAAAAACAAAAAAGAAACAAGAAAAACGACAACAATAAAAGTGAAACTACCACCACCACCACCACTACTACTACTACTACTACTACTACTACTACTACTACTACTACTACTACTACTACTACTACTACTAACTAATAATAATAATAATAATAATAATAATAATAAGGAACGAGAAAAAAAATCTTAGTTTTGAAAACAACTTTGACTCTTTAATTATCTCCCTTGTTCGCCATATTTTAATTTTTAACAAACTGACCAAACTGACTGTTTATTAAGAATTAATTTCTAAGCATTGTTCAAACTAACTAATTGTTTGATACCCAAATTAGATCCATTTTGTTACGAAGCTAACTGCTTTCATTATTTTCTCATCAATTGGTTTAGCTTTAGGCTGGCCTGTTTTCAAATTGTATTTATCTTCCGAAATCAAAATGGGACGATAAAGGAACACAAAAATCTTAAAATATTTATTCATTTATTCATTATAATTAGCATTTATTATTGTTATTATTTATTTATTTTTTCAATTTTAGCTTTGTTGTTTTATTTTATTTTATTTTATTGTATTTTTATTTTTTTTCAAATTTAACTTTGTTATTTTATTTTATTTTATTTATTTTATTTTTATTTTTATTTTTATTATTACTTATAGACGTTTCTTTTGATTAAATTTAAGTTTAAATGGCAAAACTTAGAAGGGATGAGTTCTTCTTGATCTGTTTCCTATTTGTCCCGGTAACTGAGGTAACCCTAAGAACTGATTTTGGTTAACGGATGTTGCACCAGAAACTTCTATCCCTGTCTTTTTTCGAAATTGCCATGGTTACGAATGCGCGACGACCTTTGAAAGAAATCAACAACAGCGAGGTCACGTGAACTTCCGACATAGTGTCAAAGTTCAAAAGCGAGTTTCCATTTTTGCATGAATATATATATATTTTTTTAATGTTATTATAATCTTTTTTTTTTTTTTTTTTTTTTTTTTTTTTTTTAATTACTCGCGAGAAGCTGGTGAATATTTCTTCTTACAAACCAGTTTAGAAAACAAAAATACATGTTCTTAATACGCTGAAATAAAAATATGTTGAATTCGTATTTATTTTTTAATTTACTAATTTTTTTTCAAATAATGAAGCCTATTCTTCAATGTCATATTAATAATTTTTATATTAATATTAAATTGAGATAGGTAATTTATTTATATTTAGAATAAAAAAAAAATCCTAATACAATAAATAATAATAATCTAAATCTGATTTTCTTTTTCTTGTGATATAAATTTTAAAAAAATATATAATAATTTGGTCATATAATCGGAAGAAAGAAAATAAATTATAAGGTCTAGCAACAGTCGAAAAATAATAATAAATAGTTAATTATTGTTATTATCGATTCACTAAATCATTTTGAAATAAATAGTATTTCGTTTCATTAATATAAAAAAAAAAAAAAAAAAATGGCTGCTACATTAACGATAATTCATATGTTTTCGAGATGTTCATAATGTCAAAAGATTGCGAAAAAAAAAATAATAAAAAAAAAAAATAAAAATAAAAATGGAGAATGAATCAGATGGTTTCGAAGTAATAAAAAGTTTAATTATATTTTATATTTTTATTTCAAAATAAATAAATAAAAATGAAAACAGCAGGATGGTGAAAATCGTATTTTGTTTCTTAAACTGGTTTGTTTAAGACGTCACTGCTTTGGCAATAACCTGTTGCTATGGAAATTCGTTTTTGAACGCGTCGATGATCCACAGATATTTAGGTGCAATGTATTCGAGAAAAGACACAGTTCCTGGAACGGAACATTTAGAATTCAGTTTAGAATCTATTTAGTATGTATCTAGAATTTATATATATATATATATATATACGTACATAAATGTTTAGTTTGTTTAAATGTATTTGTGAACGCAGAAAGATTTAAATTATTATATTTTAATTATTCTAATATTTAACTACACATTATGGGTTTTTTTTATTAACATTGTTATTATTTTAAATATTTATCTCTAACTGTTAAGCTAATGAAATTGAAAGCTTAAAAATGTTTATGTCATTAACAATTTCGTCCAAAAAAGTATAAAAATTTTAAAAAAGAAAAAAGATTATAACTAAAGATTAATCAATTTTCGATATGACTAAATGGAAATAAATAATTTCACAAATATCTAATTACAAGACGTTTATATATACATACATACATAGGTATGTATGTATGTATGTGTGTGTTTATTACTTTATATGAAAGTGGTGTTTTTTATTTACAGTACACTCTGTCCCAGGAAACGATTGATTATCTAAAACAACCCACCTTTGACATGTGGCATTGGGAACCCAATGAAGTAAGTATTCTGTCGTTGTCGCTGCGGTTGCTAAATGTTGTAGTCGTAGACAATCATAAGATTGCTATAAAAAAAAATAAGAAGAAGAATAATAAAAATTTTTTAAAACAAGCCCACATAATTAGTCGTTAAAGATTCACGAATATCAAAGATGATTACGTCACAGACAAAATACATGACGACATAAATCAGCAACAACTGCGACAGATAGCGAGATAGAAAGACAGATAAGTAATCAGACAGCAACAAGGAGAGAAAGATAGGTATACAGATAGACAAATAAATAAACAGATAAACTGATAGATAGATAAATAGATAGAATTGTAGATAGATAGATACTCACAAATAGAAAACGAATGACAGAGAGAGAGAGAGAGAGAGAGAGAGAGAGAGAGAGAGAGAGAGAGAGAGAGAGAGAGAGAGAGAGAGAGAGAGAGAGAGAGAGAGAGAGAGAGCCGTAAACGAGTTCTTAGTAACTACATAATTAGCATGCGTCTGTTTCTCATTCTTCACTACTGGAAAACAATTTAAACTAAATTTTCACTTACTCTAATCTGGTCTACTTAAGACTGTTTTACATGTAACTACGCTATAAAAATAAATTACGTATTTTAATTTATTACTTTCAGATGTTGAGTCTCTTGGAACACATGTATCACGAACTTGATCTTGTTGCCGAGTTCAGCATCAATCCAATCACACTGAAACGATGGCTGGTAAGGATCTTCGTCATCATCATCATCATCATCACTGTCATCATCTTCTAATTTTTCTTCTTTTTTATGTTCTACTTCTTCTTCTTCTTCTTCTTCTTCTTCTTCTTCTTCTTCTTCTTTATTATTATTATTATTATTTATTATTATTATTATTATTAATATAATTAACATTACTTTCATCATAATCGCCATCATCATCATTATCATCATCATCATCATCATCATGGTTCTTATTATTTCTATACGTTGTTGTCGATGTCCCTAGCACCACCACTGAAGCTGTTATTTAAGCCTGTATTACTAAAAATTAATTTGTAGCGACACATGAGAAAATCCAACGCCATTACAGGAATTTCAGTTTTATAATTTTTCTTTCGTCAAATTCTGCACGGAATATTAATTTAGACAATGTCGTTACAACGTCATCAACGTTTTCAACGCTGTTTGTGTTGGTATTTTAGCTAAATCCTTCACGCTAATTTTTTAAATGTACAACGTCAGGTCTTATCACGTTTGTCTTCATCACCACAAATAACGGAGTCTTTTTTGTTGTTTTTTTCTTTTTTTTTTCTTTTTGTTGTTGTTTTTTTAAAATTAAATTATCTGTTTTCAATCTTGCTTCGTTACCGATGAGGCAATATTTAAAAATATGTATTTTCTTCAAAAATATTACTAGTATATTTTATTTCGATAATCAGAGACACGGACAAACAGACAAACAGACATATAGACATAAATACACGCGCGCGCGCGCACACACACACACACACACACATACAGATATGTCAAATTTTCATTAAAAAATAAAAAATAAACACAGATATCTAACTATATCCTAAATGTCATACACATACACACAAAACACACGCACCTACACAAAACACACACAAATAAACGCGCGCGCACCGATACACACACGCACACACACATACACACACACACACACACACACACATACACTAACAACGCTTTAACAACTCCCCCTTGACCATTTGTTATATCAGTAATTAATCTCACTCACAAAAGCTTCTGTCACTTTTCATTTTATTCATTTATCCACAAATAACAATTTCAGCGTCTCTCTCTTTTGCCCTGTCAAATCTATTTTTTCATTCGTTTTAGTTATGCAGTGCTTTGCTGCAAAACGGGTTAGTTATGGCTGTCAAAAAAAAAACCACTGGTATTAGCTTTATAAAAAGATTTCTGTCAATCGAAATTATATTTATAGCAGTGGCCATTGTATGTAAGCCAGTGCGTCTTGGTTTTGTGGTGCTTTCGCATCGCGGGAGGAAATAAACTAAGGAAGTTAGGAAGAGGTATGACTGCCTTTATTAACTGTCCAAAAGGAACATCAGTGTGTGTGCCTGCGTGTGTTTTGTGTGTCGTTACATCCATCAGTTAGTTCTTATATAGGTATATCTTTATGAATGTAGGCCCATTACCAAAATTCACCATTATAAAATATATTACCACCACAGCCTCGCTTCTTTCACGCCCTCTCCCAGCAAACCAATTATGTTCTTCCCTGGTTTATTTTCCATGATTATTGAGACATTAATTTCACCGTTATAAGAATATTATCTTTAACTCACCCTTTCATAGTTCCCCTAACAAACCCCTGGTTAGTATTCCCTGGTTATCAACCATTAATATCATCTCTACCTCACCCCCTTCATACCTCCCCTAAACAAACCAATTAGGTACGCTCCTTGGCTTGGATTCCCTCGTTATCCAGAGACTAAACTTTAAGTGCAGATCTTAAATGATAATTGAGAAAATTAATACTGATGTGCCGTGCATTTATTTTCCATAACAGAATATTGATCCGTTTAATATGTGTAGGAGGTTTTTCAGTTTATTACTACGGACGTTGATAATGTTATCTATCTAAATTACGGCTTAATTGGACGTCTATTATGTGGTTTTTAAAGTGATTGTGATCGATATTAAATGAAAAAAAGAAATAAATAATGAAGAAAGAAATTAGACGATTTGTTTTTACAAAACTAATGATTTTTAAAGTATTTGATTGTTTGTTGGGGATGAAAGGGATTTAGGTCTGAACTTCGGATTCTCAAAGTACACTGCACTCATCTGTAACTGTTCGATATGGTAGCTGAATCTAGGTTTATATAATCTGTATTTGTTTGAGTTGGCTTGATGTTTTATCTCTGGTTCTGTCTTCGTGGATGTATGTCTACAGACAGAGAGAGAGAGAGAGAGAGAGAGAGAGAGAGAGAGAGAGAGAGAGAGAGAGAGAGAGAGAGAGAGAGAGAGAGAGAGAGAGAGAGAGACAGAGACGTTAAAACACCAATAAATACAAAGAAGTATATATTTGTTTAAGAATATAAGAACGTGTTTAGGCTTTTCTCTTTCTTTCTCTTGTGCTCTCTTTTCTCTATCTCTTTCACCTTTGTCATATATACTGATCACCATCGTCATTCTTATCATTCACACATCACCGTCAACATCATTATCATTATCATTACCATCATCATCATTATCACATCATCATAATCCGCAACAACAGTGTCATCATTAAAACTATTATCGTCATCATCAGTATTGTTATCGTGGCAATAATCATCACTATTATTATCATCACCAGCCTGGTCATCATCATTCTGATCATCATCATCATAGTGATCATCATCATTCTAATCATTATCATCATCATCATTTTCATTATCATCAGTTATATATATTTTTTCATCAACATAATCATCAGCATTATTATTCATATCGTCATTATTATCATTACCACCATTACCATCATCATCATCATCATCATCATACACATACCATTTTATAACAGTATATATCACACACACACAAAAAAGACATTAATGTTTTTCTTTCTCCGTTTTCTCGCTTGACAGTTGTGTGTTCAAGAAAACTACAGGAACAATCCGTTCCACAATTTCCGCCACTGTTTCTGCGTGTCCCAAATGATGTACGGCATGATTCACCTCTGCAAACTCTGGGACTTCATGACTCGAGAGGACCTGGGCATCCTCATCACAGCAGCCGTCTGCCACGATCTCGACCATCCCGGCTACAACAACACGTAAGTTGTTGCTGCAACGTCAGTTGTGACGTCATTGCTAAAACTGCATCGTTACGTTGTTTTGTTTTTTTATGTTGTTTTTTTTTTGTATTGTTGTCGTTATTTTACTGTTGGTGTTATAATGATATAATTGTCATCATTCATGATTATTATTATTGTTATTATTATT
>CM022676.1:8531085-8573585 GCA_012295275.1 Chrysomallon squamiferum
CTATATATAACAAATAAATATCTTTCATTTTATTTTTTTTATTTTTTATTTGTACATGAAATTATTGATAATTTATATATATATATATTTACCTCCTTTTTTTTGTACAATTAAATATTACTTAATTATTTGAATTTTCCATTAAGCTCTGTCTAATTATTAACTGTTTATTGTTTTACAGAAAAACGCAGTGGCTAACGCCAAATAAGCGATTCGAACAGGAGGAGAGCAGAAACTTTGTCCATCCAGACAGACCCACTGCGAAATTAGGTCTGATTAAAGCGCCATATTTATTTACCTTTCATCAACACAGCAGATGCCTACAAACCTAAATATCTGTCTGTGTTGCAAGTAATTTTTAGCGTAAATAATAAAATTTACTAACATACATTCTGTACTAGAAGAAAATATGATAAATATTATAAGGAAAAGATACACGGATTTTGAAAAAGTGGTTGCTTCTTATTAAAATCTGAATGATAATGTTTGTCTAATCAAAGCACGCAAATTGAGGACCTAATTTCGTTGTTCTGTCGTCTGCTACATTTACGAGCTTTCCACCGATAAGCAAAAGAAAAAAAAAAAAAGTTAGAAGAGTTATTGGTCTTGGAAAATGGCGGAAACAAAGGAAAGATAACTGTTATGTGCCTGAACGCTCGTTTCCCGTTTCTCATTAACATAATTAATTTATCAGGGATGACAAAATGAACTGTTATTGTTCAGTTACGACAAATCATCTTTAATTTATTTATTGTAATTTTTTTTTTTCAAGAACATATGTATATTACCCTATAAATCTTCCATACCTATAAAATATGTGTGTCTTCTCTAAATATTTTTGTAACAATTCCAGAAATCAATATTATTAGATCTTTCCTCAGATAATTAATTTTATGTTTCAGTTTTGTTTCTGTCACATTCATCCATCCATCCATCTATTTTACCTGTCCATCCATTCATCATTTTTCATTCCACTCGAAATAAATTCATCGATAATATTATTTAATTAATATTTATAATGCTTGTTTATTGGTAAATATTTAATCTTTGTGAACATTGATTTTATTCTTAGTTATTGATTTGATCTGATTTGATTTTAATTTTTAAATTCAGTCTACTGCGGTGTGTTTATTTTACGTAGTTTCCATGGTGACAATTTTATACATCTACGTACATTCAATTTATATTTTAGAAGTAGGTGTAAACTATCTACATTCCAGCAATTTTCAGATGTATATATTGTTATTAATATTCCTACATCTGTCTGTATTTAAGCAGAATATAGTAGCACCTATTCGACATCAGTTGTTATGCATCCTAATATAACTACACCTAAACATAGATGTGATGAAATTTTAAGAATAATATGTTTAAAAATTGATGCACTAAGACGCAATATTTAAGAGAATAATAACAGACTTCTTTATTATTATTATCATTATTATTATGATTATGATTATGATGATGATGATGATTATTATTATTATTATTATTATTATTATTATTATTATTATTATTATTATTATGTAGAATATTACTTCACGAATACAACTGTAATAACTGTCGTACTTTATTATTATCAACGACTTGACGTCACAACTGTCACTTAAAAGCAAACGATTTCTTTTTTCTTTTCTTTTTTCTCTCTTTCCCAAAATATTATAGTTCTGTGTAGCTTATTTTATACTTAGAATGCGACAGCAACGCCAGTGACAACGTCCTGGTGATTCTTCAAAAAATGTGCAGAATTGTTTATTACATAAATTTTTGTTTTTCCTTTTTATTTTTGTTATATATTTGTATATAATGGACTTCTCCCGGTATTGTGATGATGGGCGTTTGCAACTAATTTATTACGATTATTTCGAGAAATATTAAAATAAAAATATATTCAAAATCAGAAAACTTCAGCTATTATGGAACATAGATACATCCTTGTGAGAAAAAAATAAAATTTATTCAAACAGTTTTATTGAAAATTCAAAAATAGCACCAGGAACAATGACATTTATATTTCTTCTAATAATTAATTTTAATTATTTAATAATTTTTGTAACGTAATTCTGACGTCATGCATGATGCATTGCAATCTGGTCCAAAATTATTATCAGAAATATTTAAATAAAATTATTTTACTGCAGTTAATAGACATGGTACGTCCAGTAATGGAATTAATTTTATTCCAGTTCAGGCGCTGTCCTCATACGGAATATGACGTCACATATTTTTACCAAAAGTGTTATTTTCAAATGAACATTTCCGAGATTTCACAACTTTCCCAATTGTTTTTTCTAAATAATATCAACAACATTTTGTTGTTGTTTTTGGGTTTTTTTTTTTAAAGTATATTAGTAATGCATGGCTTAAGCTGAACAAAAATTAACCTACGTAACTCGGGGGGGGGGGTATCTATATTTTATATGCACACTATAGTTTTCTGATTTATAATACGTTAGCACCATGATATATATATCTGTATATATATATATATGAGAGTAGGCCTATATATATTCATTTATGGTCTGTCTTCCTTGAAGTTTATTTTTACCAAGTACTTTGCTTTGTTTTGTTTCTATGAAATACTGCATTTTCAAAAATTTGAAATTAATTTTGTGGAGTTGCCTGTTAAGTTTTTGTACCTATTTTTAAACATCTACGCTTTATTTCATGTTTTTTTTTTTTTTTTTTTTTTTTTTTTTTTTTTACTGATTTAAAGAAATGCGTGATGTGGTTAAATGTATTATTTTAGCCCTTCCCTTTTAGTGTACATACATCGGAGGGCTTAATCCACGGAAAAAATACTATTTATAGTCTATATATTTCTGTGTTAATGTGTAAGCTTGCGCGTTTATATAAAATATATGTGTGTGTGTGTGAGTGCGCGCGCGTGCGTGCGTATCTGGGACTGGGTGTGTCAGTCTGTCTGTTTGTGCATTTTCTACCTTTAATTAGTTACATAACTTGTTACATTTTCTACCCCTCTCTTATGATATATATCTATATATCGTCATATTTCGACAGTTTTCGGTAGGTTCGTATTTTTCCGTGGATTATGCCACTGGCTCTAGGAATGCGTTGAAAGCATTTCGCAAGATCTGACGTCATCACTGAAAGTTATATATTTTAAAATTAATACTTGTTAAGTGTTCATTAAAAAATGTCTTTTCCCAGAAATAAATTATATATAAATTTAATTTGCTTACCTAACTTTGGTAATGGAAGTTATAGTGTTTTCACTGTTCAGGACAAAAGTACATCTTAGCCATAAACCTTCCGTTTATGATGCAAACGCAGAATTAGAAGCAGAACAATTGTGATTACGTCATATCATTGTTGACGTCATTGGCGGTTGATTGTATGGAAGTTGTTAAAGGAATAAGCGAGATCTTTATGAACTGTTGTTGTTAAGATGATAGTGGATAACATGCAAACACTGTTAGTAAGATACGTTTTTCCCGTTCATGAAATAGCTTCTAATTTTCCTCGCAATAAAATAAGTTAAACAGACATATATGCATTCGCGCACAAACACAGTAAATATCTTAGCAACGTTTTAATAACTCATATAGTATAATGTGATAGGGCTTTTCATCATGATTTAGATTAAGGCTCGCTGCATTTATTTTCCAATTGCTTATGTTTTATATTACATAATATGCATATGTATCTGTTATTATTATTATTACTACTACTACTACTACTACTACTACTACTACTACTACTACTATTATTATTACTATTACTGTTATAATAATTATTATTATTATTATTATTATTATTATTATTATTATTATTATTATTTCCAAGCCCATAGTAAAGTAACTTAATTATTTAACCTTCGCCTCAACTGTAAAATTACAGTACAGGTTAATAATAAACAAAATAAAATACATTAAAAAATTTAAAAATAAAAAATACTAAAACCGTTATCTTAATATATATCTACCTCATAACATAAATTCATTGGAAATATAAATTAAACAATATAAGGGGGAAATATTAAATCTAACATCAAGCTTCGAGTAAACCAAAATAGATATAAAGAAACGTATTTTTATCGTCAGACCGGGTTTTTCCTTTCAGATAAAACTGGATGTCTGTACGTGTGTTTGTGTGTTACTGATACACATATCAGAATGTTGTCGTATTTGTGACTTAGCATAATTTATGTACGCGAATGATTACATACTTTAGTTTCAATGTACGTGTCCATATGTGTGCGTGAGAGAGAGAGAGAGAGAGAGAGAGAGAGAGAGAGAGAGAGAGAGAGAGAGAGAGAGAGAGAGAGAGAGAGAGAGAGAGAGAGAGAGAGAGAGAGAGAGAGAGAGAGAGAGAGAGTACCTCAAGCAGTCCTAATTTAAAACAAAATAAAATAATTACAAAAGACAAATACACAATTATCCGAATCTAAAAATAGAACAAAATTTTTTTAATATTATTGCATAGCACTTTTCTTTTCGTATTCTAAGAATAAAACATCTTTACAATTGTCCTTTATATATAATATTTTTTCTTAATGTTTTTGTTGTCAGACTTTTGTTGTTTTTTAATTAGAGACGCATATTTTTTGTATCTCGTTTATTTTGTTTTTTTGATGTCCATTGAATAGTCTGAGAGAAATAAACTATCTCATTGTGATTTGTTTGAATTCTTTATTATAATTACTACAACTACTACTAACGTCTAATAATATACTACATCCACTATTTCCAGTACTACTACTACTACTAGTCTTATTTCCAGTATTATTGCTGTTACAATTACTATTACTGTCTACTACTACTACTACTGTTACGACCAAGACTATCACTATTGCTACAACTTTTGTTAATACTAATGCTACTATTACTATTACTGCTATTTCTTCCACTATTCTGTTACTACATCCAGTACCACGACTACTACTACAAGCAGTACCACGTCTTTTGCTTTTACTGCCAAAATTACGACTACTACTACTACTACTACTACTACTACCACTACTATTACTACTACTACGACTATTACTACTATTATTATTACTACTACTACTACCACTACTACTACTATCACTACTATACTATTACTGCTACTTCAGCAGTTATTACCGCCACCATTATTATATTACTACTGCCACTTCATCCCTATCACAACTACTGCTACCACCACTACCTTACTAGTACTTCCGACTACTACTGCGGCTAGAACTACTGCTACCAATATCACTGCTGCTGCAACTACTAATACTATTACTGATAAAGCGAAGTACGAAAAACAGAGAGAGAGAGAGAGAGAGAGAGAGAGAGAGAGAGAGAGAGAGAGAGAGAGAGAGAGAGAGAGAGAGAGAGAGAGAGAGGTGGGGGTACATCATATACTGATGCTACGCATAGAAGAGACAAATAACACCAAAGACATTAAAAAAAAAAATGAAGTCGAGAATGATATCACAGTTTATTACGTCAGCACATAAAACAACATTTTACATCATTTCCTCAACCATATTGTGTCATAATCGTAAAACTGCGTAAAAAAAAAAGACTTAGATCTGTCCCCTGAATAGGAAATCCTTGTAAAATTCTCTAACAGAAGGTAATCCCAAAATGTTAACAATATAACACAGCATTTAGAAAGTTGAATATTTTATATATTAAAGACATAAGAAATGATCATTCTTTGTCATAACCCTAACTCTGCAGCAAAGACAGAGTTGTGTCCCCTGACTGACAATCCTTGTAGTCCTTTGACAGATACATAACCCAGAATATTAATAAAATAAGTAAGGTTGAGTTCGTGATAATTTTGCGTTCAGGGTCTTTGTGTTGTCTTCTTGACTTCTAATAACTTTATACTTACTAGTAATCTTGTTAGTTTTTTGTTGTTGTTGTTGTAGTTTTCTTCTTTTCTTAAACGATAACAATATCTTAGGGGAGATAACTTTAGTTCAGCAGGACCAATAAAGAGACGGAGTGATTTAACGTTGAACGTAATCACACACACACACACAATTAAAAGTTCAAAAGTTAGAACCTGTAATACTTGTTTAATTATTTTATCACAGATTTTTATATGATCGTTTTACTTTTGATGAACTGCATGTAAAACGGAGGTTTATCAGTAGCAGGAGCACCACCGTCGAAATCTGAAAATAAATAAATAAATATGTATATGAATAAATGAATGAATGAATGAACGAATGAATAACTTTATAAATAAATAAATAAAACGACAAACAAATAAAAATGGCCAATAGTTTCCTTTTGTTTTCGTTTTGGGGTATTGGAATTTTTGCTGTGGTTGTTGTTCTTGTCATTTTTTGTTTTAATCAGTAATTTCATCAAAAGGCCGTCAATGAAATAAAATAAAATAATATAATATAAAATAAAATTAAACATGTTATAGTATTTCACTGAAGAAGATAGATAAAAACATATCATAGTTGCTATGGAAACTTATCCAAACCGAGTGATACTGGCAAAGGTTTTGAAGCTTGGATTTTGAATGAAATTTTTATATTTCGAGAAATATTTTGATGTTGCTATTGGTTGCGGATATGTTACTTACAACCATTTTCTTTTCGCGCATGTTTGTAAATATTAATTCATTTGCTTTACTTCCTAATATATAAATCTATTTTTCTGAATGCTCGAATTTGGAAAATATTTGTATGTGTATATGCGTGGATATATATATGCATGGATATATATATATATATTAATATATGCATTGTCCTTTTATCGACGAAGCGATATACTAACTTTTAACACTAAGCAATGCTTTCGGCGGTTCTACATATCTTCTTCTGCTTAAAATATCGCCATTAGAACTTTTAATTCTTGTCGTTGATAATCGATGAAATTCCTCCGCGGTGCTAGGAGCATCGCTATAAAATATACCTTCATCTAAATGGAGAAAATAAATTATTAAATGCACCACGTTATAATGGTCATTAAAATTAATAGTTTAGAAGAAGTTTAAAAAGAACAGACACATCCTGAAAGTACGTACAGTATACAATAGTTTATATATAATTCTGTAGATGCTTTAAGTATATATCTTTCTTAGATCTGTATTGTTTCAGACACTTGTTATATAACAAAAACATGGGAATTTGTATAAATACATTAAACAAATAGGAAATTGGTTTTTAAGGCTTAAAATCTGACTGTTTGTTTTTGTTGTATTGTTGTTGATTTTTTGTTTGTTTTTTAAATAAGCGTAACTTATTAAAAAATATTTCTAAGAAAAGAACTATAGTTTAACTGTGATTTAAGACAATAAAGGATTAAAAGAGTGAACTATATCTTTGACCTTAGTAAATTAATAATTAATATTTACTTTGGTATGGAGAATCAAGTCTTCGTCTTCTTGTCAAATATTTCTGCTGACTGGGTACGCGTAGCTATAACAAACACGTTAAAATTACAAATATTATCATACTTAGACGAAACTGTTTAGGCGGAGTAAGAATGTGTAGATTCGTGTGTACATAGAGAGTAAATAAATAACACACATACACATACATACATTAAAAACTTGTGTGTTTGAAATGCTATATTTATTTATGCGCAACTTGTACGTACATACACTCCGACATTGTATTCGTACATATATTTAGAAATGTAAGATATCTCAACAAAGTATGTGACGTCATAAGAGAACAATTTGATAACGTCACTAGATGTATATGATGAAGGTTGATAAAAAGGAATAATTTCTTCAAGAATAAAATATTTAACAACAAAGATCACAACTGAAACAAAACTATATGTCCACACACAGTCACGCACACACTCACACACACACACACACACACACACACACACACACACTTACGTCACTGACTGGTAAGATACTAATAAAATATTCTAAATATTTACAGAGTAGAAGATAATTTTATTCTGGCTGTATTTAATTGTATTATGTTATAAATGAAATAATTTACCACATCACAAACAGGTAGTAATCTTTCTGGTCTGTCATCAACATTCAGGGGAACTGAAAATAAATTTTATTATTATTATTATTATTATTATTTTTATTATTATTATTATTATTATTATTATTATTATTATTATTATTATTATTATTATTATTGTTGTTGTTGTTGTTGTTGTTGTTTTTTCTTCTTCTTGATGCTGTATTGCTGTTGTATTTTGTGCTAGGGTATCGTTAAAGTAATAAAATTGAATATGTTGTTGTAATTTTTGTTGTTGTTGTTGTTGTTGTTGTTATTGCCATCATTATTATACCAGAACGGCTAAAATCGTTAGTATATATTTACTTATATTAATTCTACTTTTATTGTTCTTCCTATTGAAATTGTACTAACATAGATATTGTAATAACAGTAGTAGCAGTAAAAATAGTAGCAATAATAGTAATAGTAATGGTAACATTAATAAGAGCAAAAATACTAGTACTACTACTAATAACAGTATTAGAAGTAATAGCAGTAGTAACAGAAGCAGCAGCAGTAATAGTAACTGTAGTAGTACTGGTAGCATAGTAGTTATAATAGCTGCAGTAGCAATCGTAGAAGTAGTAGTCGTCGTCGTTTTAATAGTAGTTTTAGTAGTAGTAGTAGTAAGTACACTTACGTATCCCGTCTACCTTTTTGGCGTAGTTGCTGGCGCAGATGAAGACTCTTGGTTCGACTGGTTTTCTGTGCTGGTACGCGACGCTGTAATACGAGGTTTCAGTCGTTTTATTTTCAGGCGGATCGCTTAACAGAGTTTTTACGGTACACACGGGCTTCTGTAAAACGAATGGGAAAAAGAAAATTAAAGGGATGATGAAGATATTATAGATAAAGGCTGTGTTTTAACTGTGTATTGTGTGTGTGTGCGTGCGTGTGTGCGCGTGTGTGTGTGAGAGAGAGAGATAAAAAAGATGTGAGAGACAGACAGATGGAAAGACAGGGAATTAGCTGAATAAGTAGATTCTGTTCTATAGTTCTTTTTATAATCATTTCTTCGACATCAACAAAGAAATAAACAGCATTCTCTCTGTGTGTGTGTTTATGTAGGTGTGTGTGAGGGAGAGAGAATGTGTGTGTATATATGTATTTTGTGTAAGAGAAAGAGAGAATAGAAAAACAGGAGAGGATAGAGATACAGACAGACAGAAAACAGATAGGTAGATTTGTTTACATTTCATCATTTTCCTACAATTATATATTTCACTTACAATCCTGCTATGGAGATCAACAAAAACCAACACTCACTCTGTCCTGCAGTCTCTGGATGTGTCTGGCAAGAACTAGATGTGGCTTGTATCGACGTTTCCAGTCTTCAGCAGTCAAAGTCGATTTCTGACAGTGAAATCTGCTTCTGTGCTCTGTCTCCCAGGACGACGAAGATTCCCGAAACCTTCTGAAGGAAAAAAGCAATAACTTAATTCATAATGAATAAATAATACACTCATTGGGCAGATCAGCACATACCACGACCTTTGTTAATTAAAACTTAGAGGTGTGAAACTACTAGTAATTAAGGACTGACTAACAGAACTGCTGGAACATTCGGTTCATGACATCATGTTTATGACGTTATTACTACGTCACTAGTAATTACTAGTAATTAAGGACTGACTATCAGAACCGCTGGCTGTTCATGACGTTATTACTACGTCACTAGTAATTAAGGATTGACTAACAGAACTGCTGGAGCATTCTGTTCATGACGTTATTACTACATCACTAGTAATTACTAGTAATTAAAGACTGACTAATAGAACTGCTGGAACATTCGGTTCATGACGTTATTACTACATCACTAGTAATTACTAGTAATTAAAGACTGACTAATAGAACTGCTGGAACATTCGGTTCATGACGTCATGTTTATGACGTTATTACTACGTCACTAGTAATTACTAGTAATTAAAGACTGACTAACAGCACTGCTGGAACATTCTGTTCATGACGTCATGTTTATGACGTTATTACTACGTCACTAGTAATTACTAGTAATTAAAGACTGACTAACAGCACTGCTGGAACATTCTGTTCATGACGTTATTACTATATCACTAGTAATTACTAGTAATTAAAGATTGACTAACAGAACTGCTGGAACATTCTGTTCATGACGTCATGTTTATGACGTTATTACTACGTCACTAGTAATTAAGGATTGACTAACAGAACTGCTGGAACATTCTGTTCATGACGTTATTACTACATCACTAGTAATTACTAGTAATTAAAGACTGACTAACAGCACTGCTGGAACATTCTGTTCATGACGTTATTACTACATCACTAGTAATTACTAGTAATTAAAGACTGACTAACAGCACTGCTGGAACATTCTGTTCATGACGTTATTACTATATCACTAGTAATTACTAGTAATTAAAGACTGACTAACAGCACTGCTGGAACATTCGGTTCATGACGTCATGTTTATGACGTTATTACTACGTCACTAGTAATTACTAGTAATTAAGGATTGACTAACAGAACTGCTGGAACATTCTGTTCATGACGTCATGTTTATGACGTTATTACTACGTCACTAGTAATTAAGGATTGACTAACAGAACTGCTGGAGCATTCTGTTCATGACGTTATTACTACATCACTAGTAATTACTAGTAATTAAAGACTGACTAATAGAACTGCTGGAACATTCTGTTCATGACGTCATGTTTATGACGTTATTACTACGTCACTAGTAATTAAGGATTGACTAACAGAACTGCTGGAGCATTCTGTTCATGACGTTATTACTACATCACTAGTAATTACTAGTAATTAAGGATTGACTAACAGAACTGCTGGAGCATTCTGTTCATGACGTTATTACTACATCACTAGTAATTACTAGTAATTAAAGACTGACTAATAGAACTGCTGGAGCATTCTGTTCATGACGTTATTACTACGTCACTAGTAATTACTAGTAATTAAAGACTGACTAACAGCACTGCTGGAACATTCTGTTCATGACGTTATTACTACGTCACTAGTAATTACTAGTAATTAAAGACTGACTAACAGCACTGCTGGAACATTCTGTTCATGACGTTATTACTACGTCACTAGTAATTACTAGTAATTAAAGACTGACTAACAGAACTGCTGGAACATTCGGTTCATGACGTTATTACTACGTCACTAGTAATTACTAGTAATTAAAGACTGACTAACAGCACTGCTGGAACATTCTGTTCATGACGTTATTACTACGTCACTAGTAATTACTAGTAATTAAAGACTGACTAACAGCACTGCTGGAACATTCGGTTCATGACGTCATGTTTATGACGTTATTACTACGTCACTAGTAATTACTAGTAATTAAAGACTGACTAACAGCACTGCTGGAACATTCTGTTCATGACGTCATGTTTATGACGTTATTACTACATCACTAGTAATTACTAGTAATTAAAGACTGACTAACAGCACTGCTGGAACATTCTGTTCATGACGTCATGTTTATGACGTTATTACTATATCACTTCATTACGCTACATTTCTGTCTTAGCCTAATGAATGATTTAAACCTACTTTCGGTAAGCAGAACAAGGATTATTAGTTTTTGTTGCAAACAGATATGTCCAGAGATATTCTAACTGTAAGAGAGGCTATGGAACATCATGCATATTAATATACTGCTCAAGTAACATTTGGAAAATGGAACTGATCCCAATACCCAAAAGGCTAACGTTTGAAAATACTTATTTTATTCTAATGCTTTGGTGTTGTTTTTCTGTGAAACTAATGAAGCTTAAGATTCTGGATTACTAATCTTAGAGGAAATCAAGAAACGAGTTTAGTACACATTGCTTGACGATTTTAAATAAATTCGGAGATGTCGAGGCTATAAAATTGTGTGTGTATGTGTGTGTGTGTGTGTGTGTGTGAGTGTGTGTGTGTGTGTGTGTGTGTGACATGGTGATTTTCCAGAATTCGTTGTTAACTGTCAAGGGTCTCCACAATGGCCTCCAAAAATGTAGGTCCAACACTGTGAATGATCTTAAGATTCATCTCTGATTTACTCTATAATCTGATTAGGCAGAAGCTACAAGAAAAATGAACCAGTTCTGTCGCTTTTAATCCTTTAGTTGGTCTTCGGGAAAGATTTATCTTAGTCTCCTAGACTGTACAACGAAATTTCGACCAAAGATTTAGTCCATGCTGCTAGACTGAATGTCAAAACAACACTTGCTTCTCAGAAAACAAAAATATTTTTCAACCATATGATGACATACAGATCTTTGCAAACGGCATGAAATTAACAAATAACATTTCATGTCTACGGCAAAATGTGCATAAAACCCGTGAGTAAATAACACATATAACAGCATGTCTTGGACAGAACTCAGAGGCAAGGTTATATGCTGTATCCACGGAATGCGTGCGTTAACAGTTTTCTGAACGGAACCATACCAAGACTTGTTCACACTCGCATACAAGATCCTTCTTGGTGAAAACTCAAAGGTGATTAAAGTGAAAATTTAATTACTGCATACAAGCGCACATTTAAGCAGATATTTGATAGATACGTGCTAAAATATCTGCGTCCACATTCACACAACAAGAAACTTCAGGAAAAATTCATCAGTATTGTTTGTGATGACGTCAAGAATACAGAATAATTCTTATGCCCAGATATTTTTTAAACTGTGCTCTTTTGTGGTTTATTTTCTTGGTGATTACTCTGGACAGTTAATAAATAAATAAATAAATAAATAAAATTACTACTAATACTAATACTACTATACCTACTACTAATACTACTACTACTATACTACTACTACTATTACTACTACTACTACTACTACTTAAATAATAATAAACAATAAATAAATAAACAAAACTTTAAACAATTTCTGCCTCTCTACATTAAATTCAGCTCAACGTTAAACCTGCGACAAAAAACACATAACACGTATTTGTACATTTATTTGAAGGTGACATGCCAAAAATCGCGCGCACTCAGAAATTATATCACCTTATTTGACTGCAAATACAATCAGCGAACCGCCTTAGATAAGTCTTTACTGAATAAACCTGGCCAATTACATATCCCTCTACTTTTCAGGTGTCGCCTTTGTTCACTGGAATGTGCACGCCGTAGACTTGACAAAGAACCAGTCATTCACTAAAGACGAATATATTATTTTTTCTTTACTTCACAAAGACTCCATGGAGGTGGTAAGCGGCTTAATGAAAACAAACAGGGCTGTATCGTTTTCTCGCCCCGTGTTCAGTGTGATACGCCGAACTAAATATTAATACGCGGAGGTCAGACGTATAAATATAGTTCCGTTCTTTGACCTTTTATCTTCTTTTTTTTTTTTTTTGTCTTATTTTCATTATGTCAGATTCTTTTCTCTTTTTCTTTTTCTTTCTTTCATCTCTTATTTTCATTATGTCACATTCTTTTCTCTTTTTCTTTCTTTATTATTATTAAAAAATTTTTATTCCTTTTCTTTCTAGCTTCCTTTCTTCTTCTTTTTTTTCTTTCCTTCACTTCTTTTCCTTTTTTTTTTTCCCCTCTGTTTCATTTTTTTTTTCTTTTTCTTTTTTCTTTTTTTTTTTTTTTTTTTTTTGCAGATCAAAAGGTGAAGCCGAATGCGCAGCGAGATCAAATAAAATCCGTCTGATGCAGGTGAATTTAGTGCGAACCTGTTGTCAGGAAACTAGTTTATGGCGGCGGTTTCCAGGTTTCAGGCCGAAGTGTATCGATGTAATAATAAAGGCTCTGCAAGCGCTACGGCTTTCCGATAATTTCTTCGTCTTTTTTTTTTTTCTTCTTTAGGCTTTTGTCACTCTCTGTCTTTTGTTTTATTTTATTTCATTTTTATTTCTGTGTTATTATTTTTCAAGAGTTGTTTTATTTATTTAACGTTTTGGTGGGGGGATAGCGGTGTGAAGATGTAGCATTTATTAGAATTTAAAAAGTTTGATGAATAGAAATAAATTAAAAAACAAAATGTCGGTGTTCTTTTTGTTTGTTTGTTTTTGTTTGTTTGTTTTTATTTTATTTTATTTATTGCTTTTATTATTTTTGTTCTTTATCGTTTTGTTTTGTTTCGTTCATTTCTTAATATTTATTTTATTTTATTTTATTTGTGGGACAAATATTTCTTTGTTCAGTTTTCTTTTATCTTTCTTAATACGTATTCTCTGCTTCTAGACTTTTAATCTTTCTATTTGTTGTCTTCTATATTTTCTTTTTTATTAATTTCCTCGTTTCTCAATTTTCCTCTTCTTTTCTTATATTTCGTTAGTACTAATCCGGCTTTATTTGTATCTGTATTTCTTGTTTTGATGGTTTGTATTCTTTCGTTGTCATTTTCTCTGTATTTATTTCCTCCTCTCAAGCATTATCATAATCTTCTTCTTCTTCTTCTTCTTTGTCTTGCTGCACTGGCGCACAGTTTCATAATAACTTAAAATACATTAAAATATTTGGGGGGGGGGGTTTTTTTTTTTAATTTAATTTTTTTTAATTTTACTTTATTTTATTTTTATTTTATGATTAATTTTTTTGTTTATTATTATTATTATTATTATTATTATTATTATTATTATTATTATTATTATTTTGTTATTATTTATTATTATATGAGGAATTTTTTTAATCAAAAATAACAATATTAAAAGAGTTTTTATAAACGAAAATAGGACTGTATTTCTGCAAAATGAAATCGGTTCATAATTACATTTTAAAATGTATTTCACTCTCATGAAAGCAGTTCAATGAATGGATTTAGTATTAAATAAATAACGGAAACAAAGAAGAAGGAGAGGAGGAGGAGAAGAAGAAAAGAAAGAAGAAAGAAAAAGAAAATATACAAATATCTGAGAAGTCGTAATCTTGGAGCTTTGAGGTTGTTTCCATGACAACATCCAGTACGTTACCACTGACGGTTTATCAAATGTCGTGATATGTTTTCTTAAATAAAGTCATAGGCAATAAACAGGTAAATGATTCCTTAATGTTGACTGCTAAAAGAGGTGCCGATTACCGGCTTCAGAGAATTTACTGAACCATATAACATTGCTATAAAGTATAGTGTCTATCTAATAGCATTTAATTATATACTAGTATTCAGAATGACAGACTGACACACACACACAGAGAGAGAGAGAGAGAGAGAGAGAGAGAGAGAGAGAGAGAGAGAGAGAGAGAGAGAGAGAGAGAGAGAGAGAGAGAGAAACAGAGAGAGAGAGTGTGTGTGTTATAACCAAAGTGCAAGTTAGATGTTAACTGTGTTATTATTAATAATACCTTACCTGTCCTCTCCGAAAATAACCGAACCACTTCGGCAAACATCGGAATAGCAGTTATTATTTAATCGTGGAAAGTTCGTTGACGTCATGTGTGTAGTATTCATAAAAGATCTGATTTTATTGAAACGATTAAAATGACATTTTGTCGGACAGGTTACTGTTTTTGAATGTTTTTTTGTTGTTGTTGTTTTCTTCTCTTTTTTGTCAGTCTGTCCAGAGAAACTGTTTATGTTCTATTGTTGTTTTGTTTTAGTTTCTATGTATATTTATTTGTATGTATTGTAAGTCATACAAGTATTTAGGAATATGTTTTAAAGATGATTAAGTGTCTTGCTTATACTGAAAATAAGAGAAAAACATAAATATTTCAATATCTTAAGAAGAGAATCTGCGTTCAAACTGCAATGATCGTTTCACATAAACCTATTTTTGTACGTTTCAAAATCTTCCACGATTTGAAGTTCCATGTAATGAACAACCATTCAATGTTAAAGAGTTCAGTCTTGCAACAGAAAAACCAGAAATGTAACTATCCTTTCTTTTTTTAGTCTTTTCTTCGTTGATTTCGTCCTTTCTTCGTCCCTTCTTCTTCTTTTTCTTCTTTGTTTTTTCCTCTCTTCGTTTAATAAGTGAATCTTAAACAAAATAATTTGCAAAAATAATTGTCATTTTCTTCTTTATTAAATTCTCACCTCCTTTCTCTTTCTCACATAAATTAATTATTTAGTCTTAAGACAATTAAAAATGTGAGAACTGCAGCGCAAGAGACATCCAGAAAATTAATTCAATACTTGTATATCCAAAAGAATATCACAAAGTTTGCTGCTTTAACAAACAAAATTTTCTTTTCGATGGGAGTATCTAAATTTTCGTCCAAGTGATGCGAGAATTTCGCTGTAACAGTCACAGAAATTCGACACGATTGATGTTCAGTATCTTAATATATTCTAGCAAATATTTAGATAACTTTTGTCGTACAAAATGATTTACGTTATCCAGTAAATATTCACAGTTCTTTTCTTTTTTGTTTCATTTCTTTTCTGTTTTTTCTTTCTTTCTTTCTTTCTTTTCTTTCAGAAGAGAAAAATGATCCCTGTTTGTTTATAGAGGGCGGGGAAAGCTGTTGTTGTTTTGTTCTTTCATTTCATTTACTTTATTGTTATGATGTTTTAGAACACCTTGAATTTCCATGTCATTAAACTTCTATAGCAGTTTTCACTCCCATAACACATAGAAATTTTCTTTTTAAAAACAAAACAAAGAATAAGGTGTCATTGTCTATATGATTCATATGATCCATTTTCCTTCCCGTACACACGATAGAATCAGTCTCTACAATTAATCTTTAAGAAGAAAAAAAAATAAGAAAAAATATTCGTATCATTTTCAAATTATCGTCTGCCACTTCGACATAACGTTAGACTGGCTCGAACCGAATAACTGGTTTTTAAATATGATCCGCTTCTACAACTCCCCAAAGTATTATTGTTGTTACTGCAACGACCTCAACACAAACTAATCAACGACAAATAACGCAGCACAATGTGGTCATATTGAACACCGTTAAATGCAGTAAATCAATTGCCTGACTTTCCATGATTCTTTTCAAGCGATTATTTTAGCATAATCGCAATCGGCTAAAAAATGATCAATGGAAAAAAGCTCGTTCTTTCTGACAGGGTCACGTTTCAATAAATGTAGCCTTATCGATCTACGACAGTTTATTTCTTTAAAGTCCTTTTTTTTTGGATTTCCTTTTGCTAACAGAACATGTAATTTATGAATACAATTACTGTACTTTTAGCACAACACGGAGAAATTAATCTGATATGAAGTACAAACGCAGGTTCAATGATAGAATTCGCACCTAACGCTCGAGTCCTTACCTCTATTTCATTTATTTATTTATTTTTATATTATAAAAGTCATTTCGTCTTGAAAGTTACTTACACCATTTAATACTGCTTCGTCACTGAAGTTTATGAACCCAGACACCTGTGCGAGAGAATAATAATAAGGTTAAAAAAAAATTAAACAAAATAAACAAAATAATAAGAATGAAACCCTTGGTAATTTTAAAAGATGTTTTCTTTTTTTCTTTCTAATTTTTTGTTTGTTTGTTTGTTTTTGTTTTTCAATCTCTCCAAAGAAACTGCTTATGTTTTGTTGTTGTTGTCTTGTTTTTGTTTAGGTAAAGCAGAAGAAACTGCTGTTAATCTTGCCCTGTTATATTTATCTTTTCTGCCATCTCTCTCTCTCTCTCTCTCTCTCTCTCTCTCTCTCTCTCTCTCTCTCTCTCTCTCTCTCTCTCTCTCTCTCTCTCTCTCTCATTATTAACAACACCACCACTACTACTACTAATGATGATGATAATGATGATAGTAGTGGTACAAAATACGAATATATATATTTTTTATGTACCTACAAATACACATGCATTTTTTTTTATGTACGTTCTTATTTATTTATTTATTATTATTATTATTTTATATGATAATAACTCATTATCAAAATTTGTATTAGAGTGTTTTCTTTGTTAATTTCAAAAAAAAAAAAAAAAAAAAATGAATAAAAGATAACAAACACAGAAATTACCCAGTCATTCGAAATGATTTTTTATTCATCATACTGACACATTGCAGTTGTTGTTGTTGTTGTTTTGTTTTATGAGAAATTCTTTATATCTTTCCTTTGGCATTTTGTTTGTTCCTTTTAAATAAAGAACAATCGCGATGACGTCATTATAGAAACCGAAGCGGTGTTGCTGTTTTCTTTCCGATTAGTTACGGATTAAATATTTTACATCCGCTCATATTCCACTGCGGAACCAGTATTTTGATTGGGAAGTCTGGATTGATTAATGCTAACAAGAAACATGATCGAAAATCAAAACATAACTACTTAACTGCAATCAAGACTTTTTTTTTCTAATTATTTTGTTGTTGTTATTATTTTGTGGCGTTTTTCTTTTGCTTGTTTGTTTCATTTTATTACCATATATCGGTTTTGTAACAACAACAATAATAAAAAGTAAATTAAATGTGTTATGGGTTAAATGCTTATTATTTTGTTCGTCTGTTGCTTGTTTGATATTATTATTATTATTATTATTATTATTATTATTATTGTTATTATTTTACCATTTATTCCCTTGAGCAATGGAAATTGTAGCAGATCTCTGGTAGAGTTATCTTTCTTGATAAATGTAACTTCCGGTAGATGTCAGGCATATCGGCCTCTTTTTCGCCTTCACTGCAAGAAAGGTACGGCGTGTTTTAAAACAGAGTTGTTTAACTTCGATTATGTCATATTATCAATAAAGTAAAAAGAGAATCATTAATAATAAAATTGGCCATGATTACCGATACATATTTTGTAATATATGGTGGTTTAACTGTTTATCACAGATGTATTACTTAATAAATGCAGACACAAACGGACCATGTGTATCATGGCATCCGCCATTTTTATTCTGTCCATGTGTGTATTGTGAACCAAACTGATATAAACAGTATATATTAACGTTTATTAGGGAAACAAATTTTTCATTTACATATGAAGTGATAAAAAATTTCAAATCCATGATAACATTCATATTGGTGAAACATGAAGGTTGTTGTAAAATAAATAATTTAATAGAACCCAGGGAGGATAAATCGTTGGACATCGCTCATCAGAATTAAAATTAATATTTAAACTTTAACTGATAAATAATAATAATAATAATAATAATAATGTTATTTTGATATTACCAGCAGTTAAAAATGATATATTACAAATAAATCATTGTTATAAGTGTAACAAGAATGTAAGTCACAAGCGTACAACATGCATGTTTTTTAATTTATTTATTATTTAAATTATTATTATATATTTTGTTTTTGTTTTGACAGATGGGTATCAGTGTGAAGGACGTAAATCAACATGAATTTACAAAGGCCTTGGCTGCCTTCCTTAAAAAGTGAGCTTTTAAAAAATAATAATAATGTTCAAATAGTATTAGCAAATGTTTTATTCAGTTTAATAACTTTACCATAAGTGTTGTATCTATTTCACTAATGTATTGTGTGTTGAATATATTAATAAAAAAAAACACATTGTTAAGATTGTTTTTTAAACTTCTCAGATGATTTTTTTTATCAAACTCAGATTTTCAGTAGAATCTGGTAATTTTTTTCAGTTACCACAAGCTGATCTTCTAAGTGTTGATTATTGTCAAATTGTTTATGTATAATTGTTTATTGCTCTATATTTTTTTAAACTTACTAAATTTACAAAAATTAAAATTAATCTTGTAATTTTATTGCTGATCATTTTCATTAATAATGGAAAAACAATAAAAGATGTTTCTCTTTCTTGTCTTTAGGTCTGGAAAAATGAAGATACCAGACTGGGTTGATATTGTTAAGCTGGGAATTTTCAATGAATTAGCACCGTATGATGAAGATTGGTTTTATATCCGTGCAGGTAACTTCAGTATTGTTTGGATTCTTTCCTCCTCACCATACTCATTAACCTTTTCAGTAACTGTAAAATATTAATGATGCTTCAAATCAGTGGCTCTAACATTTGGTTTAAACAGACTTGTAAAATTGTGAAAGTTATTGCAGATCCCAAATGACATTGGCATCTGGCAACAAACTGTCATAAGTGAAGATGAATTTTTCAGTTGCTTTCCGTAATTTAAATTTTTATTTCTTCTAAAATGTAGGAAAAACAGAATTTAAAAATCTGTCATTATAAATAAATACTGTTAGGTATTTTAAAATTATTGTTTATATTGTCAGTGAATTAGCTTATAACAGATATGTATCAGCTAAAAGTGAATTTTGTTAATATATAATCCAATAGTTTAAAGGTTAACATAATAGCCAAGTGGGCATTGATGAACTGAATAACAGTCTAGGATGAAACCTGTAACAGTTGCTATGGTTTGGACTCGGATAGTTTTCAGTGTACCATTTCATGATATTACATGCTAAAGCTCATGAGACATAGCACAGCAGTGTATAAAGTATGGAACAGTGTAGTAAATAAGAAATGATTATTTCAGTATTTTAATTCTTTAACTGCACATTAAGGATTGCGTAATTATGATCTTTGATACTAGAAGTATGAAAAAAGGATATTTTCTGAACTGTTGATTTTTATCATTTTAAATAGCCCTGTTAACAAAGTAAATAAAACTGTAAAATGCATATGTATGTCTGCCACGAAAGAAAGATCAAATTCTCAAAACTGAGAACACAGTTGTTAAATGAAATTTGAAATTCATGGCTCATGGAAGTGTTTGAACAAGCTATTTATGATATGAAGGAAAAGTTCCATTGGAAATTTGTCTGTTATAAGAACTAATTACATCTGAAATACTTGTTATTAAACAAATTAATAAAATATAATAAACAGTCACAGGAAGATAAATTATGAAGAAATGTTTGTGTGACAGTGCTTTAATATCTATATGCATTGTAAATTTGTATTAAAATTTACATTATTCATATATATACTAATTCTTTGTGGTTTTTTGTTTTTAAAGTAAAGAATTGTAAAATGAATCATTGTGTTTGCTGTGAGCGCTGGAAACAATGTTTTCTAAATTTATTTATTTATATATTTATTTTTCTTTCAGCCTCTGTATGCAGACATTTGTACATCAGGTCACCAGTAGGTGTAGGAGGTCTTACAAAGATTTATGGAGGTATGAATTTTCTTTTTATGATTACATCTGTTTCTAATTTTAATTCCTTTTCTGTTCTGTTTCTCTTTGTTTTGTCACAGTATTAAAAATGTGTGTAAATTGCAGCAGATTTCAGTACACTAGCAGCTGCTTCTTGTTGCTTTCTTTTTTAAGTTTGAACCTGTAACCATGTTAATGGTCAAAATACTGAGAATGTTTTTCTCATTGCATTTCTTTTGCTATATTGTATATGCACTTATTTCCATAGATACGTAATTATATTCTCTCTGCAATATTACATTTTGTTCTTTAAGAATAATATAAAATGGTGAATTATCTTTGTAAATTTAAACATGTTTAAAATATTGATGTTTTCAGATCTCATTAATCTGTTGAAATTTAAAAGTAATAACTGAGTACACAGCAAAAGTCTTAATTTGTAATAAAAATCAAATTACTGAGTGTCCAGGAGGAAATAATTTTGAATTTAATTTTATTATTATTGTTTTATATTTTTTAGCTTTATTCCTTTCATTTTACTATTACAGTTTTACATGCTTGGTTACTGCAGCCATGCATAAATTAGTTTCTAATTCATTCAAAGGATTTGTGTCTGTATTAAATACTTACTTTAACTTCAGCTAACAAAAGGAATGGAACATGTCCAAGTCATTACCACAAGAGCAGCCCATCAGTGGCTCGCAAAATTCTCCAGGCTCTGGAAGCTCTTAAACTTATTGAGCAGGACCCAAACACTGGGTGAGTCTCAAAAATATAAATAGAAGTATAAAAAATAGACGTTTTTGTTATCACAGAAATCTTTCTGCAGCTGGCTTTGATATTGAGTAGAGTAGCCAGACTGAGGCATTACAGTTCCCATCTAATTGAGAAATAATAAATTTGGCCATTTTATTAACACTAAAAACTGAACTGAAAATAAAATATTAATAAGTTACCAATCAGAACAGTGTTTGTGAAGTATGACCAAATAGCCAAAAATATTTTAAAAATATAGAAAAAAGATACTGTTAAATTTGTATAAATCTGAACTGCCATCATTTTGATTTTTACCTTCCTCAGTTATAAAAATAAATTAAAATTTTGTTTAACATTATTAATTTTCAAACTTATTTGTTTTCTTTCAGAGGAAGAAAGTTGACATCACAGGGACGTAGGGATCTTGACAGAATTGCTTCTCAGATCAAGTCAAAAAAGAAGAGTGACAAAAAGGCTGCTGTAGCTGCTGCTGCACCTGCAGCCACTCCAGCCGCTCCAGCTGCAGCACCTGCTGTTGCCACAGCATAAACTGTTACTGTGAAAATGTAAATTAAAAAAAAAAAAAAAAATTTTACGTTTATTTGTGTTCAGTTTTGGATTTTTTGATACAAGTTCAACAGGGTTCAGATTACAGATGCAGTATTCTGGGGTCCACATACTTAGTGTAGTCTGATTATACACCTGCTTCATCTGTGTATGCTACACTATACAATTTAAATCTTTTTTTACACATGAAAATTGAAAAAGAAAAAAAATGAATCCCAGTAATAACTCTGCATCAGCATTTTATAGATTTAATCCATCAATAATGTTAACCATGATTTTCTTAATAAGATGATGAATTCAGCATTTACAGATTTACAAAATGAGTATCTTGAAGCACAAATATTCCCCACATTTTAAGATTAAAGAATTAATGGAGGCAGTAGCTTACTGAAATGTATTGTAGATGTCCTATTTTGAATAGTAATAAAAAATATTTTGCACCAGAGCATTTCAAGATGGACACACGAAATCACTGAAGATAATTTATATACTCGAATTCCTGCAGAAAATTCATTAATAGTATATTCACTAATTAGAACAACTTTTCATTATAGATCCATAAGATAATCTTCATAATGCAACATGTTTTTGCTGCAGCAAATCCACACAAAAGATTAAGATGTACAAGTTCTCTGTTTAAAAAAGATTGCACAAAATACTGTTGCCAATGAAGTCAATATAAATAAATAAATATATTTTTTGTTTCACAGGTAGTAAGTTAAATTCATTTACTTCATCACTGTAAAAAAATGTGAGTTATTAAAATGATCCCTGCAGTGGAAAGAGATTATTTTATTTAGAGGTGGTTTCCAAAAGTTCAAAATGGAGGTTTCTTAGTCATCAGGTTAAAATATATACTGAATTACCTCCCTTACGTTCACCCCTGTCTAAACACCTGACATCATCTTTTAGGTAAGTTTATCAGTGATGCATGGACTCAAGCATGGCCAGCCAGACTTCAGATATTCCAGTGAACAGCACTAACTGTAATGATACTGTTAAACTAATAAACTAAATACATTGAACATGTAGGTGATATGTCATGTACAATGTGATGTAAAAATGTTGGGGCTTTGAAAATGAAACTTGATTATCCCCCAAAGAGGCAAAAGGATTATGTATCAGTATAATTATATTTTAAAATAATAAAAATAATATTAACAGTAATATTAAATAATAACAAGGAATGGAATTTATAAACCGGCAAGAAAATTTTATATTAATATATAATATATACATTTTGAAAATAACATGGCAGTGAAAATGAAAATTAACACTCCTTAAAAAGGCAAGATCTTGTAACAAAAAATATTTAAAAAAAAATAATAATAACACTGGAAATCATAATACTTTAATGATCAGTGACAATTCATGTACATGCACATACATACATACATATATACATGTATAAATTAACACAATTTATATTATACAAATTTGTAATTCACGTATAAAAGAAACATACCAAACAATGATTAAAACAAAGGTTTGGTCATCTTAAAGAATATGAGCTGCCAATTCAAGTTTTTATTTTAATTATAAAAATGAGAATTTAAATTAGAAATATTTTTTAATCAATGAGGAAAATCAAAAAAAGAAGAAGAAAGAACTGAAATTTCTATGTAAAACAAATAAAATGCAGAAATGCTCTGAAATAAACACTATTTAACAATTATATATATTTTTTTCTTTTCAGTTATATTTCACAAGCAGTCTTGTCTATAAACTAGACTTAGAAAGCATATTTAGGAAAGAAACTAGACTTGATAGTAACTTTAATAACTGGGTTTCTGATTGTTTTGGTGAAGTTACCATACATTCACCTCCAGTTATAAGGCTTATCAATGACACAGATATAGTTTAAGTATTGTGAACACAAATATCTCAAACATGAGACACAATCTGCAATGTATTTGGTGATTTTCATCAATTAGGAGCAAGACTAGATAATTTTGAATTGAGAATAAATAATATTGATACTCATTTTAACCTTTTGGTCTGCACCTGTTAGTGTTTTTTTTTCATTCCCCCCATGTAAAAATAAATGAATAAGTAAATAAATGAATGAATGAATAAATAAAATATTAATTAAGTAAATAAATAAATAATAAATAAAATAATTGAAATATGTAACTGAATAAAAATAAATAAATAAATAAGATAATTTAATAACTATACTAAAAAAAAAAAATAATAATAATAACTAATAATAATAAAACAAAATTTTTTAAATGTTCAGAAAAATGATTCTGAATAAATTAACCCAAGCCCTATAAAAAATCATTTTTATTCACCTTCTCTTTTGCTTTAAAAAAGAAAAGAAAAACAAACTTTCCTCATTCACCTTACAGAATATAAATGTACATGTAAATATTGTGTAGATAAAAACAGAATGACAACACATACAGAACATCAGTGTCGTACGACTAAGACCAATCAAATATCACAAGTTCTCTCCCTTTGAGCATTCCATTTTCATAACTGAAATTATTTACATGAACTGGATAGGTGGTATTATAGACATAAAACAAAATAAGACAGAATTAAACAAATAAATGAATAAATAAATAAATAAATAAATAAATAATAATGATGATGATGATGATGATAATAATAATAATAATAATAATAAAAAAAAAAAAAATAATAATAATAATAATAAAAAATAAATAAATAAAAATAAATAATAATAAAAAAATAATAATAAAGTAAAATAAATAAATACTGATATACATATGATTTCTAAAAATGTTATGTTTTTATAAATCAAACAAACAAATAAATAAATAAATAAATAACTGTTTTAAATACAGTTCCTAAAAATTGTATGTTCTAGCAATGGTATTAATGGTATTGCTTTTATTTTAATAAGAATATGAACTTTGATTTTTTTTTTAAATACAAATTTTATAAACTATTATTATCATTATCATCATAATCATTTTTGTTATCAACATCATCATTCTTAACATTTTCATTATACTCAGTATCTTTAATATCACACACACACACACACACACACACACAGAAAAAAAAAAAAAATGGCAACTTTAAAAAAAATTATGGTGGGTCCTTTTTAATGTTTATCAAAAAACTGTCCTAGGATGCCTAAGAAGGGCAATTTCTGACTGCAGATCTAGTCTCATAAAGATAATAAGACATTTTAGATTATCAACAATGTTTTTATTTGTTTGTTTTTGCTTTTGTTGGGTTTTGTTGTATTATTTTGTATTTTTTTCCTTTTTTTAAATTCTGAAATCTGTATTGAACATACCTTGGATGTTTACAAAAAAAACAAAAAACATAATGATTGTTAATAATATGTAAATAGATTTTTAACCAAATAATTATGCAATATTTCATTGACAAGAAAGGCCAGATATTTAATTATAATAAAAAATGAATCAGTTTAAAAATCTATGTTAGCTGCATTTTACCTACTAAACATGTTGATCTTTTAAAGAACATATATTCATTATATGGTAAATTTTAAATAAATGCTTTTAATATAACAGGTACTTTTTAAATCTTTGGAACAACTAATATTTACTTTTTCTGCATGTTACATACAAGATGAAATGTATATAAATGTCATTTTGGATAAATGATAATTTTATATAAAATAATCTGTCTTAAATACATAAATTATAAATCGACTTTTTTCTTTTTTCCTAGTGTGTTTTATATATATATATATATAAGTCTATTTTAGAAGTATAATGTTCAATAATTTAGTGGATGAGATAGAAAAAAAATTACAAATCAAGACTATTAAGGGAAAAGACAAGCTGATACTTATAATATAAACTATTATCATTTACAACTAACACCAACATTCCAAGAGTTAATAAAACATTTGAGGTAACTTTTACAAGATTCACAAAAATCTTTACTTCCATATCATTGTTATGATCAAATTAATTTTATTATTAAAAAAATACACAGTATAAACATAATAATAGTTTTTAAAAAGTACAAAAAAAAGTACGATGAAGAACAAAAAAATTAAATTATTATCAAAACAAAATAATGATTCTCAGTTACATTCCACAAAACAAAATTTCTTTCAACATCAGTTAATTCAATAATAACAACAACTGGTACAACAAACAATTCTATAAATTACTTACATCCAACCATTTTCATTTTGGTAAACAAATGAGAAATTCCACATGGGGAAAAAAAACCTGAATAAAATTTATCTATACATCTAATTAACAATAACTTTAATAAAAAGCTTTAGAAAGACAATCAATATAATTTTAATGTGTATAATATCATAAATATTCTTCTGTTATTCTCTAGAAGTAACATACTACGTCCAGTGCAACATTCACCATATATATATATCTGGAGACCAGTGGTCAGTGTGGGTATATGGTAATAGTATAAATATTTTTCTTTCATTCTAGAATATATTATATCTACGACCATTGTAATAATATTCAGTGTGTGTATAATTTGGGGATCAAGAGGCTTCACGTTGTTGACAAGTGGTATGAATTTCATAGTTTTCTCCAGTCACTAAAATACCAATTCAAATGACAGCAGCTGCAGAAAATCATCATCAAACACATCCAGAAACACAGGTGATGTTGAATTAGATATATCATACCTGCAGCTTCTGTGAGGAGACCTGATGATGTCAGAAACATGTGGAAGAGGAGAAAGAGGAGGGGCAGAGAGAGAGAGAGAGAGAGAGAGAGAGAGAGAGAGAGAGAGAGAGAGAGAGAGAGAGAGAGAGAGAGAGCAGAAGATAGAACGAAAAGAGCTGAGAGAGAGAGAAAAAGAAGATAAGATAAAGATAGACAAATACAGAGAGAGACAGAAAAAAAAAAAACTGACAGAGAAAAACACCTTGAAAAACAAATCAATACATCAAGGACTGGTGACATCCTCCATTACAAAGACAGTGAACTGAACTTGTCCTCTGATTTAACTCAACTTTGTTATAACCTACAACAGCTAAATATGTTTTACTGGTTACATAACAGAAATCAGTAATTTTTCAGAATTACAGTGTTTCTTCTTCAAAATTTGTTTTAAATACAAGTTGAGTAAGATGTAATGTTAGCAGAATTTTGAGACAATATAATCCTGAGATTTGTTTTCTTTTAACATTGCTGATGATTCTGGGTGGGTTTGTTTATTTGTTGGCATCATAAAGAACTCAAAACACATTGAATAAGAAATGAAACTCAGCATAAGTGACTCAAATGTGTTCATATGCAACTCAAACACTAGAAGATTCTATATCTAGTACAATTGTGATCAGTTTCATAAACATTAATGCCCAGTGAATATGGATTTTAACATCATATTTGGTCCTCTTTCATAAGAAAGACATGTGGATGAGTGGTGAAATTACTTCTCTAGTTAGATCTTACTTCAATACAAAACATTTAAGGCAGATAATTACTTTGACATCAGGCTCTTTCTTCTTTGAAGTGTATGTTTGTTAATTATGTAAAGAAACAGTCTAAAAATATTTCACATTCTTCTGCATTACGGTTTATCTGGTTTTTGCCAACCAAGCTAAACTTAATAATAAAGTATAAATAGTAACAGAAGAGTATATAATTAATGAAAGATCTAGGTGTTGCCATTTTACTGTAGTTCTCATGTAATTGTTTATACAGCAGATCTATTTGTCCTGATTTGTACCAGTGCCATTTGGAAGAAAAAAAACAGTGCAGTGTATGCAGTAGTATTGTGATTTCATTTGTGAAATGGTAACATGGCAGAATACAGTCATTTTGTAAAGGTACTGTTTTACCAACATATTTTGTTATTAACAGTAAGTCACTCAAACTAAGTATAACAAAATAACCTGGAAGTGGAAAGAATATTTTTAGACCATTCATTTCTGGAATTGTATTGCCATGGAAACACTTCAGAGTTTTAAAACAGGACGAGTTGTCCAAGGATTAGATTACTTCCAAGTCAATATCCAGGAATTATTCCACTGAAGAATTTTACATCAAAATTTTAAATTTAACATCCAAGAAAAAGATGTCTATTTGTAAGCTCAAGTTTTACTGTATTGATGTTTAAGTGACAAGAGAGTGATCTTAAAATCTGAATTACAAGCTTAGAGTTAATTCTTATAACAACATTATTTACTGAAGAACTAATAATGATATTAACATCATGTTGGTTTATTTAACTAGTATGGATACCTATGATCTTCAAACAGAAATACTAGACTCAGAATTAAATGAACTGTGTACATGAAGCTTCTTCACAAAAAAATATCTTATAGCTGAAGTATTATTATTATTTTTTTAAATTGGATGGTATTCCATTGATATGATTTTTTTTTTCCCCCAGTCTTCTCTTAACTGGAATATTCATCACAGAATTAATCTGAATTTCTAACATTAACCCTCCTCATACACAAACATTTTCATATTGTGAAGCACTGCTGCAGTCTGTGTCAATGGCTGGTGTTTCATTGATATGGACATTGATCTCATAAGGCCTAGAATAACTTGGGCTTCTTCTGAAGAACTACAATGAATGCTGTTTCTCTGGTAAACGTATTTTTCTTCTTTGATCAAAAATATCAGCCAAAAGACTTACTGGATCTTCTCACTTTAAGCCTTATCATGATAAGAAATACCTTTTTTCTTAAAAAAAAATTCTCAAGAAGAAGATTTTTCTCGGTTGCGATTGTGAACCACCATATGTCTGTTCAGTGCACTTCTTTGCGCGAACGACTTGTAACACACGACACACTCGAATGGTTTTTCCTGCTGGTGTGTCATCATGTGTTTCTGCAAACTTGCTGCATCAGAAAACGTCTTCAGACACACCTCGCACCCATACGACCTCTCCCCAGCGTGAGTCAACATGTGTTTCTTTAAATACGCACTCGTGGCGAAGGCCTTGCAACAAATCTGGCAGCGGAAGATTTTGCTCTCCACGTGGACTGCCATGTGCTTTTTCAGATTCCCGCGCAGGGCGAAGACCTCGGAGCAGATCTCGCATCGGTAAGGTTTTTCTCCCGTGTGGACGATCATGTGTTTTCTCAAGTCTCCGCTCAGAGCGAAGAGCTTGAAGCAGATTTCGCACTCAAAGTGTTTTTCTCCCGTGTGAGTCATCGAGTGGGCCACCAAGTGCCCGCTCTGCGTGAAGCACTTGCTGCAGACTTCGCACTGGTAAGGCTTCTCCCCCGTGTGAATCTGCACGTGCTTCTTCAGCCCCGAGCTCTGCGAGAAACTCTTCGAGCAGAATCCGCACTCGAACCTCTTCTCACCAGTGTGTATCAGGATGTGTCGCTTTAGGTTTCCCATCTGAACGAACCGCTTGAAGCAGATCTCGCACTCGAAGGGTCTCTCTCCCGTGTGTATCAAAACGTGTTTTCTCAAATCTCCGCTGGAGGCAAATCCTTTGCCGCAGATGTCACACTTGAAGGTGTGTTCCCCTGTGTGATGAAGCATGTGTGATCTGAGGTATCTCATCTGTGTGAATGACTTGCTGCACACGTCACAGGAATACGGCTGCTCGGCTGTGTGGATCAGCATGTGTTTGTCCAGCTCGTCTTTGTACGGGTAGCACCTCCAACAAACCTCACATTTGAAACGAATTTCTGGAAGTCCGTTTTCGTCCATAACTGGTTCATGTTTCCTTCTGTCTGATCTAGGATCCTTTTTATCACAATTGCTTCCTGAATCGTTTGACGTATCGTTCATATGAGCTGCCATTTGGTTTGTCTGACTATCTGAATCGATGTCCATGCCATTACCAGTAGCATCCATCAGAACTGACTGATCATCATCTTCATCATCATCAGAATCAGCCCTTGTAATTATAAAATCTTGTTCCCTGTATACCATCTCTGATGACACATCCTCGTCTTCTACATCAAGATCAGGACTATCAACAGTTCCGGAATATTCTTCACATCTGGTGTGACGTTTTGGTCCAGCACGTTTTCTGGAACCAGTGTTTATTTTGGTTCCAGTTTGTTCTTTGTTGTCAGTAGTCTCTTTAATATCAACAGTTCTGTTCTTATCCCTGGAACTGAGCTTAGCAACAACTTTATCCAGTTTACTCTCGCCAGAAACACTTCTGTTACATCCTCCTGCTGCTGATTTGGTCTTCATGATGTTTATTTTGTTGTTCCCAGATGCTGACGAGGTACCTAAATAAAACTGACCATTGTTAGTAACTGGTTTGTTATTAATTTTTGATGATTTGGGTTCAGAACTGCTGATACATTTTGTTTCAGCTCTCTTCATACTTCCTTGTTCCAAACTGCTCATACTTTCTGGTTCAGAAATCCTCACACATTTTGGTTCATCACTTATCACATTTTTCGGTACTGCACTGCAGATACCCAGTTTAGTACTATTTACACATTTTGGTTCTGCTGAGGTTTTTGATCTGATATCAGCAGACGTATCCTTAGATTCCAGACTGATATCGCTGGAACTCCTTTCAGTCTCTGGATTATCAGGATCTGGTTTTAGTTGTGTTAAGACTGAACCAGGATCGACATTCCTGCCTCCTTCATCGTCAGAGACAGCCTCCTTTTTAACCACAACATCCATTATCCAGTGACCCTGTCTTTCTAACTGTACCGTCTTGAATGTTTCTATGGAATATAACAACTTAGTGTTTCCACTTCATGTAAAATGTACTTCTGTACATGGTGCTTTTAGAGGTAGGATGTGTATCTGAAAATAAAACAAAAATAAAATAAATTAAAATACAGCATAATAATAATAATAATAAACGATACTGATAATAGTGGACTGGTATTTCACTGAACTCTGAGATGAAATAAATACACTGAAGTCAAGCCATGAACTGATGAAGATATATTTTATTTACTGAACTTGTTTGTGAAATACCTGCATGTTCATGTTATGATCACAGTTAGCACATTTATCTGGCCCAAAGGTAGCTGACATCTTGGGTTAGATAAATGTACTAGCTGGGATAAATTGGTGTATTAACATATCAAATCCGATCTTGAAAATGAAGATGCATATATATATATATATTTACACTTCTTAATTATTTATGTGGTTGTTATCTGATGTATCTAAACCTAAATCTTGAAAATAAAGAAACTGATAATAGTGAGCAAATATTTTACTTAATTTATAGACAAAATATCTAGACAGGTAGCCTTAAGTATGCATTAGTGTATCTATATCATATAGACACACTAAATATGACTAATGCATATTTAAGGCTACCTGAATATGTGTATTAGTACATATTTGTGTATATTTGTGTATATTTGACTATCTATATTATATGTGTATTAGTGTATCTATTCATATATCTATAAACATATATTAGTTTATCTGTGCATATTAGTGCATATGTGTGTATTACTGTATCTGAGTGTATTAGTGTATATACGTGTGTGTGTGCTTTGCTGTGGACTATTATATTACACGTAGTTACTAAGCTAAATATAAAAATTATGCATTTTCTCAGAGCCTGTAGAGGACATACCACAGACTGTGATAAACATGTCTCATAAGCTTACTTAAGGAAAACAAACGTTGCCATGTGGGAGAAAAGGGCAGTTTGATGATGATGATATTGATAATAATAGCTATAACAATAATTAATATAAACTCAGATAGCATTTATAAATAACATTATAATATCCTGATTAATAATCATACACAGATTATATATTTATAGTTACAGGCATGTTAGAGTTAAGCGTATATTTTGTAAACAGAATTAGTTTATACGAAATGAATACAATCGGAAATATTTCCTGATTAGCTGACATATGTATATAGAAATAATAATAAGCGATTAGTATTACTATTACTAATACTAATATTAGTAATAGCAGGGCAACTTTGCCTCTTTAGTCCGAACCTTTACTCAAACACGGTTTTGACAGCTGTTCGGAGTTTCAGATCAGTTTTCTTGTCAATACCTAAAGTATTTTGCATTCAAGAAAAATATACTGAAATCGATATTTCTTTAATTCTATATTTTCACTACAATACGGACCTTAAAGCTTTCGTTCGATGAGTAAAAGGGGAAAGTGAGACCAACGCGAACTGCAACAAAGACCCATCGCGACTTCCGCCTCCGCCGGAAAAATAAATATTGAAACAGAATTTGGTTCGGACCGGTAGTAACTTAAAAAGACGTAGCTTAAAATGTACCCGGTTTGTTTATTTCTTGAGGATTTTTTGTTATTTATTTATTATTATTATTATTATTATTATTATTATTATTATATATATTTTTTTTAGTTAATTATTTTTTTTAACGTGTATGATAGAAAGTAATGTGCCTGTTATGTGTCAGTAAATAAACTGGTGATGAATTTTAAAATGTTTATTAAATTAATAATAATAATAATAATAATAATAATAATAATAATAATGTGAACCGACTTCCCTTTGTTTTGATTCATTTCTTTTATTTATTTATTCATTTATCTTTTTATTATTATTATTATTTTTTTTTTTTTTTTTTTTTTTTTATTTATTATTATTATTATTATTATGTCTGTTATGTCTGTTATTCTTTTCTTCTTCATCTTATTTCATTTCTTTTTTCTTTTTTTTTTTTTTTTTTTTTTGTCGTGTATGAGCTTAGTTATGACGTCATAAACGACTTATATCACGAAAGTCAGCAATATGGTCTCTTCAGCTTCTCATTATTATTACGTAAGCATATTAATTATTTTAAAATTTCTAATCCCTGTTATTATTATTATTGTTGTTGTTGTTGTTCTTATTGTTGTGAGGTAACTACTTCCATTCCACTTTTACTAATTAGCAAAAAGTAATCCTACTCTTGTTCATTCCCATATAAGGTAGCACATTCCATTACATCTGATAAACCAGTATTGTGGTATTTGACTGAAATGAAAAAATGGACGCCACTCTTTTCATCCTATTACTGTCTTAACTCAGAAAATGTTCTATGGGCAATTATAAGTTTTCAAATACCTGAGGGTTGTTTGAACTTTTTTCTTCAACTTCTTTTTCTTTTTTTATTATTTATTATTACTTAATTTAATTTTAATTTTAATTTTAATTTTTATATTATTGTTATTGTTGTTGTTGTTGTATTATAATAATCATTATATATATACAATGATATGTTGGGGGATGAAATGTCCCTTCTGCAGATGCTATTTTTAGTTTACCATCAAAGAATCATTTCTGAATACACCCATACTCTTGAAAAAAAACCTGTGTCACAATATTTTATAATCCAACCATGAAGCAGTTGTTGGGGTGGGAAATTAGCTCAAAATTAACACCAAGGAGTATTGATCCAGTGACCAGCCATGTCCAAACATATTGTATCCTAGCAACCAACAGTGTTTCAAGCCGGTACTATGTCAGATTTGGCTATTTTATTATCATGAATAAAACAGAAGATTTAAAAAAAAATTAAAAAAATAACTTTTTAAAATATTTTTATTGAACTTATAACACCATGGTAAATGGGAGACAACAACTGATGACACAAAAAATACTCTGAATATTGAGATAAATGGAATACAGGGACAACAAATTAACATTTTCATAAAATACATTATTTTAAAACAAAACCTGAAGCAATATAGCTACACAAAACTAAATATAATTATATTTAAATAGATTTTATGCCTTAAAATTCACAACTTTTCTTGACTTCACCAGTTGTATTGAAATGTATCAATAACTTCATACTTTACAAACATCAGTGTTGTAGATTATGCACTGAATTATAGATTATTATATACTAGCAACTAAACTTTGAAATATTTTAAAATAGATTTTCATAAAAGTGAAAACTTTATACCTCAAAAATGTCATGTCATGAACTCAAAAACACATAATGAATTAATTACTAGTGGTATTATGACAAACAAAATCGTTAAAAATATTATTGTCTTCTCTCTGTTTTTTTAAATTAATTTAGATATTAAAATTAATATTATTTCATATCCTATACTTTATAATTATGCAAAGATACAACAATATGTAACAAGTTGTATTATTATGACCATACATTTATATATTATTTGTATCTTTTGTTTCTTCTTTTTTTTTCCATTATATATTTGTTCACATCAATACACAATATATCCAACACATATAAGGACAATACACATTTATATTTAGTAGTAATTACAATGAGTATTACACACATAGATAATAACAAAAATATATCACTGAAAATAATGTTTTTTCACAGAAAAGCACCAACATTTTCAAAGTTTAATACATCTTGATGATGATTTCTTCTCACAGAGTGGAGATGTTTAATAATGTTTTAACACATGAATATATTCATGTGGGTGTTATAGTATATCTGTGTGTGTGTGTGTGCATGTGTGTGTATGGTGTGTGCATGCTGTGCATGTATGTGTTTGTCTACTGTTTGCTTCTGTGAGTATGATGTGGGTATGATGTGTATATATATACATGAACCAGGATTCATGTGTGAGTTTGCATGTGTTTGTATGTATGTATGTACGTATGTATGTATGCTTGAATGTATGTATGTGTGTATGTATGCAAATGTGTGTGTAATCGAGTATGTCATCACTTATGTGTTTCTTTTTTCTCTGTAAAGTATGAACAAAGCCACAAAGGCATTTGACTGATAATAATACTGAGAACAGATACATATATTCATAGATTACAATTTGCACAACATAAACTGCCAAAACTGACACAGAAATAATCAGTTAATACAACACACATTCAGAATAAGGTCACAGTGGTTTATGGTAACATCATCATCATCATCATCATCATTATTATTATTATTGTTGTTGTTGTTATTATCATTATTTTTTGTATTCTTACGACTGTATTTCTGTTATTATGATTTGTTGTTATATTATTATTGTTGTTATTATTATTGCTACTACTATTACTATCTTATTATTTTGCTATTGCTGTCATCACCATTATCACCATAATTATCATCATCATCATCATCATTTTATTATTATTATTATTATTATTATTATTATTATTATTATTATTATTATTATTGTACTTACTGAAGACAGTTTATAGAATATCCATTTACTACAAATATATAAAAATATAATACGTATAAAACTTAAATGTTACATATATATTGTATATTATATAACATGAAAGTTATATGTGTTATGTATTTTTACTAGTTGCTAATACTCTATCAAAACAGTGAAGATTGACAAATTCTCTTTTCATGGATTTTTCATTGTGTAAAGACAAAACAGGAAAGTAAATGATGGAAATACCAAATTTCTGATTAACATTAATATAGTGTTACTGGAGTAAGGTCATTCTGAAGTCAATCAAAGAAATAAACACAAATTTCTAAACTAATTAAAAGGAAAATAATAAAAAATAATAATAATTTAAAAAAAAAAAAATTAAATGGTTAGTAAAGCAGCTACAAAAATACTAAAATGAACTATTTGAAGACAAAATGAAAAGTAATTAATTACTTCTCAAAAATAAATAAAGTAATTAAACAAATAGGTAATTAAACAAACAAACAAATAAATAAATAAATAAATAAATAATCCCCAAAGAAAACAAAACAAAAACAATAATTAATCAAACAAAATTAATTACATGAGTAAAATAACAGAGTGCAACACGAATAAAATTTTATGAATGTTTACAGTAATAATTACCATCTATAATTCTGCCATTTTATAACACTACACCAATAATTTATTTATTAAATATATAACCATGGTTTTGAATATAGAGATAAAATTTTATAATAATGTTTTTTAAAGCTGGAATATTAATAGAAATAGAATTATGCAATAATAATTTATATATATATATATACATGTAAATATCAAACATTAAATATAATTTGTCAACATTCAGCAACAATAGCAACAGAATCAAATCTAAATTTACTGACTTACTTGTGTGTGTGTGTGTGTGTGTGTGTGAATACTTTATTTTACTATGGTGTAAAGGGTTTTGTATGTTAAACGTTCTTATTTCTTTACATATGTTTAATTTTCAAGTGATCTCGTTTTGTCTGTAGAAAATAATATTGGAAAATACTGAAAAGAAATAATGTGTTTGAGTTTGTGTGCAGATGTTGATGTGCTTGGGTATTTCATGTTGATTCTGAAAGTAATTAGTAATACATATATTTTACAAATGTGTGTGTGTGTGTGTGTGTGTGTGTGTGTGTGTGAGAGAGAGAGAGAGAGAGAGAGAGAGAGAGAGAGAGAGAGAGAGAGAGAGAGAGAGAATTAATGTACACAACTGTATTTAAGAATGTGATATAATAAAAGAGAATTGTATCTGTCTCCATACCATCAGAATTCTGTAATATAGACTGAAGAGAAAACAATGAAAGAAACAAAATAATAATAATAATCTCAACAAAATAAACAAATAAATAAATATTAACAATGTTATATTTGGGTTTCAGAAATTCAAAATAAAGTATTGGTGGGTTAATATTTCGATTTTTTGTATTTTAATTACTTATTGTCGTCTCTATATATATGTAAAGAATTAAAAATTAAAGCTGTAAATTCAAAAAATGTCTTTCTTGGCAAAAAATACAGTTAAATGAATTATTATTAGCATGATAAAGATATGTAATTACCATCACCCATGGAAATATAAATGTTATATTACATTATATTATATTATATTATTATTCCTATAATAAATAATTTATATTATATTGTATATATACTAGATAAAATTATCATAATTTATAGATATGTCTGCATTCTTACATTTTGATTATCACCATAAATAGATATTTTGAGATCATGGAAAAAAAATATATCACAAATTATTCTTTACTTATTGAATTGTCACAAATAAAAATGCTTCCTGTAATCAGTCAGAATATAATTATCTAATTCTAAATGATGGTTTTATATATTTCTTCACACCAACCTTTGCTAATCATAAAGTTTGCTAATTTACTGTTATTAAAGGTTGGTGTCATTAACAAAAGCTTCATTTGGAAATATATAAAATGTATTTGGAGTATTAACTTTGTTCGTTTTACAATAGGTAAATTTTATATGATGATTCTTATTAATAAATCCACCCTGCAAAGTTATGGAAAATTCTTCTTCTTGTAGTTTTTATAGACACCCTCATGCAGCCATATTCTCTCTCTCTCTCTCTCTCTCTCTCTCTCTCTCTCTCTCTCTCTCTCTCTCACACACACAAACACACGCACAGCTATCACATCCCAATGCACCCTCCCATTCACATTCTTTCTTTCTCTCTCTCTCAGACATACATGCAGAGACTTTCATACAAATGTCAGCTGTATTTCTTTGACTGTTAATGTTTTATTCTACACTGGTATATTTCAGATGTTATTATCATTTTTATTGATCTCTTGTTAATTTAAACTGTAATGAAAATCATGGAACAGTTCTCTTTATTTTGTTCAGACACACATACACACACACACACACACACACACTGTCATATTAATATGAGCTAAAATTATTTGGCTCCATTTATTTATTTTATATCACATCTACTTTTGTTTATTAATATATATATTGATGTTAATTTTATATTATTCAAACTCATAACCATTTTAAACTATAAAATTTATAATCTTTCAAAATTATAATCTTTCAAAAATTTAATAAGAAACATATATATATATATATATATATATATATATATATTTTCTTATTAAAGCTAGTAAATAATTATGTCTAAAAATAAAATATTCCTAAACTTTTTTCTTTTTTATAATCTGTATCATATACAACTCAATAATCATTTTAATTTCATAAAAGGTGAAGAAAGATTTTAAGAGGAAATAACTCTATTCTGGTTCAGCCATTTGCAATCAGAGGAGATCACTCTAATGCATTCTTCAACAAGGGGAGATAACGTCCTCTTCAAGGCAGTCAAAAGCAAGGCAAGGTAATAACAATCCTGGTTATGGTTGACAAAACAAGGGGAGATAACTGCAGACCAGTCAACGCCATCACTAGGGAAGGTAACATTGTGGTGAAACCATCAAGGGGAAGGTAACTCTACTCCTGTTCAGGATCTTCGTCAATGTGAGGCTGGTAGCCCATTGGCATTTCCGCCCATTTCTGTTTCACCCCAGAAGCAAGGATGCCGTACACGATCGCACCAGCAGTGTAAATAGCCGCAGCCAGGTAAAACACAATCTGCCACTCCCCTGAATCAGTCTGCAGAGAATAATAACAGTGATGAGTAGTGATGATGATGATGATACTGATTAATAATGAAAATGAGATGATGATAATGATTATATATTTTACAAATGAGTGTGTGTGAGAGATAATGATTATTAATGACAATGATGATGATGATAATTAATAATGATTATTAATGATAATGATGATGATGATAATTAATAATGAGAATGAGATGATGATAATGATAATAATGAGAATGATACAATGATGATGGTGATGATAAGAATCATAATAATACAAGAATGATGACACTGATGATGATGATGATGATGATAATAATAATAATAATAATAATAATAATAATAATGTAGCCTACATGCATACATACATACATTATACATCCTTACATATACTGCAGAATCATATTTGAAAGGGAAATATTTTTTGTCATACTTTATTAGTAGTAAAGATTAATCTCCACTACAGATATTACAGAATCATACTGGAAAGGAAAACCTTTTTTGTCATACTTCATTATCAGTAAAGATTAATATCCATTACAAATATTACAGAATCATATTGGAAAGGAAAACAGTTGTATGACGTACTTCATTATTAATAAAGATTAATGTCCATTTCAAATACTACAGAATCATATTTCATGTCCTACTTCATTATTAGTAAAGATTAGTGTCCACCATAAAATATTACAGAATCACCAAGGAAGTTATTAAACAAAGATGACTGATCATCATCACACCTTATCTTTCACAATGGCTCCTGTCAGACTTGGGCTAATGATGCCTGGGAGGGTGGCGAAGGTGTTGGACAACCCCATCAAAATGCTGGCGTACTGCGGGGCGATGTCCAAGTGGTTGACGCTGAAGCCAGACCAGGCGAAGCCACCCAGACCAACAGCAACTGTGAGGCAGGTGATCACGGCAACAGGACTCATCAGGTAACCGGCGGCAACCATGAATATTGCTTGTATAGCAAAGGCTGGAATAGTAATAGTAATAGTAATAATAATGATGGTGATGATGATGATAACGATAATAATGATGATGAAGATATTAATATAAAAAAATGATGATGATGATAATGATAATAATGATGATGAAGATATTAATATAAAAAATAATTATAATGATAATGATGATAGTAATAGTAACAGTAATATAATAATAATTAACATTAACAATAATAGTAATACTAACAACAAAAAGAAGATGAAGAAAAAGAAAAATAGCTAATAATGATGATGATGAATATTATGATGATGATGATAATAATAATATTAATAATAATAATAATCATCATCATAGAATAATACATATATACATATGTAATGGTTTAACTAAATTTACACATACTTTATCCTTTCATTATTTGTTTCCTATTCCAACCTTTGATTTCTCAAATGAAATTTTCAGTCACTAATATTAAAAGCGTTAAACCAGTATCAAAATATAATTTTTTCTTTCATTCTCTTATCCCCCTCTCCTTTAATCATCCATCCCTTTTTTTCCATTTTCTTTCTGTCTCTCACCTCCACAAGTGAAGAGTTTTCGAACAATCACTGTGGGGACACCAACAGTTCCTCTCAGCAGATCAGCCAGACTGCCACTTGTTATGACAACAATTCCCATCACCAGGTACGGCAATGCTGACATAAATCCACCCTGTAATGTGTAATATATGCTGTATGTTATACATGACCATAATATATTCATCATCTCTTTAGTATATAATTATACTGTCTGGTATACATGACCATAATATATTAATGCATTCTGTAGTACATAATACACACAATGTATTACTAGGTACGGCAACGCTGACATAAATCCACCCTGTAATGTGTAATATACACTGTATGTTATACATGACCATAATCCATTAATCCACTCTAAAGTATATAATATACACTGTCTGCTATACATGACCATAATATATTAATGCATTCTGTATGTTATACATGACATAAATCCATAATCACTGTATGTTAATCCATAATCCATTAATCCACTCTAAAGTATATAATATACACTGTCTGCTATACATGACCATAATATATTAATGATTCCATAATATGTATTAATCCACTCATAAATCCACCCTGTAATGTGTAATATACACTGTATGTTATACATGACCATAATCCATTAATCCACTCTAAAGTATATAATATACACTGTCTGCTATACATGACCATAATATATTAATCCACTCTGTAGTACATAATATATACTGTATTAATTATATTGACTCACTGTACAGTAGATATGTACACTATATAATATATGCCATATACATGAACTGTATTGATCTACTGTGTAATGGATGTACAACATGTAATACACAAAAACACAATACTGATCCATCAATTAACTTTTGACATACTAAACTATAATATATTAATTGTATTGATCCACACCATAATAGATAATGTGATGATATATCACAGTATATTTTTCTCATAGGAAGATGTGTGTAAGTCTGAAAAATACAGTAACTGCCAGAAACACACATGGTCAGACATACAGTCAAACAGGGAAGGAAAAAACCCACAAACTTTAATTTTTGAAAAAAAAAATTCATTTAATTATCTTGGGTTTACACTATACTTAATTCATCATTATGTAAATCGACTAAATATTTGACTGACCTCATTCAGTTTGAAGTGAAGGACGTTGCCAAGGAAGGTAGGTAACTCTGTCAGCCAAGTGTAGAACCCCCAGTTTTCAGCAAAGTGGGCAGCAACGATAGCCCACACTGGCAGTGACAGCAACATCTTCGACCAGGGTGGATGGACATGCTAAAACAGAAATAATACTAATAACAATAACAATAACATTAATAATAATCATAATAATAATAATAATAATAATAATAATAATAATAATAATAATAATAATAATAATAATAACAATAATAATGACAATAATAATAATAATGACATAATAATAATAATAACAATAATAATAATAATGACAATAATAATAATAACAACAATAATAACAATAATGACAATAATAATGGCTATTGCAACTGCTATTTATACCACTCCTACTGCTGCTGCTGCTACTACTGCTACTGCTGTTGCTTCTATTATTACTACTACCACCTCTACTATGACTACCAAAACTGCTGCTACTACTGCTACTGCTGTTGCTTCTATTATTACTACTACCACCTCTACTATGACTACCAAAACTGCTGCTACTACTGCTACTGCTAATATTACTACTAATAATAATATTAAATACTTCTGCTTCTAATACTGCTACTTCTACTACTACTTCTGCTATTACTTTTATAACTACTACTAATTCAACTGTTGTTGATGATAATAATAATAATAATAACAACAATAACAACAACAATAACAGCAGCCAGTGTTAACAATATCTGTAATATAACATTACTCTTGTCTGTTCATCTGAAAATCCGATCGCCTGCTCAATGTATTCCCTCTCTTCAGTGCTTATTGTAGGATCTTTAGCTGGACTGTCAAATACCAGCAAACACCAGAGAAGAAACCACATAATAGCGACAGATCCTAGAAAAAAAACCCAGTAATTATCTATGTGCATATTATACATATATACACACACATGAAAATACACATGCATACTTGAAATATTCAAATGGAGAGAGAGAGAGAGAGAGAGAGAGAGAGAGAGAGAGAGAGAGAGAGAGAGAGAAGACTTCAGTAAGGTTTAAGAAATGAATGGTTTGAATTTTAAAAAAGGAAAGGTCATTATTTCCAAAAAATTGTAATTTTGTTATTTTAATAAATTTCTGGATGAAAACACATTTCAGTTGTTAATTTTTTTTATTATTTTCAATATAGTTTATTTTATTAGTTATTTTCTTTGATTTCTTGAAATTAAATTTGTAAATTTATTTATTTTTCATTATTTCTGCAAATTAAATTTGTTGATTTAGTTACTATTTTATTTTTCTTCCTTTTTATTATTATTATTATTTGTTATTTATTTATTTATTATTCATTAGTAACATTTATAATTTCATAAAGTTTTGTTACATTTTAGTGCAGTACTTTTCACTGTAACATTAAAACTAAAAAGAACATTTAATAACAATACAACATTCCAAAATAATACAACAACAACATT
>CM022676.1:8576085-8608585 GCA_012295275.1 Chrysomallon squamiferum
GAAAAAGAAGAAAATTTAGCCTGATTTCTATTTTTTGCACACAACAAATTGCCCATGATAGAGAAGCTGGCAGTTGTGTATAAATATTTTAATCATTTTCTCATTGATTTGAGACCATCTGTCATTTTCTTTATAGTTTAGTTTATTAAATTTCCAGTTAAAGCTACAGACTTTGTTACTCTATTTACTAATTTTACTAGAAGAAAGCCAAAGCAGAAATACAGAACTACAGAGGGTTTTTTCAAAGTATGTCATCTCTCTCTCTCTCTCTCTCTCTCTCTCTCTCTCTCTCTCTCTCTCTGTGTGTGTTTTTGTATAGAAAGTACAGAAATAAATGTCCACATACACATATGCACACACACACTCATATTTAGAGATGCATATATACATACATACATATACACATATGCAGTTAGACAAACATACAGACAGACAAAGAGATAGAGAGATAGACAGTCAGACAGAGAGACAAAAAGATAGACAGATGGATAGACTGAGTGATAGAAAGACTGATAGAAAGACAGATAGTGAGTGATGAGTGAGTCGTACTGTGTTAACACAACAAACGGGTTACACAGTCTGTCTGTCTGTGTGTGTGTCTGTGAGTTCTTACCTCCAGGTAGCTGGGTGACGATGTAGCCGTAGAAGAATGAAGAGAGGATGTAACCTTGTAGTTGTAGACTCCAGTCAAATTCAGGAAGGCTGTGCTGTTTAAATAAATAAATAAATAAATAAATGTAAATAAATAAATATATAAATAAATATGTAAATATATGTAAATAAATAAATAAATAAATAAATAAATAAATAAATAAATAAACAAATATGTAAATAAATATATATGTAAATAAATAAATAAATATGTAAATATATGTAAATAAATATGTAAATAAATAAATAAATATAAATAAATAAATAAATAAATATATAAATAAATAAATAAATAAATAAATATATAAATAAATAAATATGTAAATAAATAAATAAATAAGCAAATAAATTAATAAATAAGATTGTAATAAAAATGAATATTGAAAAACAAATTTTATATATATATATAAAAGACATGAATAAATAAACAACGTCAAATGTGAAAAAAAGAAAATATATCTAAAAGTTATAATATCAAATTATAAATAAATAAATAAATAACTAATCAAATATGATTTAATGAGTAAAGATAATGATTTAAATAAATACAAAAATAAATAAAAATATTAGTATACTTGGCTTCAATAAAATTGAGAAAACCTATCTAATATATATATTAGATTTAAGTATTATTATTATTATTATTATTATTATTATTATTACTATTATTATTATAATATTTATTATTATTATTATTACTACTATTATTATTATAATTATAATTATTATTATAATTATTATTATTATTATTATTATTATTATTATTATTATTATTATTATTATTATTATTATTATTAATTGATACATACCACAGTAATGTTATCACCCAAGTGTATTGTTCTGTTCTTTGTCATGGCAACAATGGCAATACTCAGATTTACCCTCAAGGCATATATATTGGCTGCAACAAATCAAAATAAATAAATAAATTCCAGTTTTATAATGAACAAATATGGCAGTTCAATGTGAAAACTACACTTTAATTTGTCCTGTGTGCAATTTCCAACTAAAACAGACATATGTGAAATTTTAGCAATTAAATACAAAGTGTGCAAATTATAGCTAAAATAGGTTTATGTGAAATGATGGCCAAAATAGAAATATGTGAAATTATAGCACAAAATTCCAGTGTGCAAATCATAGCTATAATAGGTATATGTGAAATGATAGCCAAAATAGGCATATGTGAAATTATAGCACAAATAGTTCAGTGTGCACGTATTAACAATAATAGGCATATGTGCAAATTTTATCTAAAATATGCACATAAGTAAATTCTAGCTAAAATAGGCATATAGGCAAATTACAGCAGGAATATATCTATAATGGTTATATATGCAAATCTGAAACAAGTGCTATGCCTATGCATGAATAAAAATTGGTTAATCTACATTATTAATGTACATTTGGTCTAATGTTCCACAATCTATAATGTGCTAACATGTGTTTGTCATAAGTAAGGGTTATCATAACAGACAAATAAGCTGTGCCTGACACTCTTTAATATAAAATATTTTTGTTTAATAAAACAGCTGCAATGAAGCAGAAAGCAAAACTACAATACAATGTATGATTAGTGATGGTACAGTGATCCTGCAAAAGGATGTAATTATGAAATAGTGGATAATGGAGAGATGGGGGGGTGAATAAGTGTCATTATAATAATGGATTTGTCAATTCCTAAATCTAAAAAAAAATCATACATTTATTGTTGGAAAGGTTTTAACTTTGAGAATAAAATAGTGTTGTTATAATATTTTCAAGTATAGCATATAATGTGTTAGATTAATATTGTAATATTCCTTATTTAAATTAAGTATAACTTTTAATTTATTAATTAATGTTGAAATATTCCTTAATTGAACAAAGTGTGACATTTAATGAATTAAGTATTGTAACATTTCTAATTAAAATAAAGTGTAACATTTAATGTATTAATATTGTAATATTACTAATTTAAACAAAATGTAACATTTAATGAATTAATATTGTAATATTTCTAATTTTAAAAAAATGTAACATTTAATGTATTAATATTGTAAAATTCTTAATTTAAATAAAGTATAACATTTAATGTAATAATATTGTAAAATTTTAACACAGAATATAGTAATATAATAACATGCCAATGTACCATGGTAATCAGGTAACATTCTTTATTAAATAGAAGTATAAAATTTAGTACAGAAATATTGTTATATTTTAATGTAACATTAAACCCAAAAAGAACATATAATAATGTTATATAATAGAATTACAACATTTCAATATGGAATACTGTAATATTTCTAAGACAATAAAATTTTAAATTTTCTAATATATTAAAAAAAAAGTTACTTAAGTTGTAATATTGTAATAAGTGGTAATATGAATTAATAATTTTAGTAATTTAATATTTATTATTATTATTATTATTATTATTATTATTATTATTATTATTATTATTATTATGATTAGTATACCATATTTATATACCATCCTTTCCATACTAAATTAGTTCAATAATAATAATAATAATAAATTATTACTCACCAAATCCCAAGAATGCCATAAATGCTACAAGATATCTTTTTGGAAAATACCAGCATTTAACTGCAGGTAACCATGGAAACATTTTTTTTCTTTTTGACTTTTGACCTTCGGCTGAATCACCACCAGGAAATGAACTTTTAATGGCTGACCTTTCATCATAAGTTTCACTGGCTGGGGATTCTGATGTAGCTGTTGCCATGGTGATCCGACCTTTGACCTTTGCTTAATTTCTATTTAAAGTGTACCTGGGAAGAATGTTGTCAAAGGTTACCTACATGTTCTTGAATACCTGAAATAAGAATCAAAAAGAACATAAAAAAACAATTATAACTGACAACATTAATATTTCTTTTCAAAGAGATGACATTCATTATGTATTTATTTTATTTGTTTTGTGTAATTTTATTTATACTTTTGTATGTTTGTGTGCATTTATGGGTGAGAGAGTGAGGGCTTGAAAGCATGCTTTGGAGAGAGAGAGAGAGAGAGAGAGAGAGAGAGAGAGAGAGAGAGAGAGAGAGAGAGAGAGAGAGAGAGAGAGAGAGAGAGAGATATTAAACTGCTTTTTAATATATTGCATCATAAAAGCATTTTTTTCTTCTTCTCTATATATGGAATCTAATGAAATATATATATAGGTAGACTCAGTCTTTTAAACAAATTATTATTGGTGAAGAATTAAAATACTGTACATATATTCTCATAATCCAAACTTTAAAATCCCATTGTTATTAGCAGTTATAAATTATTAATATGCACCTTCCCATAATAATATGAAAACACGTAACAAAAAAAAGTGATGGAGCACTGATTGGAATGGTAAAAAGCCTACTACAAGCAGCAAAGGAGAAGTGATCTCAAGACCTTTCATGCATCAGGCCACTTTTTCTTTCAATGACCATAAAGCAGGCCAGCTTCTCAAGAACAGTGCATAAAGATAGCTCTTTATTTGAAATTTTTGACATAATTACATTTTATAATTAAAATAATTGTTTTGAAAGTTTCATGTACTAAATATGATGTTTTATTTTATGTTGTTATTGTTTTTGTTATTTAAACACACACACACACACACACACACACACACACACACACATCAGATATGCATCAAATAAAAATACATGCTTAAGTAATTATGTTACTTACTCTAAAATTATATTATACATTTTAAATAAATCATTAATCTTTTGATCATTTGTGATGAAAAATATATTTTTATAATATTTATTTATTGCACCAATTATTTTTGTTATCAGTATTTATTTATTTATTTTATTTTATTTATTTTATTTATTTATATGGCTTAAACAGTGTATGTACGCATGTTTATTTATTTATTTATTTATTTATTTATTTATTTATATTGCATAAATTTTTCATGGGAAGCATGGTGTAGTTTATTGGCCTAATCTGTTACAAGTTAATGGACAAGTCTTCTATTGTGCAATTATTAAATGATTTCCAATTCCAACCAGTTCCCACAAATGGTTAAAGCTTTTCTGACTACAAGAGGGTGCAATCACATTATCCCTTGATGTTAATTGATAATTTCATGTTATATCATACAAGAAATAATCATCACAGTGATGTTGTTTTGCTGTAATGATCATAATTTTGTTTTTGTTATATATATTAAAAGCAAATAATAATAATAATAATGAATAAAATAATAAATAAAAGAATAGCAGAAACTGATATAATATAATATAATATAATATAATATAATATAATATAATATAATATAATATAACATAATATAATACAGAGAGGCACACTGAAAATGTAGCAAACCGATGGAAAGAGAAAACGTTGGAAATCAATGTCATAATATTAGCATAATTAATATCAAAGAACTTTCTTCGCCGTACGTTAAATACAGTTCGATATTTCACTCCTTTTTTCCCAACGTACCGCTTATTAATACACATATCTAATATCATTTCGTAATTAACACCAACAAATAATTAAAATATAAACCACAAAATGGCTTGGGCAAATATTAAAAGCAGTCGAATTTTACACACATATGGTGCTAAAATAAAACAAATGGATATTTCTGTATACAAACGGCACACGACCCATGCATTACAAAATAAAACAGAACAAATCGAGTGCCTACTAAACGGGTAAATGGGCACACACGTATATGACACACAAAAGACACAGTACTGTTATTTTTTTTACAAATATTTTAACGCACCTGCATGGAATGACGTTTTTGAGTCCCGGCGGCAAAACGGTGTCGAGAGAAAACGTTCTCTGCGAAAAGATGTTTCGATCGATAACAACGTTATATTAACGAAGAGATAACGGATTGAATGTTATTGTGCGAAATCTATGCGCCTACCGAATCGGAAACAAAACGTGTTGCCATTTACAGTGTAAATCAGTCTGTAGGCAAGATTGAGATAAACATGATATGAATCTGATAGATAATTGTTTTGTTATTATATTATGGATTAATTATTGATAATTTGAGCATAATCGCAAAGTAGACTTTGCGCACATTTAAGCCGATTTAACTGCAGACTGGAAATTATAAAAAAAAAAAAAAAATATTTGTTTATTAATTTGTCTAGTTTATTTGTTACTCCATCTAAAATTCGTTTCCAGCAAAAGCCCAGAGTTTTGGACAAGCGAAATATAGCGTGCAATATATAATAAAATAATTATTTAATTTCATGTATTACATCAGCTTCTCCAAGTCGTCATTTATAATCCGTATCTTAGCAACCGTTTGGTTTTATTTGCTTTGAAACTGTTTTTTAAGTTAATGTTAATCTAATGCCAGTTATATTAAATAAATGTAAAATAAGTGGCCAAATGAAATATTTCCCGTTCCAACCAGTGTCTTGTACTTGGTTTTGGTGTGTGGATTTTAACTTTATGGGAAGATGCATATTTCAGTGTCTTTTGCTAATAAATATATAATTTAAAAAAAAAAAAAAAAAAAAAAAAAAGGCGGCAGAGGGTGTCTTTTAACGAATTTTCCGGTTGACTGCAATCCCGGAAAACAAGAATCTAACGATATGCTCAGCTGTAACGGGACCATCCTGTGATCTCTCTCTCTCTCTCTCTCTCTCTCTCTCTCTCTCTCTCTCTCTCTCTCTCTCTCTCTCTCTCTCTCTCTCTCTCTCTCTCAAAGAATAGTTGTAAATGAATATATTTTCTAATACAAGTTAAAAAAAAATAAAAAATAGTTTTCCTACCAGAATCAGTTTCCTGTGAAATTATTCCAATGTTTAGAGGTAGACAGACAGATAAGCAAATAGATAGATAGATAGACCGATTTTTAGATAGACAAACAAGTAGAAACTGACATAGACAAATAAGCAGATAGAAAGAAATAGATTTACGTAGATAATTAATAGACAGACTGACTGAGAGAGAGAGAGAGAGAGAGAGAGAGAGAGAGAGAGAGAGAGAGAGAGAGAGAGAGAGAGAGAGAGAGAGAGCTGTCTGAACTGCTAAGCTGCAGTCCTAATTATTATTTTGTTTTAAATTAACTTTTAGTTTTATTGAAATTTGTCGATGAACTTTATTCCTTTTAAATTTATTTCATCTTCAAATATATAAAATATAATTACAGTGTTTTCTTTGAACGGAGAATGATTTTTGTTGTTGTTGTTGTTCTTTCTTTTTCTGTTTTTTTTTTCTTCTGTAAGATAGATATATTTTAATGTCATTAAATATTTCACGTGTCAATTTTTCTTCTTATTCGTCTTCTTTTCAATTTTTTATAGAATGTTTTATGTTGAATTATATCTTTCAGAAAATAACGCTCCCCATTATTCATTCATTCCTTCATTCCTTCATTTATTCATATATTCATTTATTCAGACACTGATTTATTAATTTATTTTATTTTATTTTATTCCATTTTATGTTTGAATCTTCTGTTTCAAATAAACTCCTAATCGATGATGCGCTCATGTTTTAATTTTTAATTTAGAACAAGATTACATAAATAAATAATTAAATAAAAGCATGAATAATGAATTACAGAGCGAATTATTGCACGGAATAACGAAAATCAGAAGTCTACCTGTAATCAATACTTCCTTACCACTGTTTGTGTTTAAATTACGTTTTGTAACATCAGTGATATGTTTACATTTGCTACTTCACTGGAGTAAAACAATATTTATTTCCGTTCACAAAAAAAAAAAAAAAAACGCAGCCTTAAGGGAAGTAAATCTTGACTGATTAAAACATGCGGTAAAAATATCCAATACAAATCAGTTTTTCGATTAACCGGTAGCCTAAGTGTTGTTAGGTTTTTAGAACCATGCCCGGTTATTCACATGGCTGATTAGACTGAAACCTAATGGACGGCCATTTATTATTATTATTATTATTATTATTATTATTATTATTATTATTTATTTATTTATTATTTAAACTGCCGGTCATTGGTTAATACGGCCCTATTTAGGATTAGCGTCAGGTTTAAAAATGGAGTTATGTCAATTGTGTATATAAGAGAGGACGGAACAGTCGAAAAACCCGTTCGTGAATACATGTGTATATTTTATTTGTATGAATGTGTCGATATGTGAGTATAAATGATGTTTATAAATAAATAAATAGATAGACAGAGAAACAGACAGACAGACAGATACATAAATAAATAAATAATAGTTGTTATGGCTATTATTATTATTATTATTATTATTATTATTATTATTATTATTGTTATTGTTATTGTTTGTTGTTGTTGGTTAGATATTTTCCATAACCTTGAATAAGATTGTATACTTATTTTAAAATATTAGGATTACTGATCAAAATTAACTCTTCTTTACTAATACTGACATATTATGCGAGTGCTTTCACGTAATATATAATAATAATAATAATAATAATAATAATAATAATAATAATAATAAAATAATAATAATAAAATAAATAATAATAATAAATTAATAAATAAATAAAACAAAATAAAATAAAATAAGATAAAAATAAATAAATAAATAAAAAGAAGAAGAAAAATGTGTTGCAAAAATCGATATATCTTCTTTCTTTTTTTTACTCTGTGGCCTACCGTGAATTTACCTAATGGCTTTTGTAACAGCGGTTTCCATTGGACTGTATTTGTTTACTGTCAGCAGCGATCAGCAATGAGTTGTGTGGAATTTCCTTTTCGATTTTCAGGTTAAAATGTCGTGTCGCTTTAAATAGTTTTAATGTATCTGTGTATGTGAGTGTGTGTGTGTGTGTGTGTGTGTGTGTGTGTGAAGGCATTATTATTATTATTATTATTATTATTATTATTATTATTATTATTATTATTATTATGGTGATGATGATGATGATAATAATAACAAAAACAAATTTAAAACAAAAATAAACAATAAAACTTAAGTCAAATCAAAATGAAAAGAAAAAAGTCAACAGTACAATACAACAACAACAACATTAGTACTACTGCTACTACCGCTACAACTATTACTGATAATTAACAACAACAATGATAATAATAATAACAACTCGTTAATCCAAATCGTCTGTAACATCACCTTACTAGCATTTCAAACGATTAATCTTATATTATTTGAGCGAAAAATAAACAATACAGATTTTTGACTTTGCCTAGGCTAGGATTAGAAGACAATTATACCTACGTCATACGACGCAACACTATGACGTAATATAATTGTTACATCTATTATCAACGCAAACGGAGGTACTGGAAACAAGAAGAAACACATTTAAAAAAATCAGTAAAATAAAAATAAATAAATAAACAACAATAATAATTATAATAAAATCGCACTTTTTAAACATTTGTAAAATTAGTTATTATTATTAATATTAATATTAATATTTTTATTATTATTATTATTATTATTATTATTATTATTATAAAATATATTCGTACCTGAACACGTAGATATATATACATATATATATACATACACACACACATATACACACATACACAGAGAGAGAGAGAGAGAGAGAGAGAGAGAGAGAGAGAGAGAGAGAGAGAGAGAGAGAGAGAGAGAGAGAGATATGTAAAAATATAATATTTCTAATGACTAAATTATTGAATGAAGAACAAGCAGAAATAGCATTAATGAAGTTAGATGATTTTAATAACAAGATATCTGGAATATATTATCTTCTTTTTAGCTGGCCCATGTTCCTCAGTTCTTTAATATTTTAATATTTCCAATTACACATTTCTCTTCCTTATTAGAGCTTTTTTTCTTCTTTCGTATTAACTCCTTCACTTTATTTAAAACATTACAGTCCTGAACGATAATAATAATAATAATAATAATAATAATAATAATAATAATAATAATAATAATTATTATTATTATTATTATTATTATTATTATTATCGCAATGTGAAACTTTACTCATCCAAATATAAAACTCACTTAATTTCTAAGATCTGTAACAACATACCACAAAAATTTAACAAAAACAAAAAGAAAAAACCCTAGAAGCTATGTGTCATACTGTAGTTAAAGTCAATACACTTAGTCATTACGGAAAAGATTAAATAATAGCGCACTCCGCTCCTAACGCCATATAGCCGTCTGCTACAATACTTGACAAAACCTGCGGCGACCAATCAGAGGACGTGTTACATTCCATTCGTGACGTCACATACAGACATATTGGATCTTTCAGCCTAGTGCGGTTCGGATTTTTCTACGTTTTTCTGTGGACTATCTTGCTCTGAGGAGCTTTTGCGAAATCATGGGACCAATAAACGGTCCGGCCATCCTTGTTCTGTTCATGGCCTTGTTACAGGTGAGTGTTTTTCGTAGCAGAAAAATTCTTATCTTTGGAAAACGTTCGAAGAAATCTAGCAGAAGGGACGGCCAGAAAAAGGCACGTTATAGTTTGTTTCAATATAGACCGACCTGTCATTATAATAATCGCGAAAGCGATTGTTCTGTCACACAAAGGGAAAAATAACCGAATACCATTTCTGTATTGTTAACAACCATGACGAAGAAAAAATATATATATACAGTCAGTGTTTAATTCAGTATTGACAAAACTGTATTAAAATCCTCATTAAACAAACATTATTATGAAGTAATTATGCTGTTAATCAGCATGCCTATAAATCAACGCAGACAATGAAGATCGCATTCTGTGATTACAGTGGTAAATCCATGATTCAGGAACAATCATTTGCAAAATGGTTTGTTACAAGTTATAGAAGAAAAATACTGTAGTAATCTCAAAGAATAAACCAATCAACAAATAAGAAACCTATTACAAGGTTACATTTTAAATACCATAAAAAACCAACAAAAACCCACCAAACAAAACAGCTGAAATTAATAATAAAATTATCTCAATACCATATAAACCATTAAATGATTAATTGTAATCCTTTTATCAATAATAATAATATATGCATAGAAAAATTCATTAACGTAAAAACTATATAACTATATTAACTCATTAACGACCAGTTTCGAAACAAGACTATTACAGCTCAGTTTCATCATTGTAACATATCTGTAGTTGGGGAGGGCAAGTATTGACAATTGGACTGACCCTGACATGCTAAATTCACCACATTTTTTTCTCTGATAATTAAACATAATAGTAATCTCTAGATATTAAGCTGGATTTGTTATATTATCATTTTTATCCCACCCTCTGATTCATTTGTGCAATTTTTTATAAGCTCCAGCAAAACCATTCAGTTTTATTCACTTATTCTTAAATTCATAACACTAAATATTCTCTTTTTAAGTGTAGTTAATTATAATTTATTCTTACCATCATTGTAGACACAATCTTTTTTTTTTTTTTTTTTTAATTTAGAATTTATTAACCTAAAATACTGTTTAGATGATTTTATTTGGCAGTAGTCTTTTTAAAAAATAATAATTAAAAGAAAAGTATTTTCCTTCTTAGAGATAGTATAGATATCAGCTGCTGGTTGTCTACTATCCAAGTTGTTTCTCATAGATAATGAGATACGGTTTATATTAACTGTTCTTATTCATAGATGGTCAGTAAATGGCATGTGTACTTGACACAGTACCAGAAAATCAGAAAATGACGAAAAAGAAAAGCATATATCTGTGACCAAATTCAAAACAAAAAGAAATAACTTTGTTATAATGTCTTTTTCATTTTTTTTTACAATATGGTCATTAACTTCAAATGTTATTGTAATGATTAAAAGAGACACAAGTTTAAATAAATATGTTCATTTGGATTTAAAAGAAGATAAATACAGTGTTTAAAAATAACACTGAAACCCTGGTCATGTCGATGAATAGTTAAGTAGTATATAATGTACACCTTTCAGGAAGGAAGGAAAAGAAGAAAATAAAAATAAACACTGATCTCAGATATGCTCATACACTTAAAATAACTATTACGTTTATATTCACGAACCTGTCTTATCTGTTTGTCAACATTTGGTATTCTGAATACTATTAATGATAATGATAAATCAATAATATTGAAAAAAAAAATGAATCGTTAAAATTCAGCATATTTTATTGTTCTCATTTAATGCTGTCAATGACCAGGATAATGAATCAATTTGATTTTATTATTTATTAATTCCATTCTAATCATTATTTCTATTAGTAATGACCATTAAGTGGATTTTAGTATTTCTTAATTAACTGCTAATGTTTTTGTAAAGCTTAAAATAAACCCTTTGTAGTTTAGGTAAATATTTGCATTTCCATTTAAGAGGAAACAAACACAAAGGATTGTAAAAATGTTTTTTTGCAGTCGGAAAATAATTTTTTTTTTTTTTATTTGTTAGCAAAATAATAGTTATTCTTATCTGAGAAATAACTGAACATTTTTGCAGTCATAATTATTTCCTTATTGTTTTGTTATTATTGTAGTTGTTATTTAATTTTTAATTCTTTTTTTTTTTTATAAATGCGTTCGTCAACTTAGTGGTAGGCATTTGTAGCAGATAATTCATATTTGATGAATTTGTTTGGTAAATTACCTTTAGAGAGAGTTCTTGCAGACCTGCAGAATTATTTATATTGATTGTTTCTTACAAAATTGTATATTTTAGTAGCAAATGATTCATATTTGGTAAATCATCTTTGGATGTTTCTATTCTACAGCCACAGAAATTATCCATCTTCATTATTTTAATAAAATTATATATTTAAGTTACACAAATATTATTTATTAAGATATTTTTGTGTAGTAGGGTTATTCGTTACAAATATTGTGCATAAGTATTATTTTAAAGAATATTATATTATAGCAGTAATGGCCCACAGTTAGCCGAACCAGACTCTGTTATTTGCCTTGGAAACGTGCCAATGCAATTTGTGCAGCATTATTCAAATGATAATTCCCCATTTGCTGATATTACAGTTTTCTCTTACTTTTATCCCTCTCACATTGTAAAATTGTTTTTTCCTGTTTCATATTTTTGTTTGTTGTGTAATTATTTATTATTATTATTATTATTATTATTATTATTATTATTATTATTATTATTATTATTATTATTATTATTTTAATTTATTTTTTTATTTTTAATTTTTTCAGTCCTTTTTTATTTTTTAAAACTAAGATTTAATATTTTGCTCTATTTAGTTACTTGCAGCTTTGTTAAAAGAATTATTACAATTTTTCAACTTTTAGTTATTGGTTGATTTTTCTGTATACTTACAAGGTTTAACAAATTAATTTATCAGTTTATTTTTGGAATAGTTATTAATTTATTCTGTTCATTAACAGTTTTAAATTATTGATTTTGCCAGTACATTTTTAATTTTCATATAATTGTTACTATTTTATACTTTTTTTACTAACTATATTTATAAATGCTTTATCTTACAGCTTTTAATGGTTAAAATATAATTTAAAAAATCATTTTGTACTGTAATGCTTAAATATAATTCAGTTTTATATAAAAAAGGGAAAAGTTAAACAAATCATGTAAACATATGTTACTTCTAAACAAAATTTTGATACTGTAATGCTTGAATATACTTGTGTTATAAAAGAAAGAAAAAGAAGATAAAAATCACCTGTAGCGTTTGTAAATTCTAAAAATAAAAATTATTATTTTTTATATCAAATATCAATTTTTTTTTTTTTTTTTTTAATCTCTTATTCATTTTTTCTTTCTCGGTTTCCCTAAATGATATTTAATATTTTAAAATCACACAGCAGACTTTTTCATTGATGTTATCTTGATGAACGAAGACTGTAACTGTAGCTTCAGAAAACAGACAGGTGTTGTTGGTACCTGGCAAAGGTAAAACTGAAACAGATTATAGTCTGAACTGAAAACCTCACACCTGGTGGTCTAGGAAACGAGCATTTTGCCTGTCCACCATCTGACCACAAATCCCTCGTTTATTAACCTTTGACCTCTCAGAAACGCCTTTTGTTTGTGTCCAAACAGCAGATGGGTGCAGAATATCATCAAGTTTATTAAAACCGTGAGAGAAAGTTAAGTCAAAATATGTAAATTCATGGGTGTATTTATTTTCAAGTGTTCTAGTATATATGATAGTGCCTGTCAAGACACTGGATTGTATACCCATCAGCTTCATTTGCATTTAAAATATAGGTAGGCTGAAGTTACTGGGTCACATTCCTGTGTTTAATAAAATGAAGGTGAGGTTTGTATAATGGCTGTCTATGAACTTAAAAAATTTGTTGTCAGATTCTGTCCTAACTGTTTTTATGTATAAACCTGTGTTTTATGACTGTTTTTCATAAAGTATAAACTGAGTAGAAACATGTGTTAAAACTTGAAAGATGTGGGGTTTTTTAAAAATTATTATCAGGCCCAACTTTTATATAAAATAAAGTTAAATAATAACAATTAAACTTAAAGTCTAGATTAATTTTAAGAGAATAATAGAGGGAAAAAAAATTTAAAAAGTTAATTTATAATAAGGAAAAGGAAATTCATAATATCTTATTTTTGCCTTCATAAATCATTTTTGCATTAGTATCTTTTTCATGGCATGTCACGATTTATATGTCAGTGTTATTCCTTTTCATTAACATTCTTACTTTGTTGTATAATTTATATCAGATTCAGACCTGCATAAACTGCACCAGCAGTTGCTTCATTCTTGCTTTGGATGTGCTATTTTATTTGGCATAACACATTTACTACTCATATAAAATAAAAATATACTGAATGATTATTTAATGGAACGTTCCAGCATATTTTTATCACGAGTACAAGCATTAAACTTGTTCCCGATGCACTGGTTTTTTGTAATGCATAAAGTAATCAGTCAAGTTACTTAAGCTGTGCATAAATATCTTGTGAAGTAGGTGCATTCTCATTGGTAGATAGAAGGTGGAATTTAACCAGTCAAATCTGGCCAATTGTGGCAGAGATGTTTCTGGAAAGAAAAAGTTTGCAAGCAGCTAAATATCTTAACACATTATAGGGTTGCCTTATTCATTATTTTTCTTTTTCTTTTTTTTTTAAAATAAATATCCTAAACATTTGTATACATATACTTATTAGTGCATATTCTTATTTCTCAAAATTAAGTTTCACTTTTTCAGTCTTTTTTTTTAATTGTAAGTAATCCCTCAAAAACACAAAACAAAAAACAAATAATGTAAAGCAAAATAAGCCATTCAAAATCTTTCTGCAAAACCCCTTTTCACGTTAAAAGATTTTTTAATTTGCACAAGGCTGAGTTTTATTAAATGGTCTTTTTTCAGTTTTGTTTTTTTCCTTTAGGGTAAACAAACATTTTTTTTTATAGTGATTTGTAATATCTAATTATTTTTCACCTGGTTTGAGTATTGTTGCTTTTTCACAAGAGTCTGCTTCATTTGAGATCACATAACATGTTTACAAGTATTAATGGTTATTATACATCTGACATTCCACCTTTGGGTATATAATACAGGTGATATATACACAGTGGCATCTCATTTGACTGGCTTCTGACTGACAAGGCATACTGTTGGAATGTAACAAATGCTGGAATCCAAATTCCCTTGAATTCCCCATTGAGAAATGCACCTGACAGAATTATGCTATTTCCAATTCCGGGCGCCTTAGCTGAGGGATTTGACATTTTCATAGCAGCCATATTTTACATTAAGTAATAAATACAGAAATTACATTGTCAGCACTGTTGCTGGAATTTTTATGAGAGCATTTGATAGTAAATTGTCTATAAAGGAATGATTTGATCAACGGCTTGGCTTGGTTATCAGATATTTCATTTTGATAGATGCATCCATTGTTGTTGTTTTTTTGTTTTTTTTTTTCCCCAATACAATGATTGAACTCACAACTGTTTTATCATGGTATGTGCTTTCGTGTCTTTTGGGAAATATAAGCTTAAAATTCCTTGTTGCTAATTTATAAGTTTATTTACTGTTATATGATGATTCATATCCTAATAATTTAATGGGTTATGGTAGAGATTTTCCAGTTCCATTTTTCCACACTTGTAATTTTATTATGAAAAAACACTCCCTTATTTCACCTCATACCACATAATAATCTATATATATTTATACAAGTACTGTTAACTTCTTTATTGTTATAATAACAACAACAGCAACAATAAGAAAAAAATAAAAAGAAAAGATAAAAAAAAATGTGTTTTTAAATGTTAAGAAATGAAACATTTTATTAAGAATTTATTCAGAAATATCATGTTTATAAGAAGAACAAAAACAATGACATCAACAACAACGAAACTTCAAAATAAGTATTTTATAAAATTTTGTAAAGACTGAAATTATTATTTTTTCATTTACTAAGCAACTGTTCTTCACTGCTTCATGTTGATGCATGCATTTACCTGCATCATCTGTCAGACTAATGGGATGGTTTATAATGGCTGCCATTCTTTAATCTTAATTAGACAGGTGACCCTTGCATGCTGGGAAACCATCACAGGTGAAACCTTCACCTGTTTATGAATGTAGTTGTTAAGCTCATCTTGAGGAGAGCCTGTTGTTGAGCACAGTGTAGTTAACAATAGTCAGACAGTTTGAGATCCAGACACTGTGAAATTGTCTGGATGCTTGGCTGATTAACAACAAATGGGGCTGATTATTGACAAGTGGGATTCATTTTTTCTCTCTTCTCTCTCTTATCTTCGTTATTCGCATCAGACCGGATGCTATTTTTGTTCCTTGAGAATTATATGAAATTTTTGTCCATATCTCAAAGAATATAAGAGAACATTTTGTTCTTTTGCTTTCTGAATACATGATAATTTTGATTTTATAACACACACACACACACACACATTACTGAGATACAAATGGTTTTTTAATATTAATAAAATGAGACTGCTGTGTGATAAATATGTTTCTGTTGTAACTTAATATTTTAGTTATAAATATTCTCTGCTTGAGCATGCTTATTACTGTCAGTGCACACTGGTTGTTGAATAATTTACCATCAACGAATCCTTACCAGTGAATATTTTCGTTCAGCAAATCCTTTTTATACTGTAGAGTATAAATTATAATCTAGTTCATGTGCAAAAATCCTGTTATTAAATGTTGTGTCATGTATTTGTAAGAAAATTTCAGTGGTTTTATGCTGCCATTACTTGGCAAGTAATTTGTACAGTGTAGACAATAATCAAATGTGCATTCATCCAAATAACTAAAATACATATTACTGATACACAGACACACAAACACACAAATAAAAATAACATGCATACCTACACACAAACATACATAGCATATCCATATCTACCTACTTATACATATATACATAAATACATATCTAGCTACATTCACACCTACCTACCTGTGTATTTGCTTACCTATCCACACACTCAGACACACACACACACACAAACACACACAAACGCACACACACACACACACACACACAAAGCACTCAGATATTAAAATAACAATGACCATTCTCCCATACGAAAATAAATAAGTCATTAACAATGTACAATATAAAACAATTATAAACGTCCTAAAATCTCTTTTTTTGTTTCTTCCAGTATGCATCTTCCACCTCTGACAAATTTGAGCCTATGGTTGCGTTCATGTGCAACAAGCCAGCGATGCACCGTGAAATCCTTGTCGAGGTGAGTAATAATAATTTAATTTTTTTTACATGACACACCTTTGTGGAGGTCACTGATTCATTCACCTCCAGTTTTTAAAATGTTTAAAAACTAAATTTGTGAGTTATTTTGTAAGAAACATACCTTGTATAATTATTTCCAGAAAATAAGAATTTTTTGTAAAAATTTGTCTTAAAATTACTGCAAAGGTTATATCTATAGTCTATACCCCAAGAATTGAGTGTATAAATGTCTTGAATACTTTCTGTTTTTTATTTACATAATATGACATTTATATTTAAAAATGAAAGGCAAAAAGAAATTTATATTAATGTGTGTCTATGTATGTGTTTGTATGTCACTGATTTTATATATGTGTTTGGGTTTAGGTATGTGTATACATTCACATAACCTCCAGTTTTTAAAAAAAGAGTATCATAGTAAATTTATCATTAATACAAAAAAAAAAAAAAAATAAGAAAGACAAACAAATATGACAACAATCTTCAGTGTCTTTTATGTGTCTGTGTCTGTGTGTGTGTCTGTGTCTGTGTCTGTGTCTGTGTCTTTGTCTGTGTCTGTGTGTGTGTGTGTATGTGTGTGTTTACATTAATATGCTAACCTATAAAATAAGGATATATTTAAAAGAAAGAAAAAAAAATGTAGTCTGTTTTGTTCTTTTTAAATGACAACTATACTTTTAGGTTCATATTAAGTAAAGCATTTCACCCAGACACATTGTCACAGTATGTCTGCTGCATACATAAACAGTGTATTGTTGTGTACAGGTATGGGCTTGCCAACACACCTGTATGTCGGGCAATACTTACCTAACCTGTAAACTTCTTAGCCTATCCTATACTGGTCTTTTAAAAACTCTTTATTTTTAACCTTACATAATTATGTCGCTCTCCATGGGGGGTGGGTGTGTATGTTCATGTATGTGTTTGTGTTTGTGTTTGTATGTGGGTGTTTGTGTTTGTATGTGGCTGTTATTGCTACATATATAAAACATGATTATTGATATTGGTATTGTATATACACTGATATATTACAGTAATTAATATTAATTGTAATACACTTAGAAGAAAATAAATACAGAGGAATTAACATTAAAGTTTTAACATTTATAAATTGATATTTGTGTAGAACAATTGATATAATCTGATTCATATGAATAGATTTACATTGTGTTGCTATTGGTTACATTTTATTATCTTGTATGTATGTTTAAGTAAATACCCTGTATTAAAGATAAACATCCTTTGTTTTCATAGAAAATGTGTACATTGTATATAACTGTTTTTATTTTCCTGTGTAATGTGTATATTGTATTTTAAATGGATACATTTTTTTTTTTTAATCATGATTTATGTTTTTGAACCTAGTATGAATCTGTGTGTGTTCGTAAATATATATATGAGAGAGAGAGAGAGAGAGAGAGAGAGAGAGAGAGAGAGAGAGAGAGAGAGACACACACACACACACACACACACACACATAATGAAATAGATGCATATCCATGATATTTCAAGTTTTAACATTTCTCACAGTAGAATTTTGATGATTATAAATTCACTCTCGGATAGCTTTTCATTGATTGCCGATCACATTACACTAATTAATGATTCCTCAGCATGGAAGACTTCACTCAAATACAGATTTGATCACACGAGTGCATGGACAGAAATAACATACATGCATTCTAAAACTGTGTTTAATAGCTTCTTTACCTGAATTTCTTTCACTTTTTTTCATGAATGGATGTAGTTAACAAAAATGGTAATGTGTTTTTACTGTAGTCTTGTAAGATGTGCTGGAAACTTGGGACTGAGTAAAGAAACTTGTGTATGGGAAAAATGATAATTTTAACTTTTGTTGGGTTTAATGTGCAGTAATGTTGAAACATAACAGAATGTGTGATTTTCAACAAAAAATAATAAAATAATAATAATAATAATAATAATAATAAAAAAATATATAAATAAATATTCTCATATTCTAATAATATTTTAAAAAAAAAAAAAAAAAAAAAAAGAAATAAAGAAATAAAATGATAAGACTGAAATACAACTTCTATATTTGAAGAAGAAAGAGTAAAGATTGCCAGTCAAATAGAAAAGGAAATAAAAGTAAGCACAGGACAGTGGGTTCTTTGATAGATATTGCATCATATTTTCTTACAGTGTCTGGAAAAGGAAAATGAATAGAACGATTGAGTGCTTTGATCAGATATTATTCATATTGATTTACTAATGACCAGAGAAGGAAATACAAATATGCATAGAACAACTAAATCCTTTGATGAATGCTGCTTGGCATTTGTTGATGGTGTTTGGAACAGGCAAAAAATAGAAAAAATTCTTTGATCATATATTTTGACAACTGATTATAAAAATTATGCTTAGGATGAAAAAAAAGAAAAAATCACCAGTGGATAATGCTTGATATTTATTGATTACTGTATATAAAAATAAGAAAAAAAATTAAATTAATAATAATAATTAAAAAAATGCAGTGATGGATATTGCTCGGTATTTATTGATTATCAGTTGGAACAGGAAACACAGACTTTTTATCAGGCAACTGCTGTTTGTAACAGCTACAGCTACATCAGAGATGACAGCTACACAAACACAAGGACAACCATGGGATTTAATTGGAATATTCTTTTAATGTGCATTTGACATGACACAGTGCACGCTCGCACAGCGACTTGACAAATGAGAGCCAGAGGTCTTCAAAAGAGATGAAAGTCATGTTACAGGTCTTTGAGCTGCCCTCTGAAAGCTTGGATTCTCTGGCAGGTTTCATTTGATCAGTCTCGCGAGGACCACACTCTTAATATGGCCATGTCCGTCATTGTCGTTGGTATCCATGGTGATCTAATTAAGTATCAGAATTTTCGGCCCTTAATGCCGTAGTGCATCTTCTTCAGCTCCGGTGAACAGATTTGATGACGGGGAAAGTGCGCAGTAATTATCAGCCAGTTGTCAAGCTGTAACTGTTCCTGATAGGGTATGCAGAGTTGGTTACAGTTTAGCTTGTGTGACGGTAGAGCTCGTTACAGCCTGCTCATGTGATTGTAACCATTAGTGACACAGAAAGTGGAGTTTGTTTACAGCCTGCTTGTGTGACTGTAACCATTAGTGACACCAGTGTTGGTTGCAGTCGGTTTGTGTGACTTTCAGTGTCGTGCCAGATGTATACTGAATTTTCAGTTCAGTTTCCAGTTTTAAAATACATCTGTCGCATTGTTACCTGTAAAAAAACAAACAAAGAACAACAATATTTTCACAAAAGAAAGATAGATATAACATAATTATTACAAGCATGAGAATGATAAACACAAAACAGAAGTTTGTGCTGAAACAATTTTCACTTTTGAAATACAAAATATAGAATATTCTTTTTAATGCCCCACTTACTTGAAAGAATCTATCTTTCAAAATACAGTTAACGTTACACATATGTAATAAATAAATGTTCTTGACAAAAGAATATATTTTTCATAACACACAGGTACAGATATCACAGACAAAATGATATGTTTAAACTGTGTGTATCCACTGCTCTGCCATTTCTCTTGACTCCATGTTACTATAAACTTAATTCCAATATTAGATACCTCACACTTGCCTCAAGGGACTGTACAGAGTAGATATTGAGAGGGCGTTACAACACAGAATAAACTCACCTATTGATTGTCCATTGCACGGTCATCATGGGTCTCTATAGAAACAGCAGACACAATGGGACAAGTGAAAGTTACATTAATGTCTGGACAATGATGTTAACTCCTTCACTGAGCCAGAGTTAATTTGTCTTTGTGTTCTGAGTTGAAGTGATATTAATAGGATAGGGATAGATTAAAGGAGTGAGAGAGGAATGGAGTGAGTTGGAGAGATTGATTAGGAAAAACAAAAATAATGAGAGAGAGAGAGAGAGAGAGAAAGAGAGAGAGAGAGAGAGAGAGAGAGAGAGAGAGATTCTTATTATGGTAACTAATGCAGAATAATGCTTAGATTCAGTTAATTTGTCTAAACATTTTTGATCTGGAATGATATGTTCAGTTTATTGTTTTTTTTCAAAGAAACTGGAAACAACAACAACAACAAAACAACAAAAAAACTAAAACATTCGAGACAAAAGAATGCCTTTCCACAGATCTCTCATCCCTGACATGTCCCACTCTCACGCAAACTATTTTCATTATTAATACTGTTTCTCCACAAAGAATTATCTTTTTTTACTGCATAATTTATGAACATTAACAACAGAGAAGTGACACAACCCTCATAAAACAAAGAAGAAAAGAAAAACAACAAAGACTGTGCCAACCATAATTTTTTTTCCCCCCCATTTCATTTCACACTTTTCTTTCAGTCATTGTGCATTGATATGTACTAAAGTTCATTATGTTACACTGTTTAAAAAAGGGGGAAAGAATCAGTTTACCTAAGGAAAATTAAAATGAAAAAGAAAATGTATATAAAAAAAAAAAATAAATAAAAATTTAAATAAGGCCTGTCCCATATTGCTTACTAAACACATTCATTTGTGAATGCTAGTTGACGTTAAAGTGGAAATTCAATGCAGTTTGATTTCAAACACTGTTGTTCAGTAATAAAAATTGTCTGTGTGTGTGAATTATATTTGCACAGAGCATATTAAATTGGTAATTCAGTACAACCGATTTGTTTGTTCAAATTAGATATTTTATCTAATTGAGAAACAAAAGAATTTTTTTTTATGAAATTGTGTTGTGAATATGAATTTGAATATGTATGAATGTATGTATGTATGTTAGTATGATATGTATATATAAGTATATGTATTTGTATTTATGTATACATTGTATAATTTTTTGCAGTTTTATTTGTGTACATAAGATTTTTATCATATATTATTTGCAAAGATAAAATAGTGACTTTATTTTTCTTTAAAAAAAAAAGATATATATATATCCATATTTTAAAATTGTAATTAACTTTAGCCTGAAGTATATATGAATTCTGCTATATTTCTTTAAATAGATAAAAAAAAAAAAAAAAAATTTAAATTAATAAACATGGTTTTATGTGCTGCATATATCTGGCCATTTTAATATGGATAATCAAAGTGCTACATATTTTATTTACAAATGAAAAGAAAATGATTAATGATATTCTTTCATAGATGCATAAAACAGTGCTAAAATGGTAATGACAAATCACTGTAGTTTGAACTGTACATAAACACTGCAGTTTTATTTTATTTAGGTAAAACAAAACAAGGACAATGCATTTATAATGGTTTTAATACTTTTATATACAACATGGCCATTGTAAAATGGCAATGAATATGACATTTAGAAAGGTTTTTATTGTCCATGTGTATGGTGATCTTAATATGGTAATTTCTGCACAATTTGAATAAAATAATTTTTCTGTATTTTAGTATTCATGCAAAAAATAAAAAAATAATAATAATAAATAAAATAAAGAACTCTGTGAACACTGTATATTTAATGTTTTTTAGAATGCAAAATAAATGAAAAAATCCAGTGTGAGTAATTACATTCTTTTATACGATCTTTAACAATGGTAATTCGGTGCATTTTGATGTGTCAGTGAACTTGTATATATTACATTTTATGTTGGTAGAAAAACAGAAAGAAAAATGCCCCCACTGATTTATGACTTTAAAAAAAAAAAAAAAAGATAAAAAACAAAAATTAGAAAAGAAAAAAAAAATGTTTGCATGTTAAGAGTATTCTAGAGAGTGTACATAAGCTTAAATGTATTTCTCTTAAATGTGTGTGTTTGTGATTTTTGTGTGTGTGTGTGTGTGTTTGTTTAAATTTATTTCACTGTTCATAAATGTGTATTTTGAGTGTGAATATATATGAATTTATATATATTTTTATACATACATGTGTTTGTGTGTTTATAAATACTTAGATTTGAGTATACATTAGAATTTATTGTTTGGAAAGTAACAAATGTGTGTGCGTGTAAATTTATATCTATTAAAAAACATTGTTTGAAGGTATTTGTGTGTGTGTGTATGTGTGTGTGTATGTTTGTCTGGCTGTACACTGTTCTGTATGCACCACAATACACAGATACTAATGACAGGCAGATCCTGCTGTGAGCATATCACTGATGGTCAGTTTAATTCAGATAACTGCTTTGATCTCATGTTTAATTCAGAGTCATAAAAACACTGTTTTCAACATGATACACACTGACTGGACTTTATTACATGCATGTCATTGACACCACATTAATATTGTATAAAGTAAAGTATTATTTCACGTGAATGTGGAACAATAGTTTAAAACAGTGTTTGATCAATAGTGATGTGTGTGTGTGTGTGTGTGTGTGTGTGCATGCACGCACACATACACACACGCACACACATCAATAAATCCAACATCTCTTTTACCAGTCTGCCGCCATTGAATATTTTATACTTTGTTATTTTTCACAGTTTGCTCAGTGTAGAGTAATTCGCTTGTAGTGATCGTTCAGTAATTATTCGTGGCTGCAACTCCGTAGAAGCTTACTAAATCAATATATTGGATTGTGGAGAATGTTCAGACTGGCAACATGTATTGACAGTTTTGGTTTCGTCTTCTTTACAATCCAGCAAGTACACTAGTAAGATGAATAGCTGTTTGATATCTTCGTTTTTAGCACACACAAAAATGTTAGGTAAATTTTTCTTTGCTAGATTGATTCTTCAAACATTTTTTTTGTTAAAACATATTAATAGATTGGTGGTTTTCTTTAAAATAACTCAATCCAGTTGATACTCTTGTAAGATGAATAGCTGTTTGATATTAACGTATATAAAAACGTTAGGTAAATTTATCTTTACAAGATTTATTCTTAAAAAAAAGTAAAGGTTCTATTAAAACATTTTGATAGTTAGGTAATCTTTATAATGAAAGATCCAATCTATTGAATTCATTCTAAGATGAACCGTCATTTGATGTCTTTGTTTTAACATTAAAATGTTATGTAAATTTATCTTCACTGATTAAGAGATTAATTATTTGAAACATTATTTTTGTTAAAACATATTGATAGTTTAGTGGATGTTTTTTTTACAAATAACTCAATCTACTGGATTCACTTCTTTGTCATAAATAACAAAAATGTCACGTAAATTTGTCTTCCCTGGTAAATGGTTTTATTCTTCCAAAAATTATTTCTGTTAAAATATACTGACAGTTTGGTGGTCCTTTTGACAACAGCCTAATTCAGTAGATTCACTTCCAGGATGAACTGATGTTTGAACATAAAAATGTTACATAAATTTTTGTTCCATGTTTAATAGATTTATTTTTCTTCAAAATGTTGTATCTTTTATTACATAATGGCAATTCAGTAGTCATTGTTTTATCATTAAAACACACAAATTATTCTTTAAAAAAAAAAGAAAAATTTTCTCTTTAATACGTTTGTGTTTATTGATTTTTGCTTTGCTGTGACAAGATGAGTAACTGGTCAAGGGATGTGTTTTGAAACATAAGAAAACTGTGGATATTGATTCTGTTTGCAGCAGAGATAAGAGTTATTAATAGCATTGATAAGAAATACACTAAAAATGATTGAAATCGAGATGAAAACAGACAAAATCGATCGAGATTGATGTGTTCTACTTAGAAAATAAAAAGATACTTACAGTGAATAAACAGATAAAATTAGATGTAAAAATTTGTATTTGTCTTCTTGGTTTTTGAAATTAATAGCTTGTAAGATAAATACACAAAATGCATCACATGAGCTGTCTTTTAACAAAATTTCTCCATCCATCTTCCTATAGCAAAGTAACTTTAACAAGCCCCCCCCCACAAAAGAAATGTACTTTTCTAATAATAAGCAGAAAGAAATTGAATATCTCCTTAAGCTTTTGTCTTTTAATAAACTCGTTTGTGTGCACTATGAGATTCAAAACACCTGGATTTTTGTTCAAACAAAACTCGGATCTAGTAAATTCAGATAAATATAATTTTGCTCTCCTGACTGTTAAACATAACAGCTCTAGCTGGATCTTCCATGCCTCTGTATTTGTATAAAGCTGTCATGGGTAGCTGATGGTGAAGTCTTAGATTTATTGATTTCAGCCTTTCAATGTAGATATCATTTTGAAAATTTAGGTTTGAACCTTTTAATAAAATTTTGTTTTCTGATAAAAGCACATCTCTCTCAGTTTTTTAAAAATAGATTTTGGTTCATTAGTAACAAAGAGTAGTATAAATGTTATATTATTTATTTCAGCATGTTAATGAAATTGAGATTTATCATATTTGTACCCTTTTCATCTTTTCTCAGTCAGTTGTTGTGATTTTTTCAAAACTGGTGAAATCAGTTGATAATATTGAGATTTATGGTACATAGTTTTTGCAATAAACAGTTAATAATTTATGGTACTTATCATAAGAGCTGTAACAGTTATTACTGTTTTTAATGATGTATTTCCTGAGTATAAAATTTCCGTTTAATAAATGTTTAAAAATAAATATGAGAATATAAAATAACATTCAAAACATTTTTCTAATACAGTTATTATATACAGTGGCAGTTAAAAATTACACTCAAAACACTGGATCATACAAGAATGTTATAAAACTTGACTGAATGACTGATTGATTCATGTGTTTTATAAATTTTTAAAAAACCTCTAATTATATTTTTGTTTATTTGGTCCTCAATCATATCTCTATTGATAAAACTGAATTAATTAAATATTTTCATTTGTTTTTTTCTTCTAGTTGTATCCAAATCATGACATCACCAACATTGTGGAAACCTCGTACTGGATAAACATTCCTGGCTGGCCATCAAGGAATGGTAGGAAGCATACCCATCGCAGCAGACCTTTCAGGTGTATAGGTAAGTCAAATTACAGGTAGAATTAACTTTCATAATGTCTTTATTAAGAAAAGGAAGAAGAAGAGCAACAAATAATAATAATAAGCCTTAAATTAGGTTTTATATATTCTTAAAAAATAACAATAGCAGCAACAAGAACATTAATTATACATATTTATATATATATATATATATATAATTAAAATAAAGTAAAATAACATTAATTGTAAAATTTATTAATTGTAAAATTAACACACACACACACACACACACATGCACATTTAAATGATCTAACTGCAGTATTTTTATGCCTGATTATTACTGAATTAATCATGGGATTTTTAGCTGGTCACATTTTAGAGTTAATTGGTAATTATATCTTTCGCTCTCACCTGATAAGATACTTAATGAAATATATCCATGGCTTGAACTCTCCATTAATTACAGCTGTTATTTTTATCTTAATCTACAGTTGATAAAATATTTAAATGTGTGTGTGTGTGTGTGTGTGTGTGTGTGTGTGTGTACTATTACTTATGTGCTCAGATAGAATTAATGTTCTGAAAAGGTCTTTCATGAAACAGTTGTTCTTCTAACCCCAGAGAACTGAGAAAGAAGTTGTGATTAAATAGTGATGGATGTGTTGATACTGCTGGTGTCAATACAGTTTAAATATATACATAAACAACTGTTTACTTTTAGAAGTGCTTTTTAAAACATTTAAATGACTCCAGAATTGAGTACAACAAAAACAATGTTCTTAGTCTTTCCAAGCTAAGATTAACATTCAGTGTGTAATGCAGTGTTACAGAAACTATTGAGATACTGTTCTCATTCGACCATACACTGTATCAGTATTTCCTATCTACACTGATACATAATGTATATATATATATCTCTCTTATTTGTTTGATCAGGTGACAGTCTGTACTCAGTGGCTTGATTAACAGAGGCCATTTTTGTTTTAAGCTGATTGTTATTTCTAGATGTGTTATTTTTGTTTGTTAATCTACCATGAATCAAACTCTCTTAGCTAAACCACTGGGCTGCTAAAACACCCCTAAATCTAAATCCAGTTCTAACCATTACCTTATTATTATTATTAGTATTATTATTATTATTATTATTATTATTTACAGATTTGCAAAGTAAGCAATAATATATTTTATAACATTCAATTTAGCTTTATCAGAATTATTGTTCTTTTTTTCTTTCTTATTTCATTAAAATTAAAAAGAGTTATTTTGGACTTATGATAATGACAGTAATAATAATAATAATAATAACAATTATAACAGTAACAACAACAACAATAATAATAATAATAATAATAAAGTATTGTTAAAAATAAAATATGAATAATGAGTTACGATTATGATTTCTATAGCAAAATATTTATCAGTCTGGGTTAAACAAAGTGATATATTTACAATACACTTCATGAGTGGTGAGTAAACCAGCAGTTGGTACATAGGACATACTTGGTTAACATAAAATCCATAGCTGTTAGGAAAAAAAGGCTGTAAAACAAAACAAAGCAACAAATGAATGTTAGACATGACTTCTGAAGCAAAATATTTATCTGTGTGGATTTTTTTAAGGTGACAGACTTGTTTACGTAACTTCAAAATGAAAGCAGACATCAGTTTGTATGTAGTGACTTTATTTATTTAACATCTGTAGCTGTACACGAAAAAAAGGCTTTTAAAAGTAAAAAAAAAACAATAACAAATGAATGTTTGATCTCTGAGTATGACTATTACAGCAAAATATTTATTTGTGTTGGTTTTTTTTAAGCTGATTTATTTGCACTACGGTTTACGTGTAAGCAAAGCCGAGTTTGGTATGTAGGACATAATGTCTGCTTAGTTAATATAATATTCATAGCTATTAGGAAAAAGGCTATAAAAAATTAAATATAATAACAAATAAATGTGCTGATTACGAGTATGACCTCTGCAGCAAAATATTTATCTTCTGTTTCAGTTTGTTTAAGCTGATATACTCGTTTGTGTATTGTAATATTTAGATGACGTTTTTAATAATTTATGAGTAACAGTTAACAATATGGAAATAACTCCAGTCTTCAATGAATATCACTGTGAATTCGTTATACAGAAATCCCATGTAGATAAATATTTAGCTAGAAGTCAAACTCACAATTAACATATTCAGTTGATATTTACATTTATTTCAGTAGAAGAATTTAAAAAAATACATATGTTGTATAAAAATTCCCCAAGGCTATTGGTATTTATTTCTGGCAAGAAAAATGTAGCATTCAGTAGATTATCGGTAATGTGTGTGTTTGAGAGAGATAGGGTGGAGGTGGGTGTGTGTGTGTGTCTCTGTATGTCTGTTTGTGTGTGTGTAAGCAAGCATGTGAGCAAATACAGTGAGGATAACATAAACATAAAAAATAATTGAAATGTATGCGTGTTAACTTAAACCATTCATGTCTAGTGACTGCTAGTGCATACATCAAACACATGATACTTATCTTGTCAGTCTTTGTGTGCTAGGCTAAAGAAAACCTGCAAACAAAGGACACTTGTGTATTCAGGTATTCAGAACTGTGAGGCAGTTCAGAAATCACAGTTCATGAACAACTGCCCATTTATCAGAAATATGTTGTTGGAGACATTCCCATCAATGTCTCACGGATTTTTAAAAGCCTTGCAATTTTGGCTCATGTTTGTGAGAAGGTACATATGATAGGTCTTTTCCTGCTACTTTTAAGAAAAAAGCCCAAAGAGTAGCATATATATTTGTAAATGAAAAGCATGACTGACATCAGTTAATTTAAAAAAAAAAGTAAAATGGGTTATGGTCATGTTATATGCTGATTCAGTTACTTGGTTAGTGATGCAAACTGAAGGTCAAAAGCATATTTTTTCTGTGTAATTTAATGCATATATATAAACAATTATGAGTTCATGTAACAACATCTAATGATACTACAACTTCTACTACTACTATTACAGTTTTAAAAAGAACATTCAGGTAAATAATTAAAATATTACTTCACTGAATCAAAGAAAACTTAAAGTATTTTTTTCAAATTTCAAATAGATAGAAACAGTTAAAACACTACGTATGTATTGTCATTTATATTGATTTAATTCCACGTGAAGCTATATTTATTTTTATATACTTGAACAGTGGTAACCACAGAATGTAATTTGAAGTGTTTTTCAATATTTTTTATATTGATATTATAATTAAGCCACAAAAATCAATATCTAGGCTTTCCCAGAAGTGTTGATTCATATGGAAACTGAATCAGTTTTTTTTGTTTGTTGTGGGTGGGGGGATATTTTACATCTCATGTTATTCAGATTGTTTGCATGTTGGGATGTTTCTTTTGAATAGGAACATCATCAGCACTGGTAGAAACAAACAAGTGATTTAAGGATACAGTAACTTTTGTGTTAGTGTTTTTAATCTGTGTGTTAGTGTGTCTCATTGTCTTTCTTGTATGTTAGTTAATACAGGTACATGCATGCATACATGTACACACACACACACCCATGCACATACAGACACATAATCCACATCTATAATTCATATGTGCATAGTATTTTGGCAGACCTGTACTAAATATTATTTTTTTTAACAGAAAGAAATGTTAATAATCTAATGACGTCTAGGAACAATATTTTAAGAAACAACAACAACAACAACAACAACAATATGTTTTAAAAGAATATTAAAAAGAAAAGAAACAAATTGTAAAATACACTCCATAAATTAAAATTAAAACTGGATTATAGGGTGTAATACAAATTTAAATAATCATTTTAATATACATTAAATGAACTTGAAAAGTTAGCAAATAAAGAAAAAGAAAAAACAAACAAAAAAAACCCTTTGCAGTTAGTTTGTAGATACTGAAATTAAATTCTTTGAAATGAGAAAAGAAATTTAATTTAAAAAAAATACAATTAAATTTTATCTGACTTCAGAGGGGCAAAACAAAAAAACAAAGAAAGCAATGTTTAAAAAAAAGAGGCAACATTCACAAAAGAAAAGGTCATAAACCTAACATAAAATAAAAAGATTAAAACACTGTGCAGATTTTCTCTGTGGTGGTATCCATGGATCATTACCATAAGCAAATTTTGCTGACTTGTCAAATATTTCTTTCCTTATATAAAACACATTTCAGTCTCTTTAATTTTTTTTTATTTATTCTTCTTAACAATTAGTTGTATATCTTTTTCTGAAATTCTGAACCCATCTAGATATGTACCAGACACATACATGTGAAAGACCAATACAAAGGCACTGTACACACACACAGTGAGTGACACATACAAATTCTCTCTGTCATGCACTCAACCAGACATATACACACTTTCATATAAGTAGACACACACACAATTTACCAGTTGTGTGAAATAAAATGAGAACATAACTTTTATTACCTCAGCACAATGTTAGTTTAGGCAAATAGCCAAGAATATGTTCACCTCTGCATAATGGGGTCCGTTGTTTTGTATTTTTTGTCTTCTTCCCTTTGGGTTACATGATAAGTATCTCTATGCATTTTTAAGAAGACTGTTTCTCTGTTTTTTAAATAACAAAAACTTTACTGAAGGCCATAAGAAAAACCATTTGTTTTAAAATAAAATGAAAATATATATATTTTTTTTATAAACACTGTAAACACACACACACATGCATGCACACACATGCACAGAAACACACAAAGAATGTCAATAATTCATAAAACAAGTCTTTCCAAACAAAGAACATCCATGTCAGTAACCATCTTGTAGAAATGACAGTACATTCCACAGCTGTTGTTAGCCCCGAGTACTAACTGGAATGGGAATAAGCTCAGAGAATCCACCAAGAGGGATTGATCCGAAAATTCACCACAGCTTGAGTAAAATTCTCTGCCATAAAGCTCTCATTCTGCTCTGATACAAAACGTCCAATGCACAGATTTTTGTTTTTAATTTGCACTGAACAAGTAAATGTCAAATTTGAAAAAGAGAGGGAAAAAAAAAGAGTATGGTCAAACATCAGACTGTTATTTGTCTAGTGACACATTGATTAATGGAAAGAAAACTAACTCCCAGTTGGAATGACATTTTCAAAAGATCAAATTGTTTTAGTGCAATTACTCTGTGTGTTAGTGAATATTTATACTTTAACTAGAACCTAATTTAAAAAAAAAAAAAAAAAAAAAAGAAAGATTCATTGTTGTGAGTCATGTTGATAGCAAAGGATTTTCATTTCTGGGTATACTGGTTTAGATTTTAATTGTATTTCTGAAATAACATAACAAATATTACACAACCTTAAAACAAACAAAAGAGTACCCTTTCCCCAAACAATGGTAATTATTTTACATAAAACTCCTTTTATATAATGCAGACTAAATTACAGACTTCGTGTTTGAAAGCTCGTGAGTACAGTCTTCCTCAGTGCCATTATTGATCTAGTTTTAGTTGCACAGCAGCCTATAACTGTTTTGTAAAGGCCAAGGAATATATTTTTTCTATGAATAAACACACTCACAGACACAGAAGACTCACACAGAAGTATATACCCAAATTCACACAAATGGACACACACACACACCCAGCAACTCACAGACAAACACATACACAGATGTATTCACAAATGCACAACACACACACGCACATTCACCCGTACAGAAACAAAATATTGTGGCTGACAGTTGCTGTGATGTGCCTTGAAATAAACCAGCAGGTATTCATTGAACAGTGACCATATCCTTGATACTTAATAAAAAATATATTTAGATATCAAAAACATATTAATTATTTACTGTTGTCTAAGCTCTGATATGTCAAAGGGTTAATTTAATTACCTTTCTTTAAAATCTTCAGTGATATCTTTTTTTTTTTTTTCTCCGTTGCTTATAACCAATCTTTGATAATACACTCTTGCATTGCACTTCATGTTATCTGTAATTTCCTTAGTAGTTTGCCTTTTCTTTTCTTTTCTGTTTGCTTAATGATAAATAGCACAGTAAATTTTCAAATTTTGATACTAAAGGTGTAATTACGTTGTTATTTTCACTTGAATTGAGGTTAGAAATGATAGTATTGTTTGCTTTCATGGGATATTGTCAATTATGATTATATATTTTATCTTGAAATGTGCATATTTTGGCAGTGTTACAGTTTGTAGCAGATGTATAATTAATGTGTGTGTGGGAAGGTAGTTAATTTTTGATATATATGGAAATTAAGAGATTATATTGAATTCAGATATGCTTGCTTGTTATTCAGAATGTATACCAAGTAACCTTTTTTTCATAATCAGACCATTAAAATTTATACTTTTCAAAATAAAAATATTGTCAACTATGAAATCAAATTTAGAATTCAGAATTAAAATACTATTTTCTTGGTTCAAGTAGGTAAAATCCAGTGTTAAACAAGGAAAATA
>CM022676.1:8613585-8626085 GCA_012295275.1 Chrysomallon squamiferum
CTAGTGGACATAAACATCTTGGTTTTATTTGTTTTAATTTTTTTGTTTTTTTTTGTTTGTTTGCTCTTCTGACCTTTATGGTAGTTGAAGAGGTTGTTAAATAAGAGAAGGAAGAAATACAAATATTAGACAAAGGGACTGTTGTGACTTTTTTTCTTTTTTTCTGTCCTGTTTGCCTTAATTTTTCTCTACACAAATGAAAAAGAATGAGCAAAACCCACACACTATTCAAAGCCTGTTATAAGACCTGGAAATCACAGCCATCATAAAATATTTATAGTGTATGGTTGCTAAGTTACAGATTCCTGGAATCTTGTACATATACTTATGATGTACACGTCCATGCTTAATGACTACGTTCACTACAGTTTATGCATATTCATAAAGGTCATTCAGAGGTTGTGGGGGATCAAAGGTCGTTCAGACAGATCATTAAGATTTAAGTTTTCTTTTTCAGAGATAAGACTGTTTAAAACTGTTTTTATTTCTGTTGTTTTTATTGTCCTGTCCTTATCACCTTATAATTCTTGTTGTTAATGTTGTGTTACTGTTAGTAATAATAATAATAATAATAATAATAATAATAATAGTAGTAATAGTAATAGAAATAGTAATAGTAATAATAATATGAAGAAGAAGAAGAAGAAGAAGAAGAAGATTAAAACCAATACATACTCAACACTTCATTTTATTTTACATTCTATAATTCTTGGATATGAATGAACAGTTTATACAGATACCAGTTCTTAAATACACATCATCATCATCATCATCATGTCATTATCCTTGTTGCTGCTCCTATGATGATGATCATTATCATATTTATTTTTCTGGTTAGCATCACTGTTAATATCATCATCATCACTATTATTACAAAGTAAACCGCAATTACAACATAATTTATAATGGCCATGAAGCAACTACTTTCCAACAATACTGTTATCTAGGAAATCATTTTCCTTTAATATACTAATGTAACCAAATTGATTTAGATAACAAAAATTAATAATCAGACTGATGTGGTTATATTAATGATATTGATTTGCGGTATTTTTCAAAGTGACTTTTATTTAGTCTGAGACAAGATAAATTTGTAGGTTCTGGAGGCCAACTTAACTTTATCCTAAGTGTGTCTATCTTGTTATAGACAGTTCTTTATGACTGGTACATCAAAGGCCACAGTGTGTGTTTTCATTATTCATTTATTCACTTAATCACCAACTTGGCATTTATTCATTCATCCATCCATCCATCTATTCATCTATTCAGTCAGACATTTGCAGTTTCATTCATATATTATAAATACATTCACTTAGTTATGTCATTCTTTCATGTGTCCATCCATTCAGTCAGATATGTATGTTTATTCCTGTGTTAATTTAGTCACTGATTTGTTAATTCATCCACCTATTCAGTCAGACAGACATATACAGTTTCATTTGTATATTAATTCAGTCACCATTATGATTATTCATTCATTCATTTAGTCAGCAATTTGATAGTTCATTCATTTGTTTAGTCAGCAATTTGATAATTCATTCAATCATTTAGTCAGCAATTTGATAATCCATTTATTCATTTACAGATTCTTTAATTTCTTATTCACTCTTATTTTGCAAAACTGATCTGCAGAATATATATTTTTTTTTTTTTTTTTTTTTATCGAACATGCCTTGGTAGCTGTCCAAATGTGTCTCTTCGGTACAGTAATTTACAGAGTGATGTTTCCTATACCAGCAAGTTTCTCTGATGATTGTATTGATTTCAGTGGTGTGTTAAATAACTGTGTATTCACACATTTATCATCTATGACTCAGTACTTAGACTTTTCCAAACTAGTGTGTGACTCACAGAGAAAGAAAAAAAGAAAACAAATCTTCTAATAAAATGAGTCATTTGTTCTGAGAAAAGGTTTCTGTTCTCCATCATTATTTCTTCTTCTTTCTTTGTTTTTCTTTCATTCATTTCTCTTTTTTTTTTTTATTTTTTCTTTCTGTAATGAGAACATTTTTTTTTCTACCATTTTTCATTTGGTCTTCTCTTTGTTCCTGTTTTCATTCAGTGATGAAAGATTCCTGTTTTTTTCTCTCTTTTTTTATATTTTATTTCAAGATTCTTTCTCCTTTTCAGACTATTTCTTTTTCTTTCATTTGCCAACATACAGATAAAACTGTGAATTTCAAATACCAAACATATGTTTGCATGAAAATATGTACCTAGTTACACATTGTTCAAAGGATTAAATGCAAAAATAACAAAATTCCTTTTAAAATTAATCTAAAAAAAAAAAAAAAAAAAAAAAATTAAAAAACTAAAAAAAAAAAAAAAAATTACATTTAACAGAAATTATCTTCATGAAATGCAGCCATGTTTGTTCACTCTCATTACAAGACATCTCTCGTCTGTCACCATTAATAATAATAATAATTCAGCAGATTTTGTTGTCATGGTAACTCATTCATGGTCTGGAATATAAATCACCAAGCATGTTTATTGTCAAGGATGGAGTTGTACATCTTCGTGTCATTCTAGCCCATGTTCTGCTGTGGTTGTGTGTAAAAGTGGTGTCAAGTAGACTCGGGTCATACTTTCTGTGAAGATAGGTTTTTCTGGTACAGCCATGTTTAGTTCACGATTGTTAATATGGAGATTAAAACAGGCAGTGCTTGGAATGGGCAATTTTTTGTTCCTTGTTTATAACGATGATGAAAATCATGATGGTAATGAGAATGATGATAATCATGAAGATAATGATGATGATGATATTTTATAACAGTTTCAGTAATATTACTGTTAGTGTTAATGTAATGTTGAAAATAATGGTAATAGTAGCAATAATAATGGAAAATGTTTATATCCTTTGTTAATTCATTATTACAAATTTGTTCCTTTATACATTCATTCACTTTCTCATTTTTGTTTTTCTCTTTTATGCCCACTACACATCACACTTACCACCAGACCTGTACCAAAGTCACCACAGATCAAACTCTGAAACTTCTAAAACATATTAGCAATTTTTTAAATTCTTAATCATCCTTCCCATATTTCTGTATGGTACAGTCAAAGGTTTGTGGAAGATAATCAGTTTGTACTCTGTTCATACAGACTTCTTTACTAGTGCTTATAGGTTCACTGTGGTGCATTGGTCTATAATTGGTCTTCAAAAGTCCAAAGTGAATATTTACTTAGTCTTAATTCTGTTAAAGTGTTTGAGGATATGAATATTGGTCATTATATACAATGTTAATTAATATTTAGGCATAGTTTAATCTATTGTATTAAGTTGGGAATTTATTAATTTTTTTGAGAAGAAATGAATTTAATTATAATTAAGATCATATATATATATGATGTATTTATGTATGTATAAATTTAAAAAAATAAGGAGAGAAATAAAAATAAAAAAGAAAGAACAAAATAAATAATTGAAAAAAACCCAGATGAAAATTAGATACACACAAATGCTTCATGTTTCAGAATCATCAATCTCATTTATCCTGAACCATTCAGAATCTTTTTTTTTTTTTTTTTTATAAATAAAACATACAAAAAAACCACCACCACCAAATGCACCCATTAACATGCATATCAATTGTTTAGTCATGAAACAAAAACCATAGTCAGTCAGTCAGTCCATCCCTCGTTTGTTTGAGCTTGCAAGCGATCCGCGGAGAAAACCGTCCCGAATACACGGGCTGCGTGCAGAAAGTCGAACAAAGTATTGATCAGCTTTTGACTGGAGAATCGTGTTTATTAATTTACTACTGGCTAGCAGTTGTATTATTCAGCTGCTGGCTTTGCAGAGTGTTCTTAATGAGCGCTTTCTGTGTTGCACAGGAGAAAATTGCATGGTAATTTGGTTGCAGTATTATTATTATTATTATTATTTTTTTTTTTTCTTCTCTCTCTGCCCATTGTTGGTCAGTTGTGAGAACTGAGGTGTAAGACCCAGCTGGGTTTTAAAGTAGCCAGATTTTTTCCCTTTGTTCTCTGTGAGTGGTGCAAGAGATACTGATGATGATGTGTGTCATCAGGAACTTTTCAGAGAGGGCAGTTGAAAGAGAGAAAGAGAGGTGGGCAACTGAGTGAGTGAGAGAGAGAGATAGATGGGAAGATTGTAAAGGAAGGAAAGAGAGAAAAAAGACAGAAAAGAAAGAAAAAACGAAAGAAAAGTGGGAGAGAGAAAGACACAGAAATAATAATGATGATGATACAACATGTAATGTCAACCTCCAAAAGGATTTGAACCAAAGGTCCCCCACTTGAGAACTAATCTCTCATCTTGGCTTGTGAATGGTGGGTTGGAAAATAAAAAATAAAAATATTGCATATAGGAACTAACTCTTTCATCACAAATCAAAAATGCAATAACAATTTGACCCAAAATAATCTATCACAATTTCAGTGATGACAAAGATGCTGAGAGAAAATAGGTAATAGTTCTTTCATTATTTTTAATGGCCATTAAAGTCAGGCTGTAATTTACATTCTTCATTTAATAACTTGTTCCAGAATCTTTTATAGGCAGTTTATTTAGGCCTGGTTTATTGAACTACAGGATGCAGTGGTTAAACTGTCTGTGTCTATATGTGTGGTGTGTGGTTTGTGGTGTGTCTGTGTCTATATGTGTGGTGTGTGGTTTGTGGTGTGTCTGTGTCTATATGTGTGGTGTGTGGTTTGTGGTGTGTCTGTGTGTGTGTTTGTGTGTTTTGCTCTTTCAGTTTACTCTGTTATTTTCTTTCCACTTTCCATCTCCATAATATATAATGTAGGTATTATTAAGTATGTTTTTTTTTTTTTTTTTTTTTTTTTTTTTTTTGTAGCACATTTACTACAGTTTCAACTGTTAGAGTTTAAAACAATGTAATTCTATCAGTGTTGATACAATAACAAATTAGTGTATTACAGGAAACAGTCTAGACTAGAATGTTTAACATTAAAAACATATGTCATGTTAATTGTAACCATACTGTTTGTTTAATGTTAATTTTAGATTAGTGTAAACCTTTGGTTACTTCACCCTTATTTCCAGCTTGTTGAGTTTTTTGTTTTTGTTTTTGATCTTTTTTTTTTCTTTTTTTTCTTTTTTTTTATATCTTGCAAGTTCAGATTCTGACCTACAGCTAGGTACATAGGTTAATTATAAATAAACAGAAACTTAATAATTAAAGCAGAAGCTTGTATTCACAGTGCATCCTAACTCCTGTGTGTAAAGATGGATTTAAAATGTCCTATTTATGTTAATGGACAGAGTTGTTTTAGTAATAACCTGCAAATGGCTTGATGTCTCATACATTAAAACAAGAAATATAAATAATGTTTAAAATTATAATATACTGAGGTCTCACTAAAAAAATGTTTTTTTTAATTTCTAGTTTATTTTATAATTTTGTTTCTTTTTTCTTTTTCATCTTCATCATCATCATTTTTTTTTTTTTTTTTTTTTGATTAATCTCACTTGTTTATTTGTTGCTTTTTTTGTTGTTGTTTTTTTGTTATTGTTTTCCTTGTTTGTTTTTAACTAATTTTAATTTCATTTTTACCTATTTATTTGTCGGTTTTATTATTTGTTTTCTTTATTTTTAAAAATGTTTTTTATATATTTATTTATTAAAATCTTCTTTTTTCATTTGCTTTTTATTTTTTTTTTTTTTTATTTATTCATTCATTCATTCATTCAGTTGTTCCCTCTTATTTCCTTTTGCAAACACTCAAAATTTTCAGAAGTCACTTCTTCTTTCATCCCGTTGATAGTGCTTTCCGACTTCCCCTCATTACTGCTGGCAGGCAGGAAACAGTTTTCTCTGTAATAACTTTAATAAATATAATGAGCTCGTTTATACAGAGCTCGTTTTGAATCTATTCACATGTAAATACTGAAGTTTAGGAGGTATTAGTAAAAGTATTGTTCCTCAAAGCTGTAAAAATGGACTTGGTTTCGGTTAATTAATTTTATTACTCTGCAAGTGAATTAACAGGAATTTTAGGTCAATATATTTTGTTATTGCTATGGCTGTTTTCATGGTGGCTTGGATTAATAAAGAAAGTATTCTTTATAGGGTACATATATAATTAAGTTGAAAGATAAATTAGGTACAGGAATCAATATGCACTGTTTTAATTCAAATTTTTAAAAGAAATGTTCATTAATTTTTTGTTTGTTGTTTATATAAATTATTTGAAAGGTTAATTTGACACCACACTATTCACTGTTTTCAAGTTTAAAACACTTTATTCAGTATGGTTAAATGTTTTTGTAATGGCTGGGAAAGTGCTTTTTGAGTGTATACAATTCATTTGATTGTATTTCATACAGCAGTATTCACTGTTTCAGTTTGTTTAAAATTTTTATTAATTAATTTATTCTGTATGGTTAAATGCTTTCATGGTTGCTGGGAAAAATGCTCTTTGTAGTGTATATGTAATTCTGTAAATGTAAGATAAATTTAGCTCAGCAATATTCACCGTCTTAAATGAAATTTAAGAATTATTCTACATGGTTCGAAATGTTCATAATGTCCTGGAAGGTGACGTTTGTTGTATATGTATATAATCCATGTTTTAATTAAGAGTTAAACCAGATTCATTAATTTATTCATAACAATTTTCCCTGTAAGAGACCCAACAGCTAATGTACTACTGTGCTTATTAGTCTATATATTTATTGCTGTATCACAAAGCATCCAATGTCAGTTCATCATTAATGTTGTTATTAAAATAATCCATCGTTAGTTGTTTGTAAAGTATATTTTAAAATGTTAATTATCTTGTAACTCACAGCTTTTTTTTGTTCTGTTGAGTTATCTTCAAATTTTCATTCATGTATTCAGTTGTAAAAGAGGCAGTAAAGAGCTCTTATCTAAAAACTAAATACAGTATGTGAAGAAAATTTAAAAAAAAAAAAAAAAAAAAGATGGTTTTAGAAATAGCAATATCATTTAAATGTTACAGCTGTTAAAATCTTATATCAGTAAATTTAAATTACTCTGAGTGAGGAAATGGAATGGTTTAGTGATCATTATAAGCACCAAATAAATCAATAAATCAATAGGAAAATAAAACAAAATAAATAAATAAATAAATAAATAAATAAAAATAAAATTATATTACAACATACAGGTTATCTCACTGTATTCTGCTTTTGAAATTGCTATAAAAATATCTTGACCACTTCTCACAAAGAAGTTGGGTTCACTATTTTTTTTTTTTTTTTAAATTGGCATTTGCTTTTCTGCTTTTTTTTTTTTACTGATTATAATTAAAGAAAAAAACACAAGGAAGTTTTGTGGTTATAATTAACAGTATATTTAGGGAGGTTATCATTAACAGGAAGGGGTATCTTTAAATTTAGCAGATTATCACTGTTATTTAGGGTTATCTCTCTATACTGGTAAAGTTTTATCTTCCCAGTGGGATAAAGTTATCTTCATGTTGCAAGAGAGTTACCTCCAAATTAGGTATGTCTTATCACCAAGCTTGGGAGGGTTAAAATCTCCATGTTAAGCAGAGAAGGGGGTTATCTCCTACTACAGTACTTATTGGTATTCTGCTTTGGTAATGCGCAGTGATTTATAACATCCAATCAGATGCCAGAACACTAAGCTTTTCTTTGTCTTGTTAATATTGATTGGCTGATCGATAATTCTTAAGGTTGTTATTTCTCCCGCTATGGTCCTTTTCAGATTTTGTTTTCCCCGATTCCTTGCCATACGGCTCAAGTCCAGCAGCAGTGTCTTTGGAAGCTATTTATTTTATCTTTATTCGAGGAAGTCCAGAATCAATACCCTTGTATTACCACTGAGCTAGTAAATGCAAGCTTTTTCGATTTAGTATTAATTAATTGGTGATGGTGGTGAAGAATTGTGGTACATAATAAATAAAACAGCAGGGTTTGCTCAGCGGGAGGTCAAGTTTTCTTTGTCAACTAGGTAGAATATGGATTCACGACTCGAGTGACAACATCGTCTGGGCTGATGGTGAAAGCACTTAGGTTCCTGTTGATGTTGGGAATAAATAAGAGTTTTGAAAAGATATATAAATAAAATAGCGTTGTTGACCGTAGTCTGAGATTTTCAGTTTGTGTCCTGGAATGGTGTCTTTTTTTTTTTTTTTTTTTTTACAGTGTGTGGTGTCTGGGTCAGGGTTTGGGAAAGGTTTGTGCATCTGAAGTCAGTGGAGTATTTGTTTTTACAGTGTGTGGTGTCTGGGTCAGGGTTTGGGAAAGGTTTGTGCATCTGAAGTCAGTGGAGTATTTGTTTTTACAGTGTGTGGTGTCTGGGTCAGGGTTTGGGAAAGGTTTGTGCATCTGAAGTCAGTGGAGTATTTGTTTTTACAGTGTGTGGTGTCTGGGTCAGGGTTTGGGAAAGGTTTGTGCATCTGAAGTCAGTGGAGTATTTGTTTTTACAGTGTGTGGTGTCTGGGTCAGGGTTTGGGAAAGGTTTGTGCATCTGAAGTCAGTGGAGTTTGTTTTTACATTTGTTTTTTTGGGGAAAGGTGGTCTGTGTGTTTTTGTTTTTGGAGGAGATGAAGTCTGATAAAAGGGAAAAAAACTGGTTTATAATTGTGTGTGTGTGTCTGTGACACAAGGTTTGTGCAAAGACTGGAGTACACATTTTACAGTGTGTGGTTCTGATATTTGGGAAATATATAGATAAAGGAAAATTTGAGACATACACAGGAAGACAAATTTTTAGAGTGTGAGAGAGAAAGAGAGAGAGAGAGAGAGAGAGAGTGAGGTGTCTGGGTCAGGGTTTGGGAAAGATCTGAAGAGAGGAGTTTTGTTTTACTGGATGTTTTATTTTTCAGTTTAATAAATTTTAAATTGAAATTCAAAGCAATTTAATGCAATGAGAACTTGTCCAAAGGAAACAAATTGAAATTGTCACTTGTTAAATAACTCTTTTGTGAAGAAGTCAAATTGTGTTGTTTGGGAAAGGTTGTGATTAATTTCAAATAATGTGCATTTTCAAATAAATTTAAACAAAACAGTTTTTAAGTAATTTATAAAGAAGATTAATTGTCATTACAAAAAATCATTTCTGAAGAATTCACTTTGGCTGTTTGGGAAGACATATAAATTCATTTCTATGAAGATTCAAATTTAAAATTGGATTCATTTAAAAAATAAGAAATATATATTAAAAAAAAACAGAAGATTTTTCTTTGTTAATTAAAAAAATAATTCAGAAAACAATTGATGGTTTGTTCATTTACAAATTAAATTTTATTTCTTGAAACATATTTCTGTATTTTTTGTTTATTTCAGTAATGAAATGATGTCCGACATTTTTCAAATTAATAATAATAATAATAATAATAATAATAGTAGTAGTAGTAGTAGTAGTAGTAGTAGTAGTAGTAGTAATTGTGGTTGTAGTAGTATTAGTAGTAATAATAGTAATAAGAAGATGATTAAGAAGAAACAAAATAAATAAATAATCTTTATTTATACAGCACATGTCTTTATATGCTATAATGATGTTTTATATTCACTATTTCCCTCAGGTTTTTTAACAGCTCTTATACAACCATCTAATTTACAAGTAAAAAGCAGGATAATTGAAAAAGGAAAAAACTCACCTGAGAATATATAAGTTAATTGACGTGTGACATAATTAGTTATATCAAACATGTTGTTTTGTCGTCCACTGCTGATTAAAAATGTCTGATAAAGTCAGTGACCAGTGGTCAGCTTGTTATAATGTTTCTTTATTGACCATTAGACAGATATGAATATTCTTTTTGTAATTAAGACAAGAAAAATGAAGAAAAAAATGAGCTGTAAGATAATAATAAGAAAGAAATGAACACCAAATGTAATAATATATAAATACAAAAAATAAATAATAATAATAGTAATAAAAATAAATAAACTTAAATAACTTATTAAATAAATAAATAAATAAATAAATAATAATAATACAACTCTTGGGAAGGGGTGTTTTGAAAAAAAAAAAAAAAAAAAATTAAGAAATTAATCATTAGTAAGTAGTATTCAATGCCTTTTATGTCTTAAAGAACAACCACAGAAAGGATTCAGGAATGAGCAGATTATATTCTGTATGAATTCTGATTATTGTTTCTTTTAAGCTTTCTTTTATTTTGCTAATTATAAATTCTATGCTTCAAAGCTGAAAATAATGGAAAATACAATATTTAACATCCAGTAGGTGGTGTCAGGAAATTAATCAGTTTGTTGAAATTGTGTTATTGAACAAAACCGAGTTTTCCAGTTAGAACGTATATTATGTAAATTATTACTGAAAGTTTATTTCCATGTGGCATGTGTTTCCATATTTAGTGTTAGTGAGGTTGTGTCATTGAATCCATTTTTCTTTATAAGAAATGGAAACTCGATATAAACTGTACATAATTTATACAGTTAATAAGTATTCCTTTCATTTTAAACTGTTTCTGCATTGATAACAGAAAAATCAATTTGCAGTAGCGGTTTCTTTAAATTTAAGCAGTTTCTTCTTTTGAGTAAAATATAACCTAAATACAGTGTATACACAAATCATGCTTTTATGTGTGTGTGTACATATTCATTTACATATATATATACAAATACAGAGAGAGAGACAGAGACAGAGACAGAGAGAGAGAGAGAGAGAGAGAGAGAGAGAGAGACAGAGACAGACAGACAGACAGACAGACATAGATATATATAGCTGTATAATCCTTATAGCTGTATAATCCTTACATTTCCAGCCATTTCTGAAACAAAATAAATCATTTTTATACTTTGTAGATTCTGGACCTCCTCGGAAGATGCACGTGCACGAGGACAGCAAGGACACAAAGCAGGATCACCACCGCGCTGGCAAGCCATACGGTGCTGAGAAGAATGCAGAGAACATCTACGACACGTACCTGCATGGACACATTCCCAAAAAGTATAAAAATGAACACGAGTTCTACGAGGCAGCACGTTCCGAGATGAGAAAAGAGCAACAAGCGAAAAACACAAAGGTATTACTATATACCAGTTTAATACACGAGAAATTTAAATTCTCTCTCTCCTTCCCTCTCTCTCTTCTCTCACACTTTCTTGTTCTCTCTCTCTTTCTCATAAAACCAAATTCTCTCTCACACTTTCTTGTTCTCTCTCTCTCTCTCTCTCTCTCTCTCTCTCTCTCTCTCTCTCGCTGTCTGTCTCTCTCTTTCTATCTGTCTCTCTGTCTCTCTCTGTCTGTCTGTCTGTCTCTCTCTCTCATATAACCAGACACACACACTCAGAGATACACAGAAACACAAACACAGATGCACAGAGAAACTCTCACACAGTGACAGATACACAAACACCACAAACATACACACAGGACACACGTGCATACACACATAACAAATACATATGGAAACAGAGACACACACTCACACACAATACACACACACCCCTACTCTCACACTACTCGCTCACACATACACACACACTCTCACACACACTCTCACACTCTCTCTCACACCAGTGTTTCTTCTTCTAATTGATGATGTATTTTTTTTTCTCAGCTGATGAAGGAGTGGACAGCGGCCAGGGAACATGTTGCTGAGCTGAAGAAGACTGACCCCAAGAGTGCGGTCAAGCTGTCGGACGAGATCACCGAGGTGAGAGAGACTGTGAAATTTAATTAAATTCATTATAACCATGATGTTCTGATGAATGTCAGACAACAAAATGACATATAAATGGTAGCTGAAAGCTTGGCTGTTTTCCTCTTGTTAGAAATATGTTCACTGAAAAAAGAGCTATTTTTGTTGTTGTTTTTATTGTTGTTATTGTTATTATATACATACATACATCTATATATATATATATATTCACTCATTCATTCACTTTTATACCTTTTATTGATTCATTCTATTATGTCTGTCTTTTTTTCATTCTGTCATTTCTCCATCAGTCTTTCTTTCAGTCTGTCATTCATTTCATTCTGTCAGTTTTCATTCTGTCATTTCTCCATAATTCTTTCTTTCAATCCTGTCATTTCTGTCATTCTGTCATTCTTTTCATTCTATCATATCTCCATCATTCTACTTTCTTTCTGTCATTTTTCTGTCATTCTTTCAGTCCGTCATTTCTCCATCATTCTTTCTTTCAGTCCGTCATTTCTCCATCATTCATTCTTTCAGTCCGTCATTTCTCCATCATTCTTTCTTTCATTCCATCATTTCTCCATCATTCTTTCTTTCATTCCATCATTTCTCCATCATTCTTGCTTTCATTCTCTCATTTCTCCATCATTCATTCTTTCATTCCATCATTTCTCCATCTTTCTTTCTGTCACTCTGTCACACTCAGAGCTGTATTAATGATGTTTCAGAGGTTCCAGCGACTGTACCAGGCATATGAACAGGAAGATGAGGCAGAGAAGGAGCAGATTGTCGCTCTGCATCAGCAGCACGTGCAGAGAGACCTCAACGAACACAAGAGAATGACGATGGAGAAATACATGAATGCCCTCCAGAAGAAAGATGTGAGAAAAAAAAAAACATCAGAC
>CM022676.1:8631085-8663585 GCA_012295275.1 Chrysomallon squamiferum
ATGATGAATATAAAACAAAAAATATATAAATGTTTGGTAAGTTTATGAGAATATTTGCTTTCATTTTGCTAAAAAAAGAAAACAGATTTGCTGTTCCATGTGGCATTTATGTTTTTAAGACAATAAGGACTAGAAAAGTACGATTTTAAAAATAAAATCAGGTTTTAGACTTCCTTTTTTTTTTTTTTTTTTTTTTTTTTTTTTTTTTTGACTTGTATTATAAGAGATGCCAGTTATTTTTTAAATAACGATACCTCATCTTTCTTTTTAAACCTAATCCCACCAGGAGGTTTCCAACAATGACAGTTTGTGATTAACCCTTTCGCTGCTTAAGGTTTTCAGTGTTTGTGTGCTTTCTTTTTTTGTTCTGATAGTAACTGACATAGAACTGAAAGGGTTAAGCTTGTTTGTATGTTTTTGTTTCAGATTTATGTAATGAAAATAAATTTTGAAACTGTTTTTGGGATTAAACAGTAAATGATTGAATTATAAAAAAAAAATAATAATAAATAATAATAATAATAAAATAGTCAAACATTTAAAACAGAAAAAACACCACCAACAACAACAGTAAAATAATAAATTCTATGAATTACTGCCAAAATGAACAACAACAACAGCAACAACAACACCAAAATGCAACTCCAAGCAAATACAGCATGAACATTTTCGATATTTTTTTATTTTTATTTTTTTTCCCCCTGGCATCTCGTAATATTTTTAATCTTTGATAGTGAATATTTAAATATTTTGATACATGTAAGTGTGTTAATTTCTAGCATTATGCAGTGTATATTAATAGATAGAAAAAAATAACATTCTATTATATATATATATACTTTTTTTTTTTTTTTTTTTTTTTTTTGTAATTTCACTATAAAAGTATATGGCACTGTGGATATTGTGTTTTTGACTAGTAAAGTATTTTTTTTTTTTTCATGTATTCGTATATAAATAATGTTTTATGTAATACGTAAATGTAATTCTATAGAACATAAACTGGTCTTACCATATTTGTCATCATGAATTCTTTGTGATTATTTTAAGTAATAATTTCGGTATTACTAGCAGTGCAAGTAATTTGTCGTTGTTTTGTATTCATATTGAGAGATTCCACTACATTTCAGTTTGAAAGAGATCAGCAAATAATAAACAGAATTAAACTGAAAGAAAAGAGAAGAATAATGATTATATTCTCTGAAACTCTTGGTATTTCTTAGTTACAATTGTCTTGAATAAATTAAAAAAAAATAAAATTAACAAATTTATGACAATAAATTCCAAATAAATAAATAACTAAAGGAATGAATGTTCATTTCATTTTGAATAATACTTATATATTTCTTGAAATGAATACATTTTTTTTTTCTGTTTGCTGTGCAAAATAAAATTGCTTATATTTTGATAATTTTGCTCACGTTTGTAATTATTCTAGACAAAAAGAAAAATCAATTAAAATAATTAATGAAACGAACTGTAAAAGTTATGTAAAATCTGTTGTGTGAATTAAAAATGAAAGTTACAGTTCTTGAATTTCAAAAAAAAAAAAAAATAATAATAATAAAAAAAAATAATAATATAATAAATGAATAATAGAAATTTAATTCTCTTTTATACCTGAAATAACTTGTCTTTTTAATTAATGATTCATTTTGAAACATTATTTTAAATTAAGATAATGTTTTCTTCAGGTTTGACAATCTTATTAGAAAGAAAAATAAAAAATAAAGAAAAACAAAAAAAATAACATCCAGCAAATGTTATCCTAAAATAAAACAGGAATAAAATGGATAAATTATTTAATTTTATTCAAATAAAACAATTTTTTTTAATCATGTATCAATTTAATCTACTGTTGTTAAATCTGTATTTTAAAATGTACTTTGAAAATATCTTGGTCTTAATTTAAAAATAAGATTTAAAAAAACAGAAGATTTTTCAGGCCCTGATTTTTTAAAAGTCAGGCTGGTATCTTCATGGGTTAAGCTGTGACGTCATTCATCATAGTAATTTTATTTTTTACACAGAATGTCCTAATGTTTGTATTTCAAATAACATTTGTTTTAGATTATATCGTATCATATTTAGTTTTCTTTTGCACATGTAATCACTTAACCTTTGTACATTTTATTCTTATAGAATGGTTGTATCTTTAAAGCTTGATGTTAACAGTGGAAAAAAAAATATTTAAAAAAAATACTCTTTTTTGTTTTCTTTCTAATTTGTATTTTAATTTTTCAAATTTTTCTTCTTTTTTTTTAACATTAGTTTTATGGAAATTTTATAAAATTAAAATGTTTCTGTTTTGTTTCCAGCCCTTATATGGTGATGCTTTGAAATAGTTGTTAGTGGCCAGTTATTGTTAATAAAATTTCAAATAGAAAAAAAGGTAATAAATTCTGATAATATTGGTTTAGAAAAGGTCCATAGTAACAAATTTTAAAATTAAAAAAAAATGTTTAAAATTAATAATATTAGAAAAATCTGGTGACCTTGGTCTTACAACTGAAATCAAATTTTAAAAATATAATATTGATAAATAAATAAAATAAATAATAACATAAAAGAAAGAAAGAAAGAAAGATCCTAATTAACTATATTTTAAAAATGATTTTTTTTTTTTTTTTATATCAGAATATATTAACATTGAAGCAACCACCAAAAGGAAGTAGTTTTATTTCTGAATTAAATAAAATAGTTTTGGGTTTTGGTTTTATTTAAAAAAATGCTGCTGTGTTATTTTACTATTAACATTTGGTTTTTAATTTTTTAATTTTTAATTTTGTTTTTTCAAATTCAATTTTATACACACTTAACCTAAAGTTATACACATTATAAATTTAATTTTTTTAATTTTCTTTTTTTTGTCCTGTCTGATAAAGATTTGTAAGAATGTTAAATGTTTTGTCACTAGTGCAGCCATTTTTTGACAAATCATGTATCTAGGAGATACTTGTGTTTAGAATTCACAAACTGAACCCATTTAGTAGAATGTTTCTCCCAAACCTTCTCACTCCAAATCTCTCAAAATACAGCAACACTGTTCTAGATTTGGAACGGTGTAAAAACAATCTTGGCACCAATGTTATGATGACGTTGAAATTCAGGACTGTAGACAACATGATTGTGAATGAAAACTATTGGTTTAAATGAGAGAAGATTAAGGATTTGTGAAATAAAAAATGTTATATGGGTACAATATCTTTGTGAAAGAAAACAGAAAGGTTTAGGTTATATGGGCACAGTATTACTTGTAAAGAAAATATTTAGTAGTTATGGTCACAATATTTTTGTGAGAAAATGGAAGTTTATTTGGAAGGAAAATAAAATCAAAAAACGATTTGAAAAATAAAGTTGTGTTAGAACTTTTTAAAAAATACTTAAAATGAATTCTTAAATTTTTAATGAAAATTTTTTTTTTGAATTAATGTTAGACATTTTTCTCCAATTTTGGATGATTTTTTTATTTTTAAATGTAAGACATTTTTCTATGAAGTACGTAATTTATTTATTGAAACAAATGAAGATATTGGGAAATTCAGACATTAATATTAGAACATTTTTGAAATCAGTTTCATCTCTGGAATAATAATAATAATAATAATAATAATAATAATAATAATCATAATTCATGTGGTGATGGTAATTTTTAAAATATCTATGGTGTATCAACGTAGGCCGAAAAGAAAATGGTTAAAGTGTTCCATGAGTGAAGATCTCCATGTCTGTAAGGAGGAAAATACAAAGAACAAAATCATCCTCAAATATAACCAGATTGCACTAAATGGGTTCAACAAGATTGACAGTCCAGACAACAATCTCCTAATTAAACAGGCCAGGAGAATAAAATGGTGGTTTGAACATTCCACAAGTACTGCTAATACTAATATTAGCCAATCAGAGCGCATCATTTTGTCATGTGATAATAGGAGCTTTACCAATGAAAACAGATTGTGATGAGACAGAGTTGTGTTGGGCGTTTTGATTGGCTGAGAACAGCCAGTGATGTCTGGACTGTTGGTCTTGTCTTCATGTTTGTTTAAACATCATATATGATATTAATTAACAAGTAATATAGCTGATCTGTCAGTCAGATACACTGAGATACGTCATTTTGTGTGTGTATGTATAGCTAGCTATACAGCTTATGTAGAACTCTTCTTTTTTTTTTTTTTTTGTCTAATAAACACATTTACACAAGTTTCATCTCTGTTGTTTGTGGAAGAAATGAGAACAGAAACAAAAACAACCATCATCAGAAAGGATAAGAACTAGACAATTGTTGTTACAGCTGTCAGAAATTTTTTCTTAAATATAAAATCTTAAGACTTTGAAGTTTGTTTCTTGATATAAAAGTATCATGTTCATATTTTAGCTCAAGGGAACAAGAGTAAATAGTTTAAACCAGGTTATTAAACTGCAATCATTTAATGGTATTTTTTTGATCAAAACAATTGGCACACATTGTTTGTAAAGTTAAAATGTATTATATAGATAAACAGTTTAAGCTTTGGATACTTCAGTCCTGTACAGAATCTCTTAAAACTATGACTTAATTCTGCAATAGTAATGCAATCATTTAGTGGTATCCTTTTGACCAAAAAAAACCTTGCCCAAAGTGTTTATAGGGTTACAATATATTATGTATATATTTTAATGTTTGGATACTTCAGCTTTGTAATATCTCTTAAACCTGGAATTTCTTTTGCCATGAACTATGTTATCTGTACTGAATCTCTTAAACTATGAGTTAATTCTGCCAAGAACTGTTTTAATCTAGTATTCATTGACAGGGTACATTAATAACATACCATTATTGATTTTAAAAATTTCTTTATTATTAATAGAAAGCACTTGACATGGATTTTTTCATGCTTTGTGATGATCATAAAAAAGGTTTAGACTTTAATCACACGCATTTTTGTTTTTTCATGATTTATACACATATACATTACCTGATAGTATTTCGAGGACTGTCAAACGTAGAAGAAGAAATAAAATAATATAGCATATACCCATATGAAAATATTTAAAAAAAAAAAAAATAATAGTATACACCACATGAAAATATTTAAATAAATTGTTAAATCAAGGCCAATCATATCAACAAAAAAATAAAAATAAAAATAAAATAAAAATAAAATAATAATAATAAAAAAAAAAAAATAAAAAAAGAAGATGAATATATTTAAATAAGCTGTTTATTTGAAGTATATACTTCGAAAAAAAAATAAAAAAATAAATAAAATAAAATAAAAAAAAAAAAATCGATATATCCATATCATATATATATATATATATATATATATATATATATATATATATATATATATATATATATAAATAAAAAATATTTATGTATAATTGAAAATATTTAAATAAACAGATAATTGGAGGTATAACAAAAACCCACATGAAAATAGTTAATTAAACAAATCAAATATCACATTCAGAAGCCAAAAAAAAAAAAAAAGGGTGTGCACAACATATTAAAATGTTTAAAAGAAAAAGAAAAAAAAAAGCGTATTATGGTTTCAGTTATTTTTTTTTTTTGTCTGTTGATAACACTGATTTGTGTGACTTAATGAGAGGTGAACTCAGTTTAAAACAAAATCAAGAACAGATAATTATCATCAACAGTTTATCTAAATATGATTATATTGATTATTTGACAAAAAAAGAAGAAGAAAAAATGTAAATAAATAAATAAAAATAAAAATAAAAATAAAAATAAAAATAAAAATAAAAATAAAATAATAATAATAATAATAATAATAATAATATTAAAACAAATACCAAAAAACAAAAACAGAAAAAAAAACCTATTAAATAAAACTCTAAATAAATAAAAATTGTATATATAACCCCACCAAAAAACCCACTTAAATTATACTCTTTTTGGTTAAAAGAATAAATATCTTGCATATGAACCTATTTAAATTTCTCCAGCCCACCTAATTATCTGTTTTGATCTCATACCATACAAATTATTATCAAATACAAGAAAATAAAAAAATTTATATATGTATTATTACACTTAATAATAAAAAGATAGAAAATTAAAAATCTTGCACCAATAGGTTTACATGTTTTTTTTTGTTGTTTTTTTCACCTTTCACTGGGTTACACAGAATATACAATAAAAATAATCACAAAAATATAAATATATACTTAAATAACAATGAAAGACAAAACATAGCACAAAGAAGATATAGTAATCAAACAGAATACAAGCCAAGAATATATATATATATATATATATATATATATATATATATAAAAATAATAAAATCCAATTTACAATCAAAACACTAGACAATGAAACTAAATAAAAAATTAAACTGAAATCTGATTTGCATGAATGATTTAAAGCAAAACTGATGAAGGCAAGAAGAATGAATGAATGATCCAGATTTTAATATCTTTGTCACTCCTTTCACAGATTAATTAAACTGAATATAACTGAAGAATAAATATGTATCAAGGAAATCAACCAAACTTCAAACCAAAATGCATATCAGACTAAATAAAAAGATACAAGTGAAATCTGTTTTACATAGGCTGAACTAATTAATGATGGTCCCAAATTAAAAAAAAAAAAAAAAAAAAAAAATGTGTGGATGTTATATTCATGAGAGAATGGATCACAGAATGTTACATTAATTATATTGAATGAAATCCTAAGAAACATATTTATTAAATAAATCAAAACACATTGTTAATTCGTATGGCAATCAAACAAAATATAAACTGGAATCAAATTTGTGGACGATTTAATGGCAAAATGTTGGCATCAATATATATATATATATACACACACATACATATAGATGTAGACATAGATATTTGTATGTGTGATAGGTCTTAGAATAAAAATTTATTAAATAAATCAAATTAAATATCAAACTGAATATAAAATTAAACTGAAACTGATTTATATGGATGTTTTGAGGGAATCAATAATGAATGAATGCAGTTGTTTTATATATAAATAAAACACTAGTCATTAGTTTCACATTACTTACATACAAAACACACACACACACAAAGAGTCATTTACAAAATATTCATGGTGTTACAAATTTTAAATTCTATAAAAATATAGAACTAATCTGCAGTGATTCTCAATCTTCAGGTTTTATAAAAATCTAAATATCTATACAAATGCTCATCTTCTCTACATTTCTGATTATACTTCTATCTGACTTAATCTATGGGATACTGAACTTCGAGTTTACAAAATGAGTAAAAAGAATAATTTGTTTACATGTCTGCTACATACATTTGTTCCAGGGACTGTCAGTTTGCTATATGTTCATTGTCATACAGAGACACAGTTTGAAAATTCTACAAAACCATTTTTGGTAACATCACTAATCATATTACTTTTATTTTTATGTGTTTAATGTGAATGTACCTGAGTCTGTGTGCATGCATGCATGTGTTGATGTGCACTGATATGTGTTTGTGTGTATGCTTATGCATGTGTACCTGTGTGTGTCTGGTGTGTGCACATTGGTCTGAGATAAACATACTTTATTTCTAATATACAAATGTGTTACGATTTGTTTAAATTAAAATAACAGACAGACACACTAACAGACAGATCCAATCATGCTGATGAATAAAATACAAAATCTATCTATCTATAATAATATTTTTTAAATTTTTGTACCAATGATATGATGCTAAACATTAAATTTTTAATAGTTTTTTAAGTGTTATTTTCTATATTAGTGTAAAATAACAAAAAAATATATATTTTGATGTGAGGATAATTTCAGCAGTCTTGAAACTGGCCATTTTATTATATAATATGACACCTGAATTAAGTATAGTTTGTACTGATTCTCATTCATATTTTCTCTCTCTCTCTCTCTCTCTCTCTCTCTCTCTCTCTCTCTCTCTCTCTCTCTCTCTCTCTCTCTCTAACCTCATTTTCTCTAACACCTTATTTCATTAATCAGTTTAATATTAACATTTAATTTGTTCAGCATGTAATTATGACAATTAATACTGTTTATGAATAGTTTAAAACAACAGCAGTTACAGTAGGTTTATTTTGTTAACTATTTATGATTTAACTTACCTGTAAATTTCTGATACAAATATATATATATATACACACACACACACACATATATAGATATATATATATATATATATATATATATATTTGTATCTAAAATTTATATATACATGAAAATAAAACCCCGAAAAATACAGTGTGTATAGTACTGTATTAAAGTAATATAAACGTTATAGATTGTTTTTTCTTTTTCTTCTGTTCTTGTCATTTGATTGTTTTGATAATAATATATATATATATATATATGTATATATATGTATGTATTTTATAATACTGATTTTAATGAATACCCAGTTTCATTTAACAATACACTGATTCAACAAAAAGCTGACAAGATTGAAACAGCATTTAAAATAGTAGTAACAAACATTACATATACATACATCGTTTCATCTTACAGTTCAGTGTTTCAATAATAAAAAACACAGTTAAAACAGGTATTATTTTGAGTTAGCAGTAATAATGACTAAAAGCTTATACATTATTTATTAAAGGATACTGTTTCAATTAAAAACAATGAAGATAAATATTATTTTAAATTAACATTAACAAATATGAATATTTATACACCGTTTCATTTTACAATACATTGTTTCATATATTGCTCATTAGCTGGTTACTTTATTTTAAATATGATTACAATGTTTTAAGATGTTATTATTGTTATTAATACATTTTTATTCACTTGTTCATATATATATATATACATATATATTGAATTGTAAAATGTGCTGTATTTATTAATATACATATATATATATGTTTCAGTTAGTATCATTTGTTAAATATTTGAAAACTTTCTTATTTTAATACATAATAATAAGCACAATATATTTATAAGCTGAATAGCAGTAATAGTGAAGCAAAAAAAGAGTATATATTTATGTGTTTTTTTGTTCTTTTTTAAATGATTAATTTTTGTTATTTACATAATTATCAATAAAGCACTTTTTTTAAGCAGAATTTATAGATTATATAATTTTTGGTATATAAAAATTCAAACAGGTAAAAATGAAAACGAAATAAATAAAAAATAGAATTATCAAACATGTTTAAATATTTTTGATTTTTTAACACTATATTATTTGTTATTTTTTTGCACTTTTTAAATACTGATAATAAATAATATATGTTCACTGTTTCTTATTATTTCTAAAATTAATATTGGTATTTTGTGCATGATAATGAACCCTGAACCAGTGCAATTTTGAAAACGTCTGCTAAATATAAAATCCTGCAATACAGCAATTTTAAACTTTAAGCAACTCACACACACACACACACACACACACACACACAAACTCTCTCTCTCTCTCTCTCTCTCTCTCTCTCTCTCTCTCATACTTGAATATTCATTTTAATTTTTTTTTTCTCATCACATTTAATTACACTTCCAAATAATTCAAATTCTTCTTTCTTCTTCCTTCTTCTTTTGTTTTTGATCGTTCTAAATTACTACTTGAACAGTTTTATATTTTCAGTAAATATTTGTTTTAACCACATTCACACCAGCCCAGCATCTTTGGCCAGGGAGTAGAAAATGCTCTGTTTGTCAGCTATCAGGTTCTCGGGTGTGTCAAACTCCTTGATGAGTCCCTGGTCCAAAACCATTATCCTGTAACACACAGTAATCATAATGATAATAGTGATGATGATGATGATGATGATGATGATGATGACAATAATAATAATAATAATAATAATGTTTAATAGTCCCTGATCTAAAACCATTATCCTGTAACACATAGTAGTGGTAATGATAATAGTGATGATGATAATGATGTCCCTGATCTAAAAATAATACATTTATCCTGATCTAAAACCATCATCCTGTAACACAGTAATCATAATGATAATAGTGATGATGATGATGATGATGATGATGATGATAATAATAATAATAATAATAATAATAATAATAATAATAATAATAATAATAATAATACTGTTTAATAGTCCCTGATCTAAAACCATTATCCTGTAACACAAAGTAGTGGTAATGATAATAGTGATGATGATAATGATGATGATGATGATGACAGTAACAATAATAACACAGCTATTATATTAACAGTAATTACAGATGGATGAATGAATGTTTAACAATATTGGAGCATGAAAAGAAAGGTAAATATAACAAAATAGTGAAAATATTTTCTATATAAAAATTCAAAATCAGTCTAAATACAGTTTAAAGAACTGAGCAAAAAGTATCACAGTTTATTTAAATTATAATTTAAAGTAAAATTCTGTAACTCTCGTAACGTTTAAATCAAAAGTAATAATATTAATAACAACAACAATAATAATAATATAGATGTTAAAATAACAATAACAGTAAAATACTCATCTAATAATAATGATGATAATAATTCTAAGAGTAATAGTAACAACATAAGTAATAATGAAAAGAACAAATGTTATAACAACAATAAATAATATAATGGTAGCAGAATTAATTAAAAAGACGTTGATCTTGATAATAATAATAATAATGACAAACTGATTAATTAATTAATTAATAGTAACTGAACAGGTAAATACTCATACTGATGATGATGATAATAATATATAACAGTAATAAAAATAACCAATAACAAAAAATATAAATAATAATAGTAATAATAAATAAATAAATAAATAAATAAATAAATAAATAAATAATAATAGTAATAGTAATAGTAATAGTAATAGTAATAGTAATAATAAATAAATAAATAAATAAATAATAATAATAATAATAATAATAATAATTATAATAATAATGAAGATTTAAAACAAAAACTATCAAAACTAAACCTCAACATGATCTTATTAACAGGTGTACTTTATAATTAACAAACATCAATGTCTCACAACAAACCAAAACAATCATCTACAAAATTACACTGTACAAAACATATTCACCTGAACTCTTTTTATCCTTAAAATTACATCAAATACCGAATAAAATTATGATCAGGATAGATTTTCAAGATACATTTCACCTAAAAGAAATTTTTAAAATAAATGAAAATAATATTAACTAATGTTTTTACTGGTACCTGTCGTAGTCCATGATTGTGTTGAGTCTGTGTGCGATTGTTAGCACTGTGCAGTCTTTGAACTCTGTCTTAATAGTGTCCTGGATCAGACTGTCTGTTTCCATGTCAACAGCTGCTGTGGCTTCATCAAGAACCATAATCTTAGTTTTTCTCAGCAGAGACCTTCCCAGACACAGCAGCTGTCTTTGTCCAACGCTGAGGAAACAAAATTTTAAAATATTTTTGTATTCGTTTATTTATTTAGTTTATTTACTTTATTTATTTATTTATTTATTATGTTGTTTTTTTATGTTACCATTTGTTTCATTTTTATTTTCTGTACCGTTTTTTTTTCTTCTGTTTTTAATCTTTATTTCTTTAATTTATTATTATTATTTTTTTTATCTTATTTATTTCCTTTATTTACTTATTTATTAATCTTTTAAATGGAAAGAACAGAGAGAGAGAGAGAGAGAGAGAGAGAGAGAGAGAGAGAGAGAGAGAGAGAGAGAGAGAGAGAGAGAGAGAGAGAGAGAGAGAGTGTGTGTGTGTGTGTGATGGAAACAAGAAAATATGATACCAATAACAATAATAATATAATTAGTATTACTGTTAATAATAATAGCATCAACAACAACAACAACAAACAATAAAACTAAACTTCAACATTTGTTCCATTCTCAACACTAGAACTGTATGGGAAATTCTAACACATCTACATGTTGCAATATTCTAAAAACAGCAACAACAACAACAACAACCACAACAACAACAACAACAGCAACAACAAAACCCTACCTCAAGTTCTGTCCCCCTTCTCCACACTCGTAGTTGAGCTGGGTGGGAACTTCCAAGACAAACATCTTCATGTGACAGTGTTCCAGAACTTGCCACAGTTCATCATCACCATGGTTACCAAGAGGGTCAAGGTTCATTCTCAAATTTCCAGAGAAGATCACTGGATCCTATCAAATGAAATAATAATAATAATGATGATGATAATAAGAACTATTAATATCACTACAAGTAATAATAATAATTAATAAAACTAATAAAATAACAATAACAACATCACTATAAAATTTCAAATAATAATAATCATAATAATAATAATGATAGAAGCAGCAACAATAATATATTATAATATTTTAAATTCATCTTGATATCGTGATTACAAGAGAATCAATGTTTTATGTATAATATATATATAAATACTTCTTGATCTGCCTGTGGTAGTACTGTCTATCTGCTATGAAAATCATGTGATCCCATTAAAATATTTTTTTAATATTTTCGATATACTTGGAGCATATAAAGTAACATTTCTTATAATATTTTAAAATATTCTTTACATACCTGAGGTAGTACTGTCAATTGACTTTGAAAATCATTTGATCCCATTAAAATATTTTTAATTATTTTCAATAAATCCAGAGTATATAAAGTAGCATTGTATTATAATATTTTAAATTATTCTTTATGTAACTGTGTTAATAGTATTGTTAATCAACTATGAAATATTTCTAATGATTTTCAATAAACCCAGAGTATAAAAAGTAACATTATATTACACTATTTTAAATTATTTTTTTATATATCTGTGGTACAAAACTGTCATTATAATTATTTTAAATTATTTTTATATATCTGGAGTTAAAAAAGTAACATTTTATATTATTTTAAATTATTTTTGGATATCTATAATGTTTTAAAAGTAACATTATACTATAAGTATTTTAAATTATTTTGAAAAATCATGTGATCCAAAGTAACATTAATTTTTAAATTATTTTTGATATATCTGGACTACAAAAAGTTACATTTTATTACACTATTTTAACTTATTTTCAATATATCTGGAGTGGAAAAAGTAACATTACATTACACTATTTTAAATTATTTTTGATATATCTGGAGTATAAAAAGTGACATTATACTATAATATTTTAAACTATTCTTTATAAAAACCTGAGGTAGAATTGTCAGACGTCTGCGAAGGTCGTGCAGACCCATATCTCAGATGTTTTTGTCATCAATGACAATCTTGCCACCAGCACTTTCAATGAGACGAAACAGAGACAGAGAGAGAGACGATTTCCCAGCCCCAGTTCTACCAACTATACCTATCTGAATGAATGAATGAATAAATATATAAATAAACAAATAAATAAACACACAAATAAATAAATAAATATATAGATAAATAAATAAAAAATAAACAAATAAATAAGTAAATAAAAAAATAAATGAACAAATAAATAAATAAAAAATAAATAAATAAAATGAACAAGTAAATAAAAAATAAAAAAAAATAAACAATAAACAATAGATAATAACAAGTAAACAAATAAAAAGATAAAAAAATAAAATAAAAAATAAAAAAAACAAATAAACAAAGTAAGTAAAGAAATATAGAAAAAAAAAGAAAGAAAGAAAAGAATGAAAAGAAAAGAGAAACCAAAACTAAAACCTATTTAGAAATAACAAATGACCCTCTGCTAAAAAAAACACCCCAAATACACAAAAATTAAATAAAATACCCCCTTAAAAACCCAATATAGTCATAAACAATTAACAAAATAACATTATGTATATATATATAACATAAATGTAAATAAAAAGTTATACATATCCAAGTACACATGATATATAAATAAATAATAATAAAAAATAATTTAAGAAAATAAAAGAAAAAATAGAAAAATAAAGAGAAAGAAAGAAAGAAAGAAACAAACAAACAAAGAATGAAAAAAAGATGAAAAGAAAAACAGTAACATTAATTGATTAATAGTCACACATACACTGAAACAATCTAATCTGATGGCAATATAATAACACTTACAAAAACACACAATCCCACACAGAACTAACATACACAGTACCAGTGTTATAAATTAAAGATAACAAACCCCCAGAACAGTTTATTTGCTTCATTAAAATGAAATAATTCTAAGTTCAGTGCATCCTTTCTCCACAGCTAGCTTTCTCCCTAGAGTTACTTGTGTGAACAAAATCAATACTAATTAATGTGCCTATTAGCTGCATAAATAATGGGAAATAACTCTATTTTCTGTCAACTCTGTATGACACAGTTATGTCCCTGCAGGTGTAAATCTAAGCAAGTGCTGTCTTCTGCATAGATGAGAAAAAAAAAAAAAAAAAAAAAAAAAAAATTGATATAGGACTTTGTAATATAACTTTATATCCTAATTGAAGGGAAATAACTCTATTCTTTTTCTACACTGAATACACAGTAAAGTCCCTTGAAGACAGACAAGGATGGTATCTAATTTGATAGCTGACAAATGACACTGCTAACAGGATTTATTTAAGAAAAGAAAAAACATTTAATGACTACAGTTTGTAATGTAAATATTAACTGACTCGTTAAAGATAAATAACTCTGTCTGATTAAAGGGCAACAACTGTACCTTCTCTCCACCCTGTATGTTACAGTTGAGTCCCTTGAGGACCAGGTCAAGGCCAGGACGGTATCTGGTGTGGTAGTTGACGAATGATACAGACCCTTGATCCGGCCACTGCAGAGGTGGTCGTTTTGAAGGAATATCCCATGGTGCCTTTAAATAAAAAAAAAAAAAAAAAATAAATAAATAAATAATCAAACAAAATACTATAAAAATTTGAAAAAAAAAAAAAAACCCCAAATTAAATCAAATAAATAATTAAAAGTAAATAAAAAAAAAAAAAAAAAAAAAAAAAAAAAAAAAAAAAAAAAAAAATAAAAAAAAAATAAAAAAAAAAAATAAAATAAAATAAATAAATAAAATAAAATAATGAAAAATAAAAAAAAAATACTATAACAGTTAAAAAAAAAAAAAATTAAATTAATAAATTAAACCCCATCCCCAATAAAATAAAACAAAACAAATAAATAAATAAATAATTAAGTAGTAGTAGTAGTAGTAGTAGTAGTAGTAGTAGTAGTAGTAGTAGTAGTAGTAGTAGTAGTAGTAGTAGTAGTAGTAGTAGTAGTAGTAATAATAATAATAATAATAATAATAATAATAATAATAATACTATTACTACTACTAAAGAAGATTAATACCAATACATACTCAACATTCTTCATTTTATTTTACTTTCATGGATGAACCTAAACAATTTATTCAGATACCAGTTCAGAAATACACCACATAACTATATATTAAACTCTTAAACTGACACTGACCAAATAACTACACAAAATAACAGATAAATATTTTAAAGAAAATTAAAGTGTTAAGATTTTATACGTGTATTAAAACACAGACCTCGGGTTTCGTTTCAGCATATTCTTTGATTCGCTCAACCGAGACAACATTTGTTTCCAGGTCACTGGTCATTCGGACAGCCATGTTCAAAACCTGTGTAATCTGAAAATAAAATTAATTATTGAATAAAAAAAAAAAAAATGAAATGAAAATAAAGAAAGAATTGGGATGATAAAGTGCTGTTTTACTTTTGTTAATTATACAGATTTTGCTGTTGATAATAAAAAAAATTGCATGTACAATGTAAACACACACAAAAATAAACACACACACACACACACACACACACAAACATTATTTAGCTGTGCAAATGTAACTAACAGAAACACACATATCATTACATACACTATAGTATATGTACACAAATATACAGTATATTAATTTACATAAGCTGTAGTATTATAGACACACACACACACACACTATATATACTTTTACATACTCTAGTATACATACACAAATATACAGTATATAAATTAACATACACTGTAGATATATATATACAATATATACAATTACATGTACTATATACACTATCACTATTTTATAGACAAACAGTTTTAGTGATATAAGAAATTGATACCTCCAGTGCGTAGGAAACAGACAATCCCACAATTCCACTTGGCAGGTCTTTTGTGATGACAGCAAACAAGGCTGCAGCTACCACAATGATGTTTCCTAGAAACTCCAGTCGGAAACCCAACCATCTGAAGACAAAGCAGTAGATGCTGCAGTACTTGTCTGTTTATCTAAATGCCAACCTAAATCTATCTATAAATACCTATCAGACTATCTACATTTCTACCTATATAGTACACATCTATCTATCTACCTATCAAACTATCTACATTTCTACCTATATAGTATACATCTATCTATCTACCTATCAAACTATCTACATTTCTACCTATATAGTATACATCTATCTATCTATCTACCTATCAAACTATCTACATTTGTACCTATATAGTATACATCTATCTATCTACCTCTATCTATCAAACTATCTACATTTCTACATTTCTAAGAGCTGTTTCTATATATAGTATACCTATATATAGTATACATCTATCTATCTATCAAACTATCTACCTTTCTAACTATCTACATTTCTACCTATATAATATACATCTATCTATCTACCTATCAACCTATCTACATTTCTACCTATATAGTATACATCTATCTATCTACCTATCAAACTATCTACATTTCTACCTATATAGTATACATCTATCTATCTAACTATCAAACTATCTACATTTCTACCTATATAGTATACATCTATCTATCTAACTATCAAACTATCTACATTTCTACCTATATAGTATACATCTATCTATCTACCTATCAAACTATCTACATTTCTACCTATATAGTATACATCTATCTAACTATACTATCTACATTTCTATCTATCTATCTACCTATCAAACTATCTACATTTCTACCTATATAGTATACATCTATCTAACTATCAAACTATCTACATTTCTACCTATATAGTATACATCTATCTATCTACCTATCAACCTATCTGTCTATTCATCTTATCTATGTATCTATCTCATCTATCTACCTTATCTGTCTATAAAATATACCTATTGATTTACCTACCTACCTGATAATCTATTAGTATATTTCCAAATTTTTTTTACACTTTTTTATTATTATTAAATTAGCAAAATAATAAACACTGCAAACAAAGTTGAATGAAGTTATTAAATAACATGGTGATATTTTAAACAATTATTGGTGGTAAACCTTTAGTTTTAATTTAATTTTCCCCAGCCCCAATATATATATATATTTTATCTATATCTGTCTGTCTGTCTGTCTGTTTGTCTATCTATCTATCTATCTATCTATCTATCTATCTATCTATCTATCTATCTATCTATCTATCTATAACAGTTATATTATTATTTATTATTTTGTTTTCCTTTTATATCAGTTGTTATCAAGGTAACAATAATGACTATATCTATATATATATAATGAACAATATAAACTAAGCCCAAATAACTAACTAAATAAAACAAATAAATACATGCACACACAAACACACAACATAACACACACATTTCAAAAGCTTTCTAAAAAACCTCTTCAACAAACAGTTACCTGTTGGATACGAGACTAGCAAAGTAAAAGGAGAGATTTTTGTCGACTCTTGCTGAGGATTCTGCGATGAATCTGTCTGTAGCTCTGTAAGCTCTGATTGAGTGAGCACCTGTGATAGTCTCGCTGAAGTGAGTGTAGATCGGAGATCGAGTCACCGACTCAATTCGCCTTAGTTGTCGAGACGTAGGGATGTAAAACCTCTGAAAGTTTTACAAAACACAAAATATTTAATAAATATTTAATAAAATAAAATATTTAAAGTATACTGGCTCATAGTTTGGAGATCTAGTAAATGATTCAATTTGTCTTAGTTGACAAGATATAAAACCTCTGAAAATTTTACAAAACACAAAATATTTAATAAATTTAATAAAATAAAATGCTTAAAGTGTATCTATGGCAGTATGTTGGATCATTAGTGTTTGGAGATCTAGTAAATGATTCAATTTGTCATAGTTGACAAGATGTAAAACCTCTGAATAGTTAATAAAATAAAAATTTTAAAGTTTACATATGACAGTATATTGACTCATAATTCAGTTTGTCTTAGTTGTCAACACGAAGGAATGAAAAATCTCTGAAAATTTGATAAATAAAATATTAAAATTTTATGTATCACAGTATATTGGCTTGTAGATCAGACATAAAGTAACTTATTTCAATCTGTCTTAGTTGTTGACATGTAGGGATGAAAAACCTCTGAAAATTTAATAAAACAAAATATCTAAAGTGTACATATGACAATATACGGACTCATAGTTTGGACATGAAGGAATGATAAATCTCTGAAAATCTTATATAATAAAATATTTAAAGTGTATGTGCATGTCTCACAGTTTGGAGATCTAGTAACATAATCCAATTCGTCTTAGCTGACAAGATGTAAAAACCTCAGAGAATCTGATAAACAAAACACAGAATGCTGCACCCAGTTTATTCACTCCACACAGCTGAACTGAAACACACAGCTGAACTGAACCACACAGAACTGAACTGAAACACACAGCTGAACTGAAACACACAACTGAACTGAACCACACAACTGAACTGAAACACACAACTGAACTGAAACACAGAACTGAACTGAAACACACAGCTGAACTGAACTGAAACACACAGCTGAACTGAAACACACAACTGAACTGAACTGAAACACACAACTGAACTGAAACACACAGCTGAACTGAACCACACAGAACTGAACTGAACCACACAGCTGAACTGAACCACACAGAACTGAACTGAACCACACAACTGAACTCAAACACACAGCTGAACTGAACCACACAGAACTGAACTGAACCACACAGAACTGAACTGAAACACACACAACTGAACTGAACCACACAACTGAACTGAAACACAGAACTGAACTGAACCACACAAATGAACTGAAACACACAGAACTGAACTGAAACACACAAATGAACTGAACCACACAGCTGAACTGAAACACACAAATGAACTGAAACACACAGAACTGAACTGAAACACACAAATGAACTGAACCACACAACTGAGCTGAACCACACAACTGAACTGAAACACACAGCTGAACTGAAACACACAACTGAACTGAAACACACAGCTGAACTGAAACACACAACTGAACTGAACTGAAACACACAACTGAACTGAAACACACAGCTGAACTGAAACACACAACTGAACTGAACCACACAAATGAACTGAAACACACAACTGAACTGAACTGAAACACACAACTGAACTGAAACACACAACTGAACTGAAACACAGAACTGAACTGAACCACACAGAACTGAACTGAAACACACAAATGAACTGAACCACACAGCTGAACTGAAACACACAAATGAACTGAAACACACAGAACTGAACTGAAACACACAACTGAACTGAACCACACAAATGAACTGAACCAACCACACACAGAACTGAACTGAACCACACAAATGAACTGAACCACACAGCTGAACTGAAACACAGAGCTGAACTGAACCACACAAAATGAGCTGAAACACACAACTGAGCTGAAACACACAGCTGAACTGAAACACACAACTGAGCTGAAACACACAACTGAACTGAACCACACAACTGAGCTGAAACACACAACTGAACTGAAACACACAAACGAACTGAAACACACAACTGAACTGAACCACACAGAACTGAACTGAACTGAAACACACAAACTGAGCTGAAACACACAAATGAACTGAAACACACAAATGAACTGAACCACACAACTGAGCTGAACCACACAACTGAACTGAAACACACAGCTGAACTGAAACACACAACTGAACTGAACCACACAACTGAACTGAAACACACAACTGAACTGAACCACACAACTGAGCAGAACCACACAACTGAACTGAACCACACAGCTGAACTGAACCACACAGCTGAACTGAAACACAGAGCTGAACTGAACCACACAACTGAGCTGAAACACACAACTGAGCTGAAACACACAGCTGAACTGAAACACACAACTGAGCTGAAACACACAACTGAACTGAACCACACAACTGAGCTGAAACACACAACTGAACTGAAACACACAAACGAACTGAAACACACAACTGAACTGAACCACACAGAACTGAGCTGAAACACACACAACTGAGCTGAAACACACAAATGAACTGAAACACACAAATGAACTGAACCACACAACTGAGCTGAACCACACAACTGAACTGAAACACACAGCTGAACTGAAACACACAACTGAACTGAACCACACAACTGAACTGAAACACACAACTGAACTGAACCACACAACTGAACTGAAACACACAAATGAACTGAAACACACAACTGAACTGAACCACACAAATGAACTGAAACACACAGCTGAACTGAACCACACAGCTGAACTGAAACACAGAGCTGAACTGAACCACACAACTGAACTGAAACACACAAATGAACTGAAACACACAGAACTGAACTGAAACACACAGCTGAACTGAACCACACAGAACTGAACTGAAACACACAACTGAACTGAAACACACAGCTGAACTGAAACACACAGCTGAACTGAAACACACAACTGAACTGAACCACACAAATGAACTGAACCACACAACTGAACTGAACCACACAACTGAACTGAAACACAGAACTGAACTGAACCACACAAATGAACTGAAACACACAGAACTGAACTGAAACACACAAATGAACTGAACCACACAGCTGAACTGAAACACACAAATGAACTGAAACACACAGAACTGAACTGAAACACACAAATGAACTGAACCACACAACTGAGCTGAACCACACAACTGAACTGAAACACACAGCTGAACTGAAACACACAAACTGAACTGAACCACACAAATGAACTGAAACACACAACTGAACTGAAACACACAGCTGAACTGAACCACACAGAACTGAACTGAAACACACAACTGAACTGAAACACACAGCTGAACTGAAACACACAGCTGAACTGAACCACACAACTGAACCACACAAATGAACTGAACCACACAACTGAACTGAACCACACAACTGAACTGAAACACAGAACTGAACTGAACCACACAAATGAACTGAAACACACAGAACTGAACTGAAACACACAAAATGAACTGAACCACACAAATGAACTGAAACACACAAAACTGAACTGAAACACACAAATGAACTGAAACACACAGAACTGAACTGAAACACACAAATGAACTGAACCACACAACTGAGCTGAACCACACAACTGAACTGAAACACACAGCTGAACTGAAACACACAACTGAACTGAACCACACAAATGAACTGAAACACACAACTGAACTGAAACACACAACTGAACTGAACCACACAAATGAACTGAAACACACAACTGAACTGAACCACACAAATGAACTGAAACACAGAGCTGAACTGAACCACACAACTGAACTGAAACACAGAACTGAACTGAACCACACAAATGAACTGAAACACAGAACTGAACTGAAACACAAATGAACTGAACCACACAGCTGAACTGAAACACACAAATGAACTGAAACACACAGAACTGAACTGAAACACACAAATGAACTGAACCACACAACTGAGCTGAACCACACAACTGAACTGAAACACACAGCTGAACTGAAACACACAACTGAACTGAACCACACAAATGAACTGAACCACACAAATGAACTGAACCACACAACTGAACTGAACCACACAACTGAACTGAAACACACAAATGAACTGAAACACACAACTGAACTGAACCACACAAATGAACTGAAACACACAGCTGAACTGAACCACACAGCTGAACTGAAACACACAGCTGAACTGAAACACACAACTGAACTGAACTGAATCACACAACTGAACTGAAACACACAACTGAACTGAAACACAGAACTGAACTGAACCACACAAATGAACTGAAACACACAGAACTGAACTGAAACACACAAATGAACTGAACCACACAGCTGAACTGAAACACACAAATGAACTGAAACACACAGAACTGAACTGAAACACACAACTGAGCTGAACCACACAACTGAACTGAAACACACAGCTGAACTGAACCACACAGCTGAACTGAAACACAGAGCTGAACTGAACCACACAACTGAGCTGAAACACACAACTGAGCTGAAACACACAGCTGAACTGAGACAAACTGAGCTGAAACACACAACTGAACTGAACCACACAACTGAGCTGAAACACACAACTGAACTGAAACACACAAATGAACTGAACCACACAACTGAACTGAACCACACAGAACTGAGCTGAAACACACACAACTGAGCTGAAACACACAAATGAACTGAAACACACAAATGAACTGAACCACACAACTGAGCTGAACCACACAACTGAACTGAAACACACAGCTGAACTGAAACACACAACTGAACTGAACCACACAAATGAACTGAAACACACAACTGAACTGAACCACACAAATGAACTGAAACACACAACTGAACTGAACCACACAAATGAACTGAAACACACAGCTGAACTGAACCACACAGCTGAACTGAAACACACAGCTGAACTGAAACACACAACTGAACTGAACCACACAAATGAACTGAACCACACAACTGAACTGAAACACAGAACTGAACTGAACCACACAAATGAACTGAAACACACAAATGAACTGAACCACACAGCTGAACTGAAACACACAAATGAACTGAAACACACAGAACTGAACTGAAACACACAAATGAACTGAACCACACAACTGAGCTGAACCACACAACTGAACTGAAACACACAGCTGAACTGAAACACACAACTGAACTGAACCACACAAATGAACTGAAACACACAACTGAACTGAACCACACAACTGAACTGAAACACACAAATGAACTGAAACACACAACTGAACTGAACCACACAAATGAACTGAAACACACACAACTGAACTGAAACACACAGCTGAACTGAAACACACACAACTGAACTGAACCACTGACCTGTATTAAGAAGTAGAGAATGCCCAGTGGAACGAGCATGACGAGAAAGATCGGGGTGCTGTAGCTGATGACGAAGATGATGGCAATGACGCTGAACACGCAGAGGATCCACATCCTCAGCGTGCGGGGCAGGTTGTTGTCGACGGTTTCGATGTCCCGGGAGAAGCGGTTGACGATGCGGCCGATGGGCGTGGTGTCGAAGAACGACATTGGCGCTCGCATGACGCTGCTCAGAATGGTCGTGTGGATGTTTCTGGCAGCGATGACCATGCGAACAGCAAACAGAGTGGAGCTGGCCAGCATAGCCAGAGCTGAGACAAATCATCATTCATCATCATCATCATAATCATCATTATTAACATTATAATTATTATCATCATTACTTATTGTTATTATTATATTAGTCATGATCATTGTTATTATTTTCATTATCATCACAATTATTATCATTATTATAATTACCTCCATCATCATTACTATTATTATTATCATCATTATCATTATTTTAAATAGTTTATTTTATTTGCGGACACACACACACACATGCATATATACATACAAAACTTAAAGACTATGTATGTGCATGTGTGTCATTTTGTAGAGATAAAGAGAAAGAAAAAAGAAAAAGAAAGAGATATAGATACACACAGAGACAGAAATTTATGTAAGTCCAAAAAAATAAAATGTATTATTCCATGATTACAAAATACCAGTTATTTCAGAACATATAGAATTAAAAATACTTTTAATTTAATGTAGTTCAAAATAGAGAATTAAAATATGAGAGAGAGAGAGAGAGAGAGAGAGAGAGAGAGAGAGAGAGAGAGAGAGAGAGAGAGAGAGAGAGAGAGACTAGTATATACTTAAAAACATACACGTCATATAAATTATAATATTTACTTATTTACAAAATAAAACCTCTTGTATTTTAATTATTTATTTATTTAAAACTCTCAGTCACCTTGTAAAGCTCCTGCTAGACCATAAATTCCCAGATATTCATAGTTCTTGTCTCTGAACTCACTGGAGTTCGCCATACTGACGTTAGCGAGAATCTTGTCATCAGTCCAAATGCTGAGCCAGATACTTCCGAAGATAATACAGGCTTGAAACAGTGCATTGAGCAGAAAGATAAACACAGTGGCAACAGTGCCCACAGCTTTGCAGTACTTCAGAAACACTGCAAGTTTTACCTGTGTGAGATAATAATAATAGTAATAATAATAATAATAATAATAACAATACTAATAATAATAATAATAATGATAATGATAATGATAATAATAATAATAATAATAATAATAATAATGATAATAATAATAATAATAATAATGATAATAATGATAATAATAATGATAATGATGATAATAATAATAATAATGATGATAATAATAATAATAATAATAATAATAATAATAATAATAATAATAATAATAATAAGACAAAGGTAAAAAAAACTAAAAAAATAGTAATACAAAAATAAAATAAAATAAAGGTTAAAAGAAAAACGATATGAAAAATAACACACATATTCACAGTTTCCGAAATTTTCTTGTTAGTTTAAGAAAAAATGAATCTTTAGGAGTTAAAAAGTGTGCAGCATATATAACCATGTTGTTCTGTATAACACAGACACACTACATGAATTTGTGTAAACATGTAATTGTATGATTGTGTCTCTGTGTTGTTCTCTCTCTATAAAATAACAGACACACAGACACATTATGTGTACATAATTATGTAAGGTTCTGACTTTGTGTTGTTTATCTCTTTATAAAATACACAGACACAATGACACACTATATAAATTAGTGTATGTAATCATGTATGATTGTGTCTCTATGTTGTTTTCTCTATAAAATGACATAATTAAAGGAATTAAAGTATTTATTAAATTAAGAGATGTAATCTAAGACATTATTCACAAAATATGCCTTGATAATATTATTTCATAAATATATTTTTAACTCTGCACCAAACAGCATAACTTGTATTTATAAACAGATTTCAACAATGAAAAGCTAATAAAAAATATTAAAATATCTTTTTAATTTCATTATGTTGATATTTACACAAATTCTTCATTTTTTTTTTACCTTCTTCTAGATTTCAGCATACTTCTGTATTTGTGTTAATAGAGGTATTTAAAGAATTCAATATTTTTATGCTGAGAAATATTAAAATTGATCATACCCGACCAGTTTCTGCGGTTTCATCTTGAATGATCCTGTTTGAGGGTTTCTGCTTCTCACTCTTTTCATCCTTGGTTTTGGATTTTTTCCTCTTTCTTACCTTGTCCTGGTATTTGTTTTCCCTATTACGAAAATAGATATTAATATACAAATATGTTGCAATATATCTATCTCTGTGTGTATAATAATTAGAATAAACCTTTATTTTACCTTGGTACCCCTTAACCCTAAAATACCATTTCTGTATATATGTATATAAAAATAATGGATTTATAAAAATATTTTTTCTTATTTTTTCCCTAATACTATATTACTTATTTATATTAGTATGTGTACACAAAACTTAGGGGTACCAAGGTAAAATAATATCATTTCTGTATATATGTATATAATTATAATGGATTTTTGAAAAATATTTTATCTTATTTTATCCCTAATACAAGAATACTTATTTATATTAGTATGTGTACATAAAACTTAGATATTAATATATAAATATATTATTATTTCTTTATATATGTATATAATTATAATGGATTTTTTTTTTTTATATTTTCTTATTTTCCCCCTAATATGATAATACTTATTTATATTAGTATGAATACATAAAACTTAGATATTAATATGTAAATATATTATATGATATTATTTCTTGATATATGTATATAATTACAATGGATTTTTTCCCTGATACAAGAATACTTATTTATATCAGTATGAAACTAAGATATTAATATGTAAATAAAGTATAACATATCTATCTTGGCCTTGGACTTTTCTCTCTTTCTTAGATTATCCTGATATTTTTTTTCCATATTACAACAATAGCTATTAATATACAAATATGTTACAGTATATCTGTATGTGTATAATTAGTATGGACAGTTTTGTTTTCCTTACTTAACCTTTGTACACCTTCTACCTTAAAAAATCATCAATTAGTCATATAAAAAAAAATATGACATATGATATTATTTCTGTATATCTATAACTATATCTATCTATCTATCTATATATGTATTTTATTATCATCATTATCACTGTCATTATAATCATCATCATCATCATTTTTATTATTATTATTTTGTTTTCTGCATGTGTATATATATATATATGTGTGTGTGTGTTTGATTATTTTTATCATATTTCTCTTTAACAATAACACAACAAAACAGATCATTATCATTTAAGCTATTTACATACTCTTTTGCACAGCTATTTCAAACTCAAAAAAACGTCTGACAGTTTAACATTTATCAGTGGTAGACTGAACACTGGTATTGTGACTTGTAACATGATTCTGTGTGTGGGGTCACAAACTGAGTTTTTTTTTTACTTACAGATCTGTGTCATCTGTGAACACAGTGCTAGCATCAGAGCTGATTGCGTCTATCCTTTCAAGAATTTTACTTTTTAATTCCTGAACTGAAAAAATAAAAGAAATTATAATAAATATCAACATTAATTTGATAATAGTAGTAGTAGTAGTAAAATATCAAAAATAAAATAAAAACAATCACAGTAATAATAAGAACAGTTGTAACAACAACAACAACAACAACAATGATGGTGATGATGATGATAAAACTATCAGTAATAATAATAATAATAATAATAAAAAAAAAAGTTAAGGAGTTTGTATGTGTGTGTACATGTGTATGTGTCTGTACATGTGTGTGTGTGTGTGTGTGTGTGTATATGGGTATTTCTATGTATCTATATGTGTTTATGCATTTGTGTCTGTGTTTGCTTGTGTTTATATATTTTTATCTCTATCTGCATGTGCATTACATTTTTTTAAAAGTATTAGTTCATATGTGTTTATGCACATATAAATATACTCAACGTACATCTATATTAATGTATGTATATTAAATGTATAATGTATATACTGATGAATGGAAACATGCTGAAATACATATTCAAGTTAGTAACAAATTACTATGTAAAATAAAATTAAAAACAACAGCAGCAAAAATATATGCAAAAATGCCAAACAAATATAAAAATAAAGAAATAAATAAACTAAATAAAACAATTATCTTAAATTTATGATTCTTATAATGATGATAATAACATAACAAAACAACTGATTTGTTTAAATAACTTTTAAATATTTTTACTAACGGAAATTAAAAAGAACAATCAAATGAAAAACATTCGTAAAAGAAAATTATAAAAATGATCTAAAAAAAAAAAAAAAAGAAGATATATATATGACATTTTTTCATAATAATTTTAAAAATAGATATTTTTATTAGGCAACATGCTCAAAAAAGAATAAAATTAAACAAACAGTAAAACTGCAGTCAGCAATGAAAGATTATGAACTACATACACATGTATGATATGTAGCCTGAAATAAATGGAAATTAAAATAAGTAAAAATTTCTATTCATTTCTTTTATAGCTAGATAATAATAATAATAATAATAATAATAATAATGATGAACTGAAATGATGATGATGATGATGATAATGAAACAATGATGAAAAAATAATAATAAAACAAAAATAAAAATAAATAACTATAATTGTAATAATAAATAAATGAAAAAAATAAAAAAAAAAAAATAAATAACTATATAAACAAAAATAAATGAAAAAAATATATAAAAAAAATAATGATACAAATAAAAAACAAAACAAATAATAAAATAAATAAAATACAAACAAATAAAATAAAAAAAATAAAAAAATATATATATATATCAATAAATAATTATATAAATAAAAAAAAAAAATAAAAAAAATTAACAAATAAATAAACAAACAAACAACAAAAAAAATAAACAAAATAAACAAACAAACAAACAAAGAAATTACTTTCAGGGTCCTCCTCTTCATCGGATTCTGCTTCTTCTGTGAGGAAAGTTTTGAGAAAATGAGCGAAAGGACCCCCATGTCCAAGCAGCTGTTCATACGTTCCAATCTCAGAGATTTCTCCATCTTTCAACACCACAATGAGATCAGTGACAGGCAGCCAGTGTACTCCATGTGTGACCAGCACTCGAGTCTTAAACAAACAAACAAATAAATAAATAAACAAATAAATAAATATATATATATATAATATAAATAAATATATCCATCAAACACACAAATAAATACATACATACATGTGTGAAATATATAAATAAATAAATAAATAAATAAATAAATAAATATATAAATAAATATAGTTATATCAAATAAACACCACAAATATATAAATAAATAAAGCCAGTGTATTTAAATAAATACACTCAAGTCTTAAAAAAACAAAAAATAAACAAATAAACATATAAATATATAAATATATATATATTGTTCCAATCTCAGATACTAATACTAATACATCTTTCTTACCACTACTACCACAAATACATCATAAATAACAACAACAACAACAACAACAACATTTATTATAATAATTTAAAACAAACAAACAATTAACTATCAATTAATAAACATCCTGGTAACGAATCCCATTTAGTGAAGTCAAATCCACCATCACCTACATAGAAAAATGAAACAGCATTGAGTTTAATCACTCAGTCTTTAACAAAATAAAGTCTACTTTACCTTTTTCTTGAGAAGACCCTTGTTGCCGATGACGTGATTGAAGATGTGTTTTCCGACATGGGAGTCCACAGCGCTGAGTGGGTCGTCCATCAGATAAATGTCAGCGTCACTGTACACTGCCCGTGCCAGACTCACCCTCTGTTTCTGTCCCCCACTCAGATTTATACCCTGAAAAAAAAAAATGTAGAAAAAGTAGAAAAAATATATTGTGTTAATAATACACAGCAGCAGAAATGTAAGTAGTAGTATGTTATGTTACGTTGTCGTTTATGTCATACATATATGTGTATTTTATTAAATTGTCTTTGTTACACACACACACACACAGAGATACATAACACACACACAGACATACATAACACACACACACACACCTATCTCATATCATAGTACACATACCATTTATCACATACCCTGTTCTATCATGTTGAATATATCAAATATGTACATACATTACATACTTATATATTTTCATATGTTATAAAATAAATTCAGATAAAATTACTGAAAGTATACATTTGTTAAAACCAAAAACCAAAACAACAATACCAGCAATAATAATAACAAAATACTACTGCTACTACTATTAATAACAATAACAACAACAACAACAACGACAAGAGTATTGCTTACTTTGTTATTATTATTTTAAAATAAACTAACCTTTTGACCTATTTCAGTTACACCTCTTGCTAGGATACTACTATTACTACTACTACTACTACCACTATTACTACTACTACTACTACTACTATTACTACTATTACTATTACTACTATTACTACTACTACTACTACTACTATTACTACTACTACTACTACTACTACTACTACTACTACTACTACTACTACTACTACTACTACTACTACTACTACTACTACTACTGACAACAAGGATATTGCTTATTTTGTTATTACTATTTTAAAATAAAACTAACCTTTTCACCAATTTCAGTCAAATCTTTTTGCTGGTAGAATATTTAAATTACTACTACTACTACTACTTCACTACTTTTACTATTTTGGCTACTGACAACAAACATAATGTTTATTTTGTTGTTATTATTTTAAAATCCAAGCCTCCTGTGGAACATTTTCACTGAACTCTGAAACAAAGCATTTTTGTTTTAAAATTTATATTATATTTTTTAATACTACTACTTTACTGACAACAAGGATATTGCTTATTTTGTTGTTTTTAACTTTTTTTTTTTTAAAACTAACCATTTAGAAGCATAAAAATTCAGATTTTAACATTTTTTGGTATTGGTATCTAAATTTGGACCCAGTTCTAAAATCATAAAATTTTTTTTATTTATATTTTAGTATTGACAAAAGAATGTTGTATTTTGAAATCAATCAAATCCTGTTTAACATTTTTACTGAGCTCTGAAACCAAATTTTATTCTGTTTTAAAATATATGTATATTTTTTTTGGAAAAAAACAGAAATAAAGATAAAATAATATTTTGGGGGATAAAATAAAAATAAAATATATTTTAACCTTTTTTTTTTAGCACTAACTTCTTCTAGTTTTTCCATTTCTCATAAAAAAGCTGATTTTAACACTTTTGGTATTGGTTAAACCAACTGCTCTAAAAATCATAAAATTAATTTTTTACCTTTTTGTATTGACAAAAATTTTATATATTGAACTTATATAAATCAGTTTAATTAATATAATAAAACATTATATAAATTTTTATTTTGACAAAACAAATTTTTCCAAAATGGAAAAATAACAGAAATTTTGATAAAATAATATTTGTGGAGAAAACAAAATAAAAACAAATTATATTAACTCAGACAGACAGACAAGCCTTCTGTTTTTGGGGGCTTTCTCCTTGGAAAGTCTGTTTTAATCAGAGATGATTTGTTCCCCACATTTCAACAACAGCACACACTGTTTTAATGTTGGGATTTTCACTGTCTTGTGTAAAAAAATAAATAAATAAATAAATATATATACCCACACACACACATACACACACCCACACCCACACCCACACACAATCACACACATACGGACAAACAGACAAACAACATACTCTTTTAATGTTGGTTTTTGCACTGTCTTGTCCCAAGTAAATGTTCCACTCTGTACAGTTATAGCACTGGCTGAAATAATAAAAAAAAAATAATAATACAAAAAAACAAAATTAAATAAATAAATAAATAATAAAACATGATATAACCCTAATAAAGCAAAAAAAAATAAAAAAATTAAATTAAACATTTAAGCAATATTCCAAATACAATACAATTCTAAAACCATTCAACTTCTAAGATAATATATTCCTTCATAAATTTGATTTTAATTTTATTTTCATCAGTTGTCTTAAACAGTTTAATTATCAACTTCAAATCTAAACCTTCTACCCTTTACTGTATTCAACAGCGGTTTCTGAAAACGACAAGAACAAAACAAACACCATCTCCCCAAGTAAACAAACAATGATAAATATGATAAATAAAAAGGTTCAAACACAAATCTCACTCATATTGGAATCTTGTTGCACACAGCCGAACTCTAAATCATCCTGGGCCAGAAATTTTCCAATTCGACAAACAGAGACCCAACCCTGGATAATAAAAATAAAACAAAATAAAGGAAAACATGAATGCACACACACACACATGCACGCAAGCACGCACACACACACACACACACACACACAAACATACACAAACTCACACACACACACACACACACAAACAAACACTCACAAACACACAGACACAAACACATACAGATACACAGATTTCTAAGTTGCAGTTATCTTGAAAATTGTGAGTGTGTGTGTTTAAGAAAATATTTTCCAGTAATAAAGACTTCAAGCTTATTTTTTATCTGTTTTCTCATTTATTTATTTTATTTAAAAAGAACATTTAACAGTGTATTTGTGTGTGTGTATATATATGTATGTATATATATGTATATAGATAGATAGATAGATAGATAGTCATATATGTAAATAGCTACACAGATAGTCAAATTTCTAAACAGAAAAATCATATACAGACATTAGTAAATTACAAAAGGAGGAGAAAAACAAAATTGATTATAAATAAACAAACAAACAAATAAAACTAAGGTTACTCACTTGAACAACAAATGGAATAATCATGGGCAGTGCGTTGATGGGAACTCGTAGAATGTTGAACAGAGAGAGAGAGACGAAGGCTTTGGCTGCATCAAGATGATTCTGATCTGATATCAGGATGTAAGTGGTAAATGTTGCTAGTGTCACCTAGAAAAAATAAACAAAATTATAAAATATATATATAATTGTTAGAATAAACAGTTAAATTACGGTTAGTTAAAAATTTGTTTCATTAAAAATATAACAATAAGTGATTTATTTAAAAGGCTGGTTTAAATAAACACAAAAAATGTAAATAATCATAAGAATAAATAATTTTATTAAGGTTAGTTTAAATGAAAAATTATTGAAAAAAAATCTAAATACTCATAACAAATAACTTAATTAAGTTTGGTTTATATAAAAATATAAATAACTAAGTATAAATGATGTATATATATATATATATATATATTAAATTAAGAATTAAATAACTTAATCAAGGTAGCCATAAAAAATTAAAAATTATAATTTGTTTTATACACTTATAAGAATAAATCATTTATTTAAAGCTTGTTTTAAAGATGTCACTATATATGTTAATGTAAACAGCTGTATTTTGTTTTTGTATTCTGATAATATCAACACCACTCTGATCAGTTTAAAACAGAAGCTATAGGATATACT